>CAJQUW010013021.1:0-31479 GCA_907163375.1 Prostheceraeus crozeri
TGATGCGATCATGGGTACAGTTGTGTATAATTTTGAAAATCGCGTTGATCCTGATATTATGTATATTATATAATACTTGGGACAAACGAAACTCAGATTACATCAAATAATAAAAGAACATATAAGAGGTGACTCAGCCGTAAGTAGGCATCTGAACATATATCCAAACTGTAGTGATACGTATTAGGTTGTCTGTTAAATACGCAGGGAGTAGTGAATTTGAAACTCGTATAGCAGAAGCGTTGTTAATAAATGATGAATCTCCTAGATTAGATCAAACCCTTCATGGTAAATCTCTTTTCTTAAGAGTATTCGAACAATTGTTTTTGATAATTGTTATTGTTTTCCTTGAATCGTTGTTTGACATTGTCAGCGTGTGAGCTTATTATGTCAGTTAAGTACATTTGCATAGTTAGACACTTGTTAAATGAGCAAAAAGAGAGTTTAACTGCATTGATTGAACAGCAAACGCAGTCGTTCACCACTTGTGAATATGCTGTAAACTATAGACAGCTACTTATCAGACAATTTATCATCCAAATCAGTATTTCGGCGGATGCTATTATCAGACAAATTTTCTGCCAGACAATGTTTGCCTCATTGCATGGAATAGATGTGGAACTGGGGTGTTCCTCAAGGCTCAGTGATGGGGCCGCTTCTTTTTGTTTTGTATATGGTAGAAGTTATCAATGTTGTTCGTGATCATAACTTCAAGTTGCATATTTACGCGGATGATGTGCAGATTTATGGAGCGTGTTCGCCAAAATGCGACTGATGATCTAGCTGCCGAGATGGCATGTTGTCTAGATGATGTTGTTCAATGGTGCAGTGCAAATCGTCTTCTATTGAATACAGAGAAAACTGAATTTCTATGGTGTCACTCAGGCAAACGTCGGCGTTCTGTCCCAACAGCGCCCTTGAGAATAGGATCCTCTCATATCCTTCCATCAAATTCAGTGCGCTGTCTTGGAGTATTCTTGGACTCAGAACTTTCATTCAAGCTAAATATCTCGAAATGTGTGTCATCGTGCTTTGGGATGATGCGCCAGATTCGCAGTATAATCCCTTATATCCCACGTATTCTACTCCTGACATTGATTACTTCCATGGTCATCTCAAAGTTGGATTACTGCATTCCTGTCATGTATGGAATCCCTGAGCAACAAGTGAAGCGATTACAATCTGTGCTAAATGCAGCCGCCCGTATGATTTACGGCACTTCCCGCTATTCGTCAATAACTCCTTTGTTAAATGAATTACAGTGGCTGCCTATTCGTCAACGTATTGCTTATAGACTATCAGTTCTGACCTTCTGTTGTCGTCGAGAGTGTGCTCCTGATTATCTCAGCTGCTCCCTGGTGGATGTCTCCTCTATGCCTGGAAGATCCCGATTGCGGTCTGCAGATTCATTCTGCATTGCGGTCCCATCTTATCGATGCCCAACTTTTGGTGGTAGATCATTTCCGGTAGCTGCTGCGAGGAGTTGGAACTCACTTCCCCAGAACTTGCGAGCGATTGACAATATGCGTTCCTTCAAGAAACAAGTGAAGAAATACCTTATCGATCTCACCTATAAATGACTTTCCTTTGTATCTCTTTTATTTCTATTTCTTATATTGTAAATTGTAAAGTGGCCTTGAAGCCTCGTAGCATAATGCCACTCTAAATATAGTGCATATTTGAATTTGAATAATATTTGAATTTGAATAATTTGTATTATTACATTTACTGCATTTCACACTACTTGTGACTAGTATAGATAAACATTTGTCAGAATTAGATGGTATCCTTGATGATTTTCAATTATATGAATATGCAATGCTTTAAACAAGTAGGGCTCTTTTATTCGAGTCAGAGTCATGGCAATTGCAGTTTAGGATATTTCACATACTGTCACCATATGTTAATTCGGTTTTAAAATGTTCTTTAGAATGATTACTGAACGTTATATAAGCTTCCCTAAAGTCGCCATTATCTCTACGAAGGCATCAGAGTGATTCATAATAAGCATATCTGTGTGCGAGTGTGATTGAGAAAGAGAGCGGATGTGGCTAGGAGTTTCTAAATGTAATTTGCTGGTGTTGAATAGGTGTAAATTAATATTCATACGTTTACTGCTAAATCATTTGTTCTTCATCTTTTTTTGCAGAGGATGCTGTGGTGTGTGATCCGTGCATTCCTTTGGGATGTTTTGGAGTCACTGAAGTTTCACCACGTAAATAAAATGAGAATACAACGCATTTCTAATGAGTTAATAAACGCCCAATGATAACAAGTGAATGACTTTGTTGTTAAGATGAATAGTGACGCTGAAGACTTAGTAGTGACGCAGCCACGATACAGCGAAGAGAAAATTCTTCCCTTTCTATTTTTACCGGTAGTCGCAACTTGTTTGTGTATACCAAGTCAAGTCGCGACTAGGAAATTTTGTCTCTAGTCGCGACTAGGCTGTGCATACAGGCTTAAAGTGTCTTTTACAGGAGTGTTTATGTGGATGATACGGTTTTTATCCTTTTATTCACCGAAACTTTAGTTTCATCGTATGTGACTTTATCATTATTGAATGATGACTGTTATTGGCATTCATGTTGTTGTCATCGTTTTGAATAAATTCAAAGTTATGCCACTTTTTTCACGAGATTCTTCAACCGCTCTACCCACATGTAGTCTCGATCTATGGAAATATGACTGTGAGAACGCACTTCTGTTTTGCGGATTTCTTTGAGGAAAACGATGAAGTAGGTAATGAATAATACAGTTATCAAACAATTGAGTTGCGTGCTGCTTCCGCTATTAGAAGAATGTTGAATTTAATAAAAAACATCGACATAACATCAATACTAGAAATTGGGTTTCATTAGAACATTCATTAGGTAAGGATTACCTCAATAAAACTAGTCGTTTATAGCAAACATGTCATCCAGGCCGAATTACCCCTATGAATTGTGAAATTGCCGTTTTAAATTCTTAATGCTTCTTGGCCTAAAAGTATAGGGTTTTCAATCATGATTTGTGTATACAGTGCTACAGAAATGATTGAAGAATTAAATATACATACCTTGAATAATCGTTGGACATTCTTCTTAAGAGTAAAGTATTTATTTCCACCAATCCCTTTCGTCTGATGATTTCGATCTGTATTTTTCTATTTTAGTAGCAATTTCTGGTCTTCTACGAAAACTACAGTACACAAAAGAAGGATATACAAGTGGATTCATAATGTTTTATCAGGAACATTTGACTATGTATTCTATAATTGATGGGAAGGTAGGTTATGTGCATGTTATGAGATATTACACACCGGTAAAAGTACGTTGGTGCCATGTATGTAATAAGGTGGATGCTGTGGTTTTAGAATTCACGATTTTGGAGCAGTGTCGACTAAAAGGAGATAACATAGCTGACTGACATTCCGTGAGGAAGCCGCGCGCGACTCAGCAAAATATTTCCGCAAAATAGTCTACGAAAGCATTTCTTAGCGAAAGTAATTTCGCATCCTTTTCCTCTTAAAAAGAGGAAATGCTTTAAAATCTCATCAAAACTCATGGATCTACCTGTAGTAGCCAATAGTAACACCTTTAACCAAGGTCACTCCAAAGAGATTCATGAAATTCGATGAGAATTATGATCATTAAGATCCCCATAAAATGAAATAGTTCGGGAACATGAGGTTACAACAACGTTGATTCTCCTGCTCATCGTTGTCGATTCACTGATACCATTGAGCTTCAATCTACTTCAACTGCCTGCTTCTCTCTCCGCTTGACGTTCATGGTATTGTGAAATCCGTGTGGTTCTGTTGAACAACGATCTCACCAAGTTTTTGAAGACACTGGTTGTTTACATTGCCTCTTATTATATTAACATCTTTCTCGAGTCTCTTCAGCGACAGTTCTATACGGGGCAAAACTCCGCTTTAAAATCATCCCGCTCCGATACAAATAATTCTCCTATGGTCCTACTCCGCTCCAACTATTAATTTAACAGCCCGCTCCACTGTGCACCACAATTCGATCTACTGGGAAGCCCACTCCGCTCCATATCACTGATAAAAAGCTTATTTTTGAATGCTTCATGCTCTGGTAGGATGTGATGGTTACGGAAGTTATTTTAGATTGAAGCACGCACGCATGCCCGTTTGAGACCAAATGAAGTTGGTGACATACAAAACGGCCATGAGAGGGATGAAGAAACGTTCACATATTCGTCAAAATGTTGCTCGGATTTTGCAGCCCAGAGTTAAGTTCGTCAGCGCCAGCGCACAAACTAGCAGTGAATTTGTAGTGACTCTGTGGTGAGCAGCGGATCTTCAGATGAGTTGTTACAGATCTTTGTGACTGTGTGTGGGAGTGTGCATTCATAAGAAAGGGGCGCCTTCCTTGTGACGAAAAATGACGCCTTCCTTGCCTTTAATTTGAATTACTATTATTTGCTTTTCTGGATAAGTATTTAGCTTCCATTTTACTTAATCTATAATCTAGCAGTATTCAATAAAAGCAAGCTCAGGACTGAGTCTCTGTTAAATATAGAGGTATGGGGAGAAACTTCAGGGAATGTGCTTTAAATTTTACATATACTCTTGTGAATAATTTTAATTGGTTTTCATACAATGAATTATATACTGGTAAGTATTCTGGCTGAGAGCTTCAAGATAATGAAGTGCATTCAGAAAAAGCAATATTATTTCTGTCACACATGGAAGTTACCTGCACACGGTTTATAACCCTGAAAATACTTTTGAAGATTTGGTTATGTTCGATTTATGATTTTGAACATGTCCAATACTTTGAAAAAATGTCATTTTGGAACGCTGTTGCGATGTGATTACTTTGCTAAAAATGTGCGGACTGCAGCGTTATCGTCATATACAAAACATGGTTTTGACACATGAGAGGGCATTTAACCAAATATTGAAGTTGACAAATTGGCTGCCCAAATCAGGATCCTTCAGAAAATGGCACAGTTGCTATGCTTCAAAGAAATACTCACGAAGTCAGGAAATTTTAGCAACTTGCATTTTACATGCAAACACAGTTGCTGGACGAATCTGTGATGGCCCAATATCCAAACTTCATTTTAAGCCACAAATCAACATTTCCCTGTGCTAATATTCTTGTAAAATTCATGGACATTCATTTCAAGTCAAGTCAAGTCAAACAGAGTTGCATTTCAGTGGCATATAACTACATATGGCTTCAAGACCAATGCACATGGCGAATAAAATAAAAGAAATTCATAAAGTAACTCAGGACAGAAAAATTCGATAAAAGTACTTTTGAAGACGTCTCTTGAATATGGAGAGAAAGTTAGTATGACGCAAATGACAAGGGAGATCATTCCAAGCTTGAGGTCCTGTCACCACGTCGTAGAGGGCATCAGCAGGAGGGAAGCATCCGCTGAACGTAGACAAGATCTATCTGAGATCGAGGAGACTCGATGAATGCCATTTGTAAGATATTTAGGTGCTAAATGATTGCAACAGAGGAACATGAGGACTGCTAACCAATACTTGATCCGGTAAACGACAAGAAGCCTGTGGAGATCTTTAAGTAGTAACGGAACGGCTCAGAACTTTATCGACGCTTGCTTGAATGAGGAGGAGGACAAGAGCACTTCTTATGCTGATGGACACAGACGATGATCATGGGTCTTCAATAAGGACGATTAACTTATTGTTTACATATTTCACGAATGACAACTCTGAACAATTATTGCTATCCAACAAATAATTGTGAAAATGCAGGAAACAGAAAGTTTGGTTTACGACCTCTTTGCCGCTGTTTTCTCTATTTCATATCTTCCAGTTACACTCTAGATTTCTGCTTCAACGACATCAAGTGGCATTTTACACAAGACACCTATTTTCCCACTGAAACAACAACTTTGAACTTGGACCTCGCATCAAGGCCACTATCTCCGCTCTCTTCTCTCCTTTCTCGTCGCTCATTTTGTCCTTTATAACTCACGGCCGGGCACACAGCTGCCCTTCGCCTTTCAAATTGAAGTTCGGAGTTTGTCTGAATTGGAAGTCGATCGTCAAACTCAATTGGCATGACTCCTACGTCACAATGCCATCTTTCTGAAAGACAAATTGTTGGCATTTCGATTTTCAATCAATTGATTTCCACATTTTCAAACATCGCGATGCTGAAACGCTGTCCCCAGACTGCTTGAAGTACTGATTTGAAGCAGTGTGGGACTGATAGAAATCACAGCTTAATCCTTGATTTTATGAAGCACTGCTAATTTCGACTGATTTGGATCACTGCTTTATATTTATTTTCATGAAATGCAATGAATTTTTCGCACTGATAAAAAGACTGATTTAAAGCACTGACTGAATTTGTGACCCCATGCTCCTGTACCTAGTCTGCGCTGACAGGATGAATTTAGTCAGAAACTGAAAAAAGTTCCATGCAATTTGCTGCGAATGCTTTCGATCCTTACTCTGTTGAAATAATTTCATCGTGACCTGGTTTTTATGATTATGACAGACTTCCTTTATTAGTGTCCACGCATTCACAATACAAGATCAAAAACTTAGCTCGTTTGTCAGACTCATGCGTGTTGATTGTGAGCGTCCTTGGTCTAAAGACCCGGAAATTATTTTACCATGTCAATGAATAGAAAAAGAACACTTCTGCTAGTCAGTGAAATCGTATTTTCTTTTGCACGACAATCAGGAGATTTTGATTTTCAGGCTTTCTTTATGGAGGATTTTACTGGACATAACTTGTACTATACAGGCAGAGAAGATATCAACGTCGCAAGCAGAAAGGATCACTCAAATACCGATGATTTAAACATGAATTGTGTTGCTTTCAATTTCTATGCGGCAAAAATAAAAACTCGTGGTTATTGGCCAGGTCCGTCGGCCAACATTGGCCTTCGAAACTGTTTCAGTTATCGTTTCATTTGTCAAGGTAAGTTGAACAATGTCCTAAATTCACTGTTATTGTTATTATGACATTGTCGTTACAGATCCTAACGCTGATGCCACCAGGTTGACTCCATTGAAGCAACTGAAAACAGAGGACCTTCAGAATCTTGCATGTAAGACAGTCCGAACATAACTTATGAGAAACAAATTTCTGACTCAATAAACTGCAATTTATTAGAAAGGCTTGAAGCATTCAAGCACCAAATTCCTTAGGATGGTGAAGTGGTGAAGTGTTTATTCAGAATAATTGAGAATCATAATATTCATACATGACGTACAAGAGCAACGTAAAAAACGATCATAAAGTATCACATTCATACACTAAAAAATAAAGTTATCAAAGTCATTGGCAATTAAACATGAATAAGGAACGAAGGAGTGCATGCGTCTGCAAGTCGTACAATGCGGAAGACAAAAAGTTTTGCCTCTTGGCAAGCGCTCAGGAATCAAATCGTGTAGAACATGGTTCACATTAGTCTCACATTTGTATAAAAGATTTAGGACCCGAGATTTACGTAAGGAAGACAAGTCAGGTAAAAAGTAAGCAATTACACTCTCGATCACAAATAATCCCATGTGCACGATTTTGAAAAGAATCGATCCGTGTTCTTATTTTCAAAGACAAGTGACACAGTAAAGGAGATGCATACAAAATCAAAGGCGCTATTAATATGAAGTAAACATTTATGAGTTCAGTATGCGGAAGGATAGACTTCAAAATTCAAATTACGTATAACCGTCTAAATGCACATTTGAGTATGTTATCAAAATGATAGTCCCACTTCAAATTCTCGGACCAATAAATACCAAGTATCTTCAAGTGAGAAACAGTCTGCATGCTTGGATAAGATGGGTCAAATTGCAGAAATACAGCACGAGAAATTATCATTTGCCTGGACTTAGAAACATTAAAACTTAATTTGCTTGATCGTATCCAATCTAAGACAACTGACACACTGTCAATGTTGAGAGAAGCAGGCAAAGGTTCAAGCAAAGTCATATCGTCGGCATACATTACAATATTACCTAGAGGAGGTACATTCAGGGAACCCATGCAACTTGCAAAAATATGGTCCCAAACTTGACCCTTGAGGTACCCCTGAAGGTACTTGAAAAGCAGAGCCATGCGAATTATAGACTTTCACTCTTTGAGATCTCAAAGACAGGTAGTTTTTTCACCCACAGAATAAAACCTTTCTCCATGTTTCTTGAAGTCAGGCGATCATGGTGCACTCCAGGCGATCATGGAGAATTCCATGGTGCACTTTTTCAAATGCCTTGGACAGATCTAGGCCAGTCATGCGAACTGCTTGAACATCAGAAGTCTCAAGATAACATGTACTTAAGTCATGTATGGATACCGCGGCACTGTCGATTGAGCCATTAGTATGGTAGGCGTGCTGATTCGGTCCAAATGAAGAAATAAGTTGTGATTGTACAGATTGTAAAACAAAACGTTCCAGAATTTTTGCAAGTGTTGGCAAAAGAAGGATGGGATTAAAATCTCTGATTGAGGGATTCCTTTTTTTCGGAATAGGGGCCACATCTGCACTTTCCATCGTTTTGGAAAAGTCCTTGCTATTATGGAGGAACAGAAAATATCATGTAGCGGATAACAAATTAATTCAGCACTGATTTTCAGCAAAACGTTTGGAATGACATTTCCACCCGAAGATTCACCACATTTTATCTTGAATAATTGGCAGAGAACATCTTGAACGGAAAATTCGGGTCGCCATTTATTGTCGCCAATCACATCAAATCTGTCCTGAGAAATATCCGTGTTGTAATTGTTGCAAAATTCCCCATGTAGTGAAGAGATGAAAGCTTGAACATTCCCAAAATTACGGATAACTGATTCAAAATCATGGCGATTTGACTTCCCACTCAATTCATTGACAACCTTCCATATATTCTTAGTAGAATCAATTTGTCGATTTTACCACAGACGTTTTGCCTTTGATATCTCTGTCTTTACCTTGGCTTTCAGGTGCATGAATAGGGTCCAGTCTTTATTCCGGAAAGCACGCCATCTTTGATTTATAAGTTCTTTTAACAGAGGCATAACTCAGAGCTTGTCGTTTGACGACATGATGACATATTTAGATGGAATAACAGATTTCTCAGTATTGAACCAGTGATAAAAGTAATCACATTTGTCATCCACAGATGAAAGGGTCGACAAGAAATCGAAATTCTGAGCTGATAAGGGAACTAGAAAATTGTCAGTATTTGAATTTCGAAAGTCCCACAATTTGACCATATATTGACTATATATACCTCTATAGCGTCACGTGATTTGCCAAATAAGAGGATGGTGTTATGATCAGATGTGGCGATAGGCGGTCCGATGACAGCATCAGAGGGGCAGTAATTGCACAATTCAAAAGACATCCAGATTTGATCTAAAATTGAGCTGCCACGAGTCGCTGACTGAACAAAATTAACCATGTCGAAATTTATACTCTATGACATTAAAAACTATCCACTTGATATAGAAAATCTCAGTGGAAGTGGACGACTTTTATTTCATACTGCACTGACCAGGATGTCTATGCATCAAATTTGTCTTGCTAATATAAAGCAGCTGTCCATTGTCGATATCTTTGGCATAGTTGATGCATTTCAAATTCGACCTTCTATCACCATCAAGGAATTCTTTCTGACAATTTTGAAGCAAAAATGTCGCAATCAGAGTTTGTAAAAGGAATGGCTGTTGGAATGCTACGATGTGGAAAGAGTTGTAGGTTTGCTGGACGGAAGTTGGGTGTGTCACACTCCACTGTGAGCAGGTGGTGGAGTCGATGGAACAATGATGGAAATGCTAAAAGAAGGAAAGGATCAGGGAGACCGAGATTGACAAACAATGCTGCCGATAGGAAGTTGGTTATCTCAGCAAAACGCAATCGCTTTAAGAGTGTTCCTCGACTGGCCATCAGCTGTGAATGGAAACTTGAACGGAGAGCGATATTTATCGAATATCATATCTCCAATCGTCATCCCAACCGTAAATGAACTGAACCTCATATTCCAGGATGACAACGCTCCACCACACAGAGCTCATTGTGTAACAACAGCGATAGTGAGATCTGGAATTCGCATCCTCCATTGGCCTTCACGCTCCCCCGACCTGTCTCCGATCGAACATGCTTGGGATGAACTTGGTCGGAAAGTGAGAGATGCATATGATCATCCGCCATAAACACTGACAGCTCTAGTAATGGGAAGAAGAACGTTCCAAGACACCGTAAAATTCAGAAAAATTGGTATCTTTAAAAACGACTAAATTCATGAGTTTGAACCCTTTTTTCAGGTTTTTAAGACCTAAATTCATGAATTTAGACCGTTCCAGGACACCGAAAAAATTGAAAAAAATTGGTATCTTTAAAAACGACTAAATTCATGAATTTGAACCCTTTTTTCGGGTTTTTAAGATCTAAATTCATAAATTTAGACCATTTAAAAAGTACCATTTTTTAAAAAAATTGGTATTTTTAAAAACGACTAAATTCATGAATTTTGGTCATTTTTTCAGGTTATGAAGACCTAAATTCATAAATTTAGGCGTTTTCAAAAATACCCAATTTTTCAAATTTTTCAAGATTTCAAATTTGTGATTATGACATTTTACTCTCAAAATCATGACCGTTCCAGGACACCGAAAAATCATAAAAGTTAAGAATCTCAAATTTGTGATTAAGACCATTTTACACCCTTAAAATCATGACCGTTCCAGGACACATCATCAAAAAATTGTTATTTTTAAAAACGTCTAAATTCATGAATTTTATCCATTTTCAGGTTTTTAAAATATGAGTTAACTAAAATTATGTGTCTAAAAATATTTCTTTAAGAATGTTACACAATCTCTTACAATGCCTGTTATTGTTACTGCTTTGCACTCTGATGAACCTCCCAATTGTAGGGAACCGCTGATACCCGCATACATGACATAAATGCAGTTGCTTCTGGCATTCCTGAACCATTGAATTACAGAACAAGCAGCTGTTACCGTATTAAAGATTAAAACGACGTGGAATATATTGCAGCATGTAGGAAGTAAGACTTCATTTTACAATTTCATTAATCATAACTAGTGACTGTTTTCTTTCTTCATTGCAAAATGCCAAAACGTACTGCCGCAGAAGCTTTTTCGTTTTACATGCCGATTTTACTAAACTTAATTAAAGAAGAGCACAAGAAAACTGCGAATAAATACTTAGAAGAAAGGAAGGTGGAAATTGAATCGAGAAAGAAGAACAAAAAGGTGGACTCTCAAAAACAAGTGGAGAATATTACAGCAAAAATAGAACAGTATCTGACCACTACTACAATTCTTCAGTTCAATGTTACAAAAGATCATTTCATTACCATCGAGGATAGTGCTACTATGATTTCAAAACTGATTGCAAGTGATAAAGTACACCATGGGTCGTTGCTGAGAAGTGCTGCTCATCAAGGTTATGGGTTTAAAAGAATTCTGGAATTGAGTGACAATAAAAAAAAACAGATTTGTGGCAAACTTGGAACTATTTAGAATTTCCTATAACGTAAGTTATTGTTATTTCTTGATGAACTTATCAGATCTAATTCTACCACACGTATTATTTTTAAATTCATCAATGCCCATTAGTTTTGTTAGAAAACATTTTAAAGAAATCAAAATTTATATAGAAAAATTGAATCAACCGACAACTATAGAAGAGATAAGGTTTGGTTCCCAAGATGAATGAACATTAACTGTGTTGTTTCACTTTTTAAGATATGTGCAATGTAATACATATTTGATGCATACATATTTATGAAGACTTCTTTATAAGTAGTAACGCATTTCGGATTATTTTGAAATGTAATTAAATTTTCTTTTGTTCTCCAGTCTACTGCCATGAGACTGCCATTGTATAGATCTATATTTCAGTATGTAACATAATCTTTGGTATTCAAGCATGATTCATGGAACTTAGTAGTAACGCATTTCGGATTATTTTGAAATGTAATTAAATTTTCTTTTGTTCTCCAGTCTACTGCCATGAGACTGCCATTGTACATTTGTGTGATAAGATTGATTGTTGTATTATTATATTTGATGCAAAATACACTGCCGTTGTTTTTATTTTTCTGTACAAGAAGTAGACATTATTGCAGTTATTGGAATTTATTTCATTTAAAATGAATGATGAAAATCCGAGAGTTATAGTGAGTGATATAGGTGATATATGACCTCAGGTTAATAACATGACTGAGTTCTTAAAACAATACGGTAAACAAACAACAACGAATTTTGATCTAAAGAAAATTGCTAATCAATTGGGAATAAAGAATTTTCACATATTGATGAGAGACGAATTACAATGGATAAAAAATGTGCGAAGAACTAGCTCTGCTAATAAACCGATTCCTTACTCACATTTTATGTCACTTTTTAATTTAGATTAAATTAAATCATTTCAAAATCGAATAAGTAGTAGGGAAAGTCATCATTATCAGACAGTTTTAAATCAAAACCCCCCTTCTGACTTCAAGGGGTCCCTATAAGAAATTTTTTTATTATAAAATGTCTAGCATTACCGAGTTCTTAAAAATATATGGAACACAAACAACTACAAATTTCGACCTGAAGAGAATTGCTAACCAATTGGGAATAAAGAATTTTCATGTCCTAATGAGACACGAATCACAATTCCTAAAAAATAAGCCATCTATAAATTTCATAACAAATCTTCATACGTCAGATGAAAAAGGAGTACATTGGTCAGCGGGACAAAGAAATATAAACGGAGATAATTATTATTTTGACCGCCCGGAGGCTGAGAACTATTGGTTCGACTCATATGGATTGCCTCCAACAAATGAAGTCAAAGAATTACTTGGAAATGGAACTTATAATACGTTTCAAATTCAAAAACAAGGAACAACTTATTGTGGTCAATTATGTCTTTATGTTTTATTTAAATTACAAAAACGAGTACCATTTCTTGATATTATGTTAGAATTGAATAATAATAATGATAATTAAAAATCGCTTCGTTGTAATTCATTTTGATAAAATCGGCCTCTGATATCTTCATCATCTAAATCTTTGATTTCGTAATAATCGGATAAGTTTGATTTATTTTACAAACTTCAAATATCTCTTTCGTCCAGTAACCAACAAAGCCTTTTTCAAATTTATTCTTATACTTAAATATTCTAACTCTATCTCCAATCTTAAATTCCGGCTTAAGTTTCTGAAAATTCGGATTACTCTGATTCGAATAATTATTTTCGAATATTTTCTTTCGTATTAAATCAGGATCGTCAGAAGCATTCTTTGGAGTTTCTTCAATACCTGAATGAATTTTATTGTTGTAATCCTCAACAATTTCTGGTAATATCTTCAACCATTTCTGATTTCCTTGTTCTGTAAATTTTTTAAATAATTTATTTTTTAATGATCTATTGAATCTTTCTATTACTACAGCCTTTCCTGCATTTTCAGTTGAATAAACAGCTTCAAATAGTGGCCTAACATTTCCGTTATAAAATTCCGATCCTTTATGAACAAACAATTTCCTTGGCTTTCTATTAGTTTCTTTAAAGATTTCTTCAAACGCATATTTAACTGACAGACCACTTTTATTTTTTAAAGGCTTTACCCAAGCGTATCGTGTATATAAATCTATAACGTTCAATGCGTATTTATAATCAGAATCATTCAGCATATTAATAAGATCAGCACTCCAAATATCATCTTTATTAAATACTTTTACTTTCAATAAATATTTAGGCCCTCTATATTCCTTGTGAATTTTTTAGGACGCGTAGGTTTCATTTGCTGACGGATGAATACCCTGACCAAATAATATTTTAGCTTGTAAAGCTTTCTTAACAAACATTCTTTCAATTCTTTCTCTAAATGTAGGATTTTGAATACTATCTGATTCTTGAATCATCTTCTTATCAGCTACATGTCGAGAACTTAGGTCATGATTTCGATAAGCTAAATCATGTCTGTAAGCTGCGGCATCTACTCTATTTATTGGATCTTTACCTGGTTTCGGATTATTATTCTCATCTAGTCTTATATCTAATCGAGTTCTTGGGCCAGTATATGAATGACCAGGAAGATGTTTTTCTTTCGAATATTTACTCCAAATAAATCTAGAAAAGTTTTTAATGTTTTTTGTATGTCACCTCCAATATGCTGACAATTTGAGTTTTCATGTACTTTTAAGAGATAATTCAATAAATGTAAATTAGCAATTTTTAATTTAATTAAATTTTCGGAATTTGTGGAATTTGCGGAATCCGTTTTTAAAGATAAAAAAAATTTTAAAGATAAAATAAAATGATTGTTTTACCTAATCATATTAGGACTTAGATATATTCCAGAACCATCGTTTGTTTCTTTAATTTCAATTAAATCATCAACATTATGTAGACTGTTTTTGAGAACTCGTTTTCCTTCATCAACTAAATTTAGTTTACTAATAAAACTATCTACTACTCCTTCACCCCTCGCAACTTTTTCTAACTCTCTATTATGTCGTTTTTGTTCTTCTAATGCTGCCTTCTCTGATTTATTTTTATTTACTGCTTGGACAATACCAGCTGTCCCAGCTGCAACACTTTCTGCAGTTGCTATACCTCCTATTATTAGTGGAATTAATGGGAGAATTCAACCATTCTTTTCTTCTTGTAATTGAATATTCTCTATCATTGGTTTACTTTTTTTGTTAATCGGAATAGTTTTAGGTGTATTGTTGTCAACAATGTTACGTAATTTTAATTCAACAGTTTTATTATTATTACTTTTCGCTTGCGACATTTTTAATAAGAAAAATTTAAGTTGTCAAAAATTTTAATCTATTCTAGTTATGAATAAATTTTAAGTTATCAAAAATTTTAAGTTAAGAACAAATTTTAAGTTACTAAAAAAATTAACCTATCCTAGCCATCTTTCCATGCAGAATTTCAATAGAATATTTTACATCTTCTAGCAATAAACCATAGGCCATCAATGAAGTTGTGGAATCTTTTTTTTCAGTATTAATTGTTACATCACATAAGAGATGGCTGAAGGCGGGAGGACCATAATGAATCAATGATGTGAAAAAATCAGCTTTCTCTCCCGAGTAATTTAATGCCACTAAATAATTACGAATAAAAAATATGTACACAGCCGACGTTTCGGGTCCAGACCCTTTCTCAAGGCAAGGCAGCAATAAAATGACACTGTCTAAACTGGCTCGTTAGATACGCAGTATAGCTCCGGTTGTCTCATGACGTCTGTTCATTTTAGGATGGCACTTAGTGATTAATTGCGATTCCACCACGCTTGTTTCAACAGGATCATTTAAGCAGCGAAGAAATTCAACATCAAAATCATCAATCGAACCGTTAACAAGACAGGTCTTACTGTGTTCAGACAAAGCACTTACATCATTTTTATTACGAATACTGAGACTGTGTTCGTTGTATCTAATGTAGAATGGTCTAGCAGTTTTACCTATATATTTATCACCACACTTTCTACAAGAGAATTGATATACAACACACGATGTCTCACAGTTATGATTTTGGGATAGCTTGTTGCATATTCTACAATCATTGTGTTTGCTTTTTTTGCCTTTTTTCTTCAAAACATTACGCAGTTTTTTGTTGCCCGTACTGACGAGACGGACATTCAACCTATGTTTTCTTATTTGGTAATTAATTTTCCGATTAAGACTGTCGCTTATAAACGGTAGCTTCAAAATGCCTTTTTTATCATCGTTGATTTTACTAGTTTAATTTTTTTGGGTATTTCTATCAGACACACTCAAATCCTTATTAGTGTATCCATTAAATTTTAAATTTTCTTTACATTTTTTCTCCGATTCCATTTTAATGTTATCAGAGAGCGTTGAACTACATCGCTTACGTGCGTCAATAATGCTCTGCTTTACGAAATTAGTTTTGACGAAGCTCGGCAGCCAACCATCTTTTTTCAAAGCATTGCCAGACGATATGTCTTTTACATATTTTTTGTGCATGATTTTCCTATTCTCTAACCAAATACTGAAATCTAAAAAATTCAGTAACCCATCTTCGGGGTTTTCAATGGTAAACTTTATGTTGTCATCAATCGAATTGAATGTCTCTAATATGAAGTCACAGTATTCTTTGTTTCTTTGCAACGGACCGATGATGCAGTCATCAATGTATCTTTTATAAATCAAGTTATTTAACTGTAGGCGTGAATTTATAATAGACATTGCCTTTTCTTCTATATAACCCATGAATATGATCGCAAATGGGGGTGCATAATGAGAGCCCATCGGACACCCTTTAATTTTTAAATATTTTTTATTGTTATATTCAATCTCATAGTTGTAGGAGACGAATTTGATCATGCTGATGAATTGATCTGGAGTAATTCCGAAGTTATCAATATCAGTCCAATGATTTTTAGCGAAATCAGAAATCACGCAAATAGCTCTGTCAATTGGAACGCTGGGGTAAAGGTTCACAACATCTAAAGAAATAAATGTGGAATTTTCGGCTATGTCATTAGAGTTTAATTTCTCGAAGTCATTCATTAGTTGCAAGGAGCTTGATAGATGTGCTGGTACGTAATTAGTCAATTGATTTAATATTCTACCGCAAAACCAATCGATTTTGTTTCCTGGTGTATTCACCACCGAAGCTATAGGCCTCAGGGGAAAAGAATTTTTATCAGTTTTCTCCTTGTGATCTTTAATTAATGTATAGAAAGAAGCTGGTGAAGTGCCTGATACCAACATACGCTGAATGTTAGAACTACTCATTTTGCTTTTTAAGACGTTATTAACTAATTGTTTCGCTTGTTTTTCTAGAGATTTGTGCTTACTTTTATCAATGCATTTGTAGATAGCTTCATCCATGAGGATACTCTCGGTTCTACTGACAATATCATTTTCATGGGTAAAACAAAACCGGTTACTTTTGTCTGTGGCGACAACAGATAATTCGTTTTGTTTTAAAAAGTGCTTACTATTTTTTATTTGTTTGTTAATTTTCCTGAATGATTTACTTTGCTTACAAAATTCGGCCTCCTGACTAACGACATTAATAACCTCTTTTTTGAAAAGGGCAAGATTTAACTCCTCGTCGTTAGGCATCGTTTTTGGCATTTTAATTCTATTTTTATGGAATGGAATATTGATACTAGCAGTGCTACTGTGTGTATTTGAAGGGTTAGACATAAACACAATATCACTGCCATCGATCTGGCTACGCCAGCGAAGATTAAAAGTTAGTTTGTCTAATGCAAGCTCAACATCATCCATGAAGTTGTCATTTAAGAGAGGTGGAATGCGAAAATTTGGACCTTTAGCAATGAGATCACTTAAGTAGCTAGGTAGAAAAATATCAGTCTCATTGCTGTATTCTTTGCAATTACGATTGCCATGAGACAACTGGGGCTTACCTGTGGTATCCATGAGAGCTGGAGAGCCGCATAAGTATTCATCCACATGTTCAAAAGGAAACTTTGGCACATAATCACACTTGTATGAATCTCGTTCCCATGGGAATGCATTATTTGAAATTTTACTCCACTTTGCAAAATGACGCGAATATTTCAAACATTCCTCTTTACGTAAATCCTCAACTAAGCTAGTAAGCATATGATGTAGAACAGGACGAGTGACATCTCTGGTTATTGTCAAATAGTCGTAACCACGTTGCTGCTCCAAAAGGAACAGTTTTTCTCGTAATTGTGCCATGGAAGTACGAAAAAGTTCCATTTCCAACGACTTCGTTTTTCTGAGGACAACTCTATTTTCCAACATATCCTCCGGTACGTTACATCACAACCAGTCTTGATAACATCTTCAGATTGTGCACTTAAATCGAAACAGAAAACAGGATATAGATATCTCCAATCTCCAGGAGTTAATTGTGGTTCAACTTCAAATTCTATACAAAGATTTCTATAAGCATCATATCCTTCCATAAATTGATTATTGGTATCATCGAATCTTAATGGATCAATTGGATATCGGGTTTGATTTAATGAAACTTGTAAACTTTGAATTGTATCAATATGAAAAAGATTATTGTTCTTATCAAAACTTGGAGAATTATTTCTTTGAAAAGTTAGTAATAAATATCTTGTAGTATTCGCAGTTCTAGTAAAATGCCAGTTAAATCTTTGTTCGAAAACAGTTACTGAATTAGCAGTTCGCTTTAGAAAATTTACTGGAATTGGTTTGTTAGTATTTAATCTTTTTGCAATAGCTGTTTCAACCTCTAAACTAGGAGTAATATGCTTCATCCACCATTCGAGTCTATCAATATTTAAATATGCTTTTTTTCCAGTCTTACCAAAAAGGATTAATTCATTATTTGCTGTGCGATGAATTATTAATTTAAATTTTAATTGATATGATATTTTATCACAATCTAAATATCCGAATAATGGAGACAATGACCAATTTACTGTCTGTTTACTTTTCTTGTTAAACTCACGTCTTTCTTTATATGCACTATTGTTTGTTTTATTTAAATGATTTGCAATATTTTCTACATCTTTCGCAATTCCTGCTGCATCTGTTCCAGCGTGAGATAAATCATCAACAATTATACCATCATTAGTATCAGGAAACCAACCTTCGATTTCATACTTTTTATTATTTTCACCAATTGTTACAAATCTAAGCATTGTATCAATTACACCTGGAGAATCACTTATTGTTTATATATTTTTAGTTGCAACATCTAAACGCGTTCGTGTAAATAATCTTGGAAAGAAATTATTCTCTAATGCAATATTATCGGTATCTGGTAATGGTGTTGTAAAATTGGCATCACTATATAAAGAATATTCACATTGTAAAATTGAATCAGGTAGATATATATAGCTTTGCTGATTATCAACTTCAAAAATTAAATCACCTCCAGTATTTACTCTACTGGAAGATCCGGGATTCATAGCAATTATTATATAGTCATTCTTATTTTGATTGTAACTGACGAACGAAGTCTCGTCCAATCTAAATTTATTGTCGATAAGCAAAGACATTTTTATAAAAAATAATTTGACTTTTTTGTTTTTTCTGACACACAGAAAGAATTTTACTAAAAAAAATTTTATTAAAAAATTTTTACAAAAAAAAATTTTACTAAAATATAATTTTAGAATTTTGCTAGACCAGCTCCGCTACAGCTTTGCTGCTTAGACCGAAGGTTGCTGTTCACACCATGACCTCTTATTTCTTCAATTGAACGTTTTATGTCTACGCCTGATTTCTTCGCCTGTTTACTATCAGACCCTACAGTTACGTTAGCAATTTTGTTTTTTGTTTCCTCTGAAAGTTTTTTTTAAATTTTTTAGTTCTTCAGAATCATTCTTAAGTTTGCGAATAGTTTCTAGTTGTCTTAATTCGTTTTGAGACTTAACAGCATTTGATATTGCACTAGCTGTACTAACTATAGCAGCTGCTCTTTTTGCAGCAGATGTAATCAAATCTTTATTTTTTTAAATTAAGTTAACGATACTTCCAATACCAGAAAATATACCATCTCCTTCTTTTTGAATTGTTTCTACACTGTCATAATGGTAAACAGATTTCATAGATGGTTCATGAGCAATTTTTTGATTTGAAGCAGAATGTTTAAGATTGTGTTTATAAATTATAGGCATTTTTTAGGATTAAATTTGACTTTTGGGAAAAAATATTTACGTTAATATTTGCGCTAAGATTTACGTTTATGATCAAGATTTACGTTTGTGAATAGATAACAAGTTCGTGATAACTTTATTAATTTTCTTTTGCACTTTATCTATTGCGTCAAGCAGCGTGTGATGAACTTTAATTTCTTTTCTATTAACTTGCATTTTCTCCTGATTCATCTTCAACGCCGTTTTAAGAGCATTTAACTTAATTTTAAGAACATCTAATTGTCTTTTAACAGCATCTAACTGTTCTTTATTTTCTTTGGAGTTTTCTTGTAAATTTTTCTTTAATTCATTTTCTAAATTGATTTTAAGAGTTTTCATTTTATCAACTTTTTCATTAAGTGAGTTTACTTCATTTATTATTCTATTCATCTTTTTCATTTGTTGAGTAATTTTAGAACTTAATTCATCAACACTTTTTTGGAATGTAGTTTGTAACTGCTTTAAATTTTTTTAAATTCTTTCAGGTAGTTTTTCTATTTCATCTTCTAATTGTTCTTTCAATAGTTGTATCTGATGTTTATTTTTAATGACTGCAGATTTTAAATTTATAGAAAGTAATATTAAAATTTTTGATTGTTCTGAAATCTTTTTAAAAAGTTTTGCTATATCTGCTTCGTACTCTCTATCCTTTTTATCAAGTTTTAATAATTTTTCGTTTAAGGATTTGTCGTTAAGTTTAAGCAACTTTAATACGTTCATCAGTGGAACCAAAACATCGTTTATATATTTTTCTTTTAAGTCATTGATTTGCGTATCAACATATTGTTTATTTGTTAACTCTGTATTTTGTTGCGGAAGAATAGAAAGATGCAATGGACCAGATAAAACGTCTCCAGTTTTCATGATATAATTTTCTATTTCTATTTCTAATTCACGATTATTCGGGATATATGCACCTCCACCAACATTTGGCAACATCATTTTTTAAACAATAAAAAAGTATTTTTTCTAAAAAGTAATTTTTTCTCACATAAAAATAAAATTTTTCCTAATAAAAAAATGGAAAAAGCAAATTTAAAAAATTATATTCGCCCGCATCATCCTGTTCTTCTTATTCGACGAGATCATCGGGATTTGAAAATAAATGTTTTGATAATATTAATAATCCATGTATAGATGTAAATATTTTATTTGAATTACAAGCCGAAATATTTAGAGAACAGACTAAAGGTTTACCTTCTATAGAAACTAATTATTGTATATTTCCAGGAGATCAATTTATTAAATGGGTATTGTAAGTAAATATAATGATGTTGCATATGTAGAATTAAATAAAGAAAATATGGTTAAAATAGGTCATAACAATGTTTATGGTTTTATTAGAGCAGTATTACCAATTAGTAATACTGATTGGATAGAAACTAAAATTATTAATTACATTAATGTTAGAGAATTAGTAAAAAAATTAAAATCTTTTTCAAAAGAAAAAATTAGATTATTTGTTGATGAACAAAACCAATATAATATTCATATCGAGAGTAAAAAGCATAACGAAGAATTATTATGTCAAGTATATTATAGAGATATAATTTATAAACAAGAAACATTAGAAATGCCGCAAAGATATGATGATGATACATATATAGGATTATATTTAGATTTAAATATTAATTAATTAAAATCTTATATAAATGGTTTAGCTCAACAAGAAAAAAATTATATGTGGACAACACCTTACACTATTAACAATGACCATAATCATAATCATAATAATTTTAAAGAATCTTATAATAATAATTTTAAAGAATATTATAATAATAATAATGATGATAATATAGATGATGATAATATAGATGATGATTCTGAAACATCTGAAAAAGGTGTAAATGGTAAAAAACATTATAAAAATATTAGTAATTATAAAAATTTAGGTGAAGAAAAATTTAAATCTTAAACTGATGTACATGATATTAATACTACATATAATCAAAATTGATCTAAATTTCATTTTCTTACAATTGAAAATAATAATGATGGAATAGTTGAAGATACTGTTAGACAACTATGTGTCGGGTCTACGAAATTTAAATTAGCATTTACATCTAATCAATTTATAATTTTATCATCTTTAATAAAAACTAAAAATGATTCAGATTATGGTGGTGTTATTAAATTTTCCAAAAAAGATCGAAGACCAATATTTTTCTCTATTCTATTATTATCAAATAATAAATATAATTTGGAATTAGATATTTCTATCAGAATGGCATCCTATCAGGGAATGGCATCCTATACCAAAAAGTGTAGTTTATGATGTTGAAGAATCAATTTATGATGATGATGAAGAATCAATAGTTAGTGAAAATAAATTTAAATTATCTTTCGATAAAACGTTATATGATAAAACGTTATATGATAAAACTTAATATGATAAAACTTAATGTGACAAAGAAAAAAAAATAACTAAAGAACGTGAAATATATAATAATATAAAATAAGTCTCAAGACTTGATATTAGAATGTTTATATCTAAAATTAAAACACGAATTTTTTCTTTAAAAAATAAAAAAATGGAAAATACCAAGTTTTATTGTAACTTATGTAAAAAAAAGTTGCAAACAAAAAGAAGTTATCAATCTCACTTACAAAGTAAATTGCATTTACAAAATGTAGATCGAGTTGATGAAGGAAATATATTAAAATTAAATAATTATAAAAACTATCTAGAAACATTACCTACTGATATAAAAGTTAAAAAAATATTTGATGATTACTCACATTCGGAATATAAAAAAGTTTTTAATAGTGAAGATGAACATGTACAAACCGAAGGTTCTAGGGCTTCGCCCGTACTAGATAAAAGATATTTATTTAGCGATACTGATGATGCAACCGATGAAATTTTTTCTGATATTTTATCCAACTTTTATAATATATTTAGAAAATCTTTCAAATGTTATATGAATGTAGCAGTACTTTATACAAAAAATGGACCTGATTGAATTCCTGAAGAAATATTACAAGGACATTTTACAAATTCACAAGAAATTCATAATGTAAATGATATACAACCCATATTTGAATCGATGATAAATAAATTAGAAAATTGTATAATTGAAGCCCAGTTACGTGAATCTGGTTGGAGATTTGTTAAAATACTATCTAAGAAAATAGTAATTGATAATATAAAAATAATACTGGTGGTAGTTATGTTCCTTTGCGTTTCAGTTCACCACAAATAATCAACATAAAAAATGAAGATGATTATTGTTTTCTGTGGAGTATTATAGCACATTTACATCCTGCAGAATATCACAAAGAAAGACTAAGTCATTATGACAAAAAAGAATATATAAATGAATTTGATCTCTTTGATGGCTTAGATGAATTTCCATATGATTATAATAAGCTAACAAAGTTTCATAAAAAGAATAAAAATTTAATAGAAGTAAATGTTTTTGAATTAAATGTGAATTATGTTTCTATTGGTAAAACTAATCCATTTTACTCAGATTCAAAAAAATTTTATTTGAATAATAAAAATTTATGTCAGTCACAAATAGTATATAATGATAGAGGAAATTACATGCATCATAATATTTTTTACCAAGGAAATATAATATGTACTGAAAAATTTGAAATTATGAAAACATTATCAAAACATATAGAAACGATTCAAAAATTAAATGAAGACAATAAAGAATGAAATAATGAAGAAAATGAAACCAATCAAGAATTAAATGAATGTTTAAAAAAATGTCAACATTAATATAAAGAACAATATGATAAAGAATATATTTATCAGCTACAAATATTAAATCAAAATTATCAACAGTCTGAAAAAGATTTACAAAGATATATCGATTTAACACATAAAATATATAAAGATAAATTTGAAAAATTAGAACAGACAAAACAACCAGCACAAGTGAATATATTATATTATCAGGGTCATTTTATATTGTGTAAAGATGTTTCCATATTTACAAAAACTTCAGATAATGCTAATTTTCCTTGTCTCCAATGTATGACGAGCTTTAGAACTAAAGAAGAAATGAATAGACATTTGGAGAATTGTCAACAAAATGAAGCAGTTGAAAATACTTTTCCTAAAGATGATTATTTAGAATACAATAAATGGTATTTCAAAAATAAAGTACCCTTTACTATTTATTGTGATTTCGAAGCATATAATGTTAACATGACAGAAAATTCTGATAATGGTACGGGCCAAGCCCTAGAACCTTCGGTTTGTAAATATGAAAAAAGTGCACCTGAAAAAAGTGCATCTGAGCAAAGTAAAGAAAAATGTTTATTTGAACAAAAACCATTATGTTAGGGAATGTACATTCATTCAAATTATCCTGAATTATTTAAATCAGAATATATTCAATACTATGGTGAAGATAGTTCAGAAATGTTTACAAAGAAAGTAGAAGAATTACAAGGTCGCTTTTTTCACAATTGCTTGAAACAAATATACCAATTCTTCTATTAACGGATGAAGAAAAAAATAATTTTGTTAATGAAATAAAATGTTTTTACTGTGGAAAAAAATTTACATATAATTATAAAACTGGCAGAGGTAGATATCTTGATAAGGAAGCGACGGCTCTGCCGACAAAGTAAAAGATCATGATCATCTAAATGGCTTATATAGAGGTGCAGCACATAATTCTTGTAATCTTAATGCTAATAAATTTAGATATAACTTTGTTCCTTTATATTTCCATAATGGTTCTAAATATGATTTCCATTTAATAATGAAAGATTTATTTTCATCTGAAAAATTACAACAACAACAAATAAATGTACTATGTAAACAAGAAGAAGAATATTTTTCAATGCAATTAGGTTTTATTAGAATTTTAGATGCATTTAGATTTTTTACTCCTTATTCATTAGATGTTATGGGAAAAACCTTGAAACCTGAACAATGTAAAATATTAAATAAATATAATTTAAAACCTTTAAAAGGCATATTTCCATATGAATATTTAACTTGAGATATAAATAGAATAAATGAAACAATGAAAGAACAAAAACTTCCTGCAATAAATAAATTTAAATCAACATTAAAACAATCACAATTATCTGAAGAAGATTATGCAGAAGCTGAAAAAAATTGGAGAGAGTTAAATTGTAAAACAATGTATGATTATACAATGAAATATCTACAGATAGATGTATTAATCCTTGCTGATCTTTTTGAAAACTTTCGTGATATGTGTTTAGAACATAATGGAATAGATCCATGTTATTGTTATTCTACACCAGGTTTAACATGGTTAGCAGGATTAAAACATACTGGTGTTAAACTTAAACATTATAAAGAAAATACATATGATAAATTATTATTTTTTGAATCTGGTATTAGAGGTGGAGTTTCATCAGTTTTAGGTAATAGATATGTTAAATGTTGCAATAAAAAAGTAAATCCTGATGATTATGGAATAATGAAACCTTTGTCTCCAGAAGAAAGCGATCAGTTTATAAAATTGTTTAATCAAAATATAGAAGAACTTATATCAAATGAAGATAGTCAAGCAGCAGTTGATGAAATCATGAGAGAAAACTATTTGTTATATTATGATTTTAATAGCTTGTATTCTTCTTGCATGATACAAGAATTACCAACAGGTGAAATGTCATGGTGCAATATTCTAGATTATCAAAAAACATATGATGGAAATTATAATCATGGTTATATATATGAAGTTGATTTAGTATACCCTGATGAAATAAAAGATAAAACAAAATATATTCCTTTCTGTCCCGAAAACAAAATTCCCAATATAGAAGATTTTTCAGATTATCAAAAATCTATAATGCCTAAAAAATACAGACCAACAAAAAAAACTTATGTTAACACAAAGTAATAAAAGAAAGTATGTTGTTGAAGGAAGAATGCTAGATTGGTATTTAGATCATGGAATGATTCTCACCAAAATACATCGAAAACTATTTTATCAAAAATCTAGGTGGTTAAAAAATTATATAGAGTTCAATATTGAAAAACGCAAAATAGCTAAAAGAAATAAAGATGATTTTGGAAACGTGTTCTTCAAATTAATGAATAATGCATTTTATGGTAAGACTTTAGAAAATGTGCGTAATAGACAAAATATTGAAATAGTTTATGATAAAGATAGGTTTCAAAATTTAGCAAGGAAACCTACATATAAAAGAACTACTAGATTTAGTGATGAACTATGTGCTGTACATTTACGTCGAATTAGCGTAAAACATGATAAGTTTAATTTCATTGGTTTCACTATATTAGAATTAGCTAAACTATTTATGTATAGATTTATATATGATTATTTAGCACCTGCTTATGGCAAAAACTATAAATTACACTTTACAGATACCGATTCTGTTTTCTTAGAATTAACAATACCGTATAATTCTACACTTGATGAAGAAATTAATAAAATAAAATATATCATTCATCCTTCTGATTTATGTAAAGTAAAAGATGAACTAGAAGGAAATGAAGATTTCATAACAGAAGCTATATTTTTAAAATCTAAATGTTATTGTTATAATACAACTATTAACATTAAAACACATAAAACATTAAAAGGAATTTCAAAGGCATCAGTGGCTAATCAAATAACATTTCAAGATTATAAAAATGTATTATTTAATAATGAAATAAAAACAGCATGTAATTATAGACTTAATTCAAAGAAACATAAAATGTATTTAAAAGAAGAACATAAATGAGCATTAGATCCATTTGATGATAAAAGAAAAATGTTACCTGATGGAATAACTACTTTACGTTTTTAAAATTTATTTATTATTATTTAAATCAGTTTAGAAAAGCATTTTTAATATTTAAATCAGTCTAGAATAAAAATTTTATTATTTAAATCAGTCTAGAAAAAAAAATTTTATTATTTAAATCAGTCTAGAATAAAAATTTTATTATTTATTACTCAGTAAACAAATCCTCTATTACTCAGTAAACAAATGTTCTATAACTCTATCATGAATTTTTTTATCAATATTAAATGTAATGAAGCCATAATCTTTTGACCAAGCATTGTTACACGATTGTTTAAATTCATCTTTATTTCTTACGCATAAATCTCTTAACAAATCACTTAAGTTTCTTGCATTTATTTCAAATAGTATAAATATATTTGCATTCTTTCTAATAACACTTCCGTCTAATGAATACATACTTTGTGTTAAATAAAAAACACTACAGTTATTATGTCTACCTCTTGTGAAATAATTTCTCTGAACTGAGTGATTTCTATCATTAACACAATCATCAAAAATTACATAATGTTTCATTGTTTTATCTAGTTTACTAGGATCTTGCATATTACCACTATCATCTATTAATTTTCATCTTTATATGCTTGTTTTTATTGGATTCAACTAACTGATTATTTTTTGCTGCTTCTTCACACCACGAACTTATTTCTTCATCATCTTCAGATTTTTCATATTCTTTGAATAATGAAGCAATTGCTGTTTTTTTAAGATTATTTTCAAATCCATATTTTAAAAATTGATAGACGGGTTGTTCTGCCGTTATCGTATAAATTATAAGATTGTTATAATCCAAAAAATTTGGAGTCGTTAAAATTTTAAATAATAGATACGTTTTCCACAACCTGATCTTCCACAAATAACTGACAAAACTTTATTAGATAAATTTGGATGATGATTAAATTTGAGTTTTTTTTATTTAATGGGGGCACTTCACTCATTTTTTAATAAAAAAATTTAATTTTAATTTTTTTTAAAGAAGAAGAATAATAAGAAGAAGGAAATTAAACTTCTCTAGCTTCGCGTGGGAGTTTATACCTCCCGAACCAAAAGATCTATCATAATCTCTTCACCTCCAAAATTTATTTCTTGTCCTTTCTCATCAGTGATTCTAATGTTAATGTTGTTAATAGTTTTTCTTGTAATAGGGAAATATATTAATGTTTGTGGAAATACATTTAATCTATAACCAATGGGTACAGTAAAAGCTGGAAAACTGAATATTAAATTTGACAATTTACCATTTATATATCCTCCTTCAATAATGTCACAATGTACAACAATTGAATTTATTTCAGTTATTTTTGGAATCTTCTCACCTAAATGATAACCTTGACTATAGGTTTGTTTATTAAATCCTGATAGCTTTGACAATGATCTATCATGATTAAAATCAACTTGATGATTTTCGTCTAAAGTAAGAGAAAATTTATTTACTGCCGGTTCAACTGCAAAATGTAATTGTTTCTTATCTTTAAATGGTATACCTAAATGTCTCTTAATTTCGTTTGATATTGATTCAACTTCGTAAGAACCAGGAAGAAAAGTTAGTATTTTCCATGTTTTGCCTTTATCAGTAGAATAACTAAATTGATCATTCACATCTTTGATAACGTTTTGAATAGTGTTAAATGTGGAGAAACTAGTCAATGCAATTTGATAATTTCTATTTTGTTCTAAATGTAGAATGGGTTCTAAATTACAAGTGTGTGATGAAGTAGTTGTTATGATTTTTAACGTCGTACTAAATTTTGATGAACCCAAAATCTCTGTTAAATTTTCTAAATGATAATTAATTTTGTCAGAATCTACTGATGATAATTCTCTCGAAGACATTTTTTAACTAAAAAAATTCAAATAGATATTTTTTTATAAAAATTAGAAACAACATATTTCAGCTATACTTTTATAATCCTCGTCATTTAGAATCTTCTTTTCTAACAGTCTTTTCAATATAGCATGAATTTCATTGAAACTAGAATTATGTCCCTCTTTTATTGCCGATATTAAAATATTTAATCTATTTAGTAATTCTTGTGGATCATCTGGTAAAAATAAAGTTGTTTCTGTTTTAAAACCTTTTCCTACTTTAACTCCCGTTGATAATAAATTTTCTAATTGTTTATAACGTCTAAGAGATTTTGCTGCACCAACTCTATCTAACATAGCTTTATATTTTATGAGATCTCCTACAGCATAATGTTTTAAATCTGCTCCTCTTGAAAGATCAACAAAATTTCTGTCTAAACTAAAAGGAGATTTATCTGGTGAAAAAATTAAACCTCGAAAAGGTTGTGGAAATATTTCTTTTTGTCCGAGATAAAATCTAGGTATTGTTTTTCCATCTATAAATGAAATAGAATGTTCAAATTGCATAGATTTTGGTAATTTCATATTAATGTTTGATTCTAGTAATCCATAGTCATCTAATATAGTTTTGTGCTCTGGATCTGTTATATCAATTTGTTTATCATTATTTGCAAGTTCTTTTTCAAGAGTTTTAAATGGTTTCATAGTTTTTTCATAATCAGTTTTTACTTGCTCGGTTTGCTGCATTTTTTCAAACATATCAGATTGAATACCAGCTTTTATCATTCTATGTTGAAGATGATTTTCTTTCATAATATTTCTTTGTTTTATTAACTCTTCTAATTGTTTTATTCTTTTAAAATTATCAGCTCTAATTTTATCCATTTTTAAAATATAATATTTGAATTTTGTGGTAACATTGGAATACAACAAAAACATTTTACTGAACAAATTATTCTTTTATTTCTTTGTTGTCTGACATCTTTTCGTTTTAAGTTTTGTTTAATAAAGTTTTGTTTAATAAAGTGTTGCTTAAATTTTCGCTTAAAGTTTTTAGCTCTTCTAAAAAAAAATTATCATTTTCTTCATTAGAAATTTTACCATCACTAGAAATTTTGCCATCCTGTTTAATCTTATCATCAACTTTTTCTGACTGTAATTGAAATGATATTTGATTTACTTCATTAGCTATTTGATCAAATTTTTCAATCTCATCTAACGTAATAACATTATCATCACATACTCTTTGAAAGTAATAATGCAATTTGTCATAGACTTCTTTAATATGTAAATGCTTAGTTTTTAATGATTTTCGTTTCTTAGTTATTAAAGATTTATCTAACATTGTAACAAGTGAAGTTGCAAAAACACCCGTACCTGTTAAAGCTGTAGCAACTACTGGAATTACTAAAACACCTGAAGATATAACAATTGTTAAAGCACCTTAAAGCAACTTATTGTTAAGAATATGCCAATTCCTTGTGTTACATTCTTAGCTTTAGTCCATCTCTTTCTTAATTTTTTATGATGCTCTAATCTTAATAATAATTGAGATTCCTTATCTTTCATATAACGTACTCTATCTTTATGTTTTTCTTTATTCATTTTTTCAATGTCCATTAAAGTAGAACTACGTTCATATGACAACGATGGATATATTCTTGCGGTTTCTTCCACTTCTGTTTCATCCACTTTTTTTTCTTCCATTTTTAAAGAAATATTTTTAGTCACATAATTTTAGTTATCTCATATTTTAAAACCTGAAAAATGGATAAAAATCATGAATTTTGACGTTTTTTAAAAATACCAATTTTTTGATGATGTGTCCTGTAACGGTCATGATTTGAGCAAGAGAGAAAATGATCTTAATCACAAATTTGAGATTCTTGACTTTTCTGATTTTTGTTGTCCTGGAACGGTCATGATTTTCAAGGTAAAAATTGTAATTCTCAAATTTGAGATTTTGAAAAATTCGAAAAATTGGGTATTTTTGAAAACGCCTAAATTTGACCAAAATTCATGAATTTAGTCGTTTTTAAAAATACCAATTTTTCAAAAAATGGTACTTTTTAAATGGTCTAAGTTTATGAATTTAGGTCTTAAAAACCTGAAAAAAGGGTTCAAATTCATGAATTTAGCCTTTTTAAAGATACCAATTTTTTTCAATTTTTTCGGTGTCCTGGAACGGTCTAAATTCATGAATTTAGGTCTTAAAAACCTGAAAAAGGGTTCAAATTCATGAATTTAGTCGTTTTTAAAGATACCAATTTTTCTGAATTTTACGGTGTCTTGGAACGGTTTTCTTCCCATTACTAGCTCTTTCAGAGAAACTCATCGATCAATGGTCATTGCTGGATCAGGAACGGCTTGATCATCTTTGCGACTTGGTGCCGATGAGATTTCAAAGCTGCATTTCAGTGCGGGGAGGACATACTCGGTACTAATGTCTCCCATTTATTCAAATATAATGTTTTATATAAAATGCTATCTTATAATTCATGAGTGTGAGTGGAATAAAGTTCAAATATTTGAATGGAGCATTTTTTATGTCAGGCAGTATATATTGAACAGTTCTGTATTAAAGTTATTGGGATCTCCACAGAATATGATGTTTGTATCTGGAAACATAGACAGCTGATCGTCTAAAAAATCACAAAAATAACCTGTCAACAGACTCAATTCTGAAGATCTTAGATTCGGAGGAACATAGACGCATACAAGTAATGCATTCAGCAAGCGAATCCTAAAGACTAAAAGTTCGATCGCATCCGGAACATTTGAAGGCATTATCGGAATAGCGCAAAGGTGATAAGCCAACCATGCACAAACGCCGCGCCACAGCGATTTCTTCTGTCACACCTAAAGAATCTGTAGCCGATCAAAGACAATAAGTTTGAGTCTATATTTTCGTGTAACCAGCTCTCTGTGATGATAACAATACCAGGATTCAAAGATGAAATTGTAACGGTCAACTCATCAAATTTGGGTAGGATAGAGCGAGAATTTGATAGATGGATGGCTGGGAAAAGAGCAGGATTACGATCTATAGTCATATTTTTGCTGTTATAATCTAAAATCACATTTGGAAATTTCTCAGCATTTTCCTATCACAAACCGCACCACAGAAAATAACGGCATCTTACCCACGACTTATCCTGTCTTTCAATTCGGCACGCAAAACTCTATCTTTCTCTCTCTGGTATTGCGTTCGGTCACCATTGATGAAGATGATCGAATATCTGTCAATACCTTTCAAATGCTTCGACTTTGTCAAAACGCTCTGATTTCATTTTCGCACAATAATGACTATTGTGAC
>CAJQUW010013022.1:0-327194 GCA_907163375.1 Prostheceraeus crozeri
GCTCAGTGCTATTGCTATGAACAATTGGACATATCAGATTGTTAGTGTCTATCATCAACATGCCAACTGCGATCCCAATGTTGATCAATGGGCGAGAAAACACATTCATGGACTTATCTGAAATATTTGCAAGACTATGGCTTTTCTTGTGAGAGTGCTCTTCTTATTGACTTTAAACGATGGTTAGCTGCTTTCAATGTTATACGCATCTTTTGTAATAATCCTGGTAAGGAGAGGAAAGTATTTCCCAATCTAATCATTGATGATATTTTGCTCCCGCCTTGGGATAGTAGAGTGAATCAACATTATCATGAAGTCACGAAACGTTTTAAGGATTTGTGTGTTCCTATTTTGTCTATTCGTTGTAGTAGCTACGTTCATAACCAATGCTTCTTTCCTCCTTACCTCAACACTGCCAAAGTCCTGTATGGTTATCATTGCTCGCTGTATGATAGTTACCAGCTGTATCTATTTTATCTCTTTCAAACCATTGATTTATAATGCATGCTTGTTACAGTTATTCAATAAATGTTACTATGAGAAGAGTTGTTGTTTTCATGCAATGGATGGGTTAGATAAAGGGCGATCATGTCTTTCTCAAACGTCTGCGGAACATTACATTTTCATAGGCAAAGTTTAAAAGGAGCTGTTCAAGATTATGTGATAAATTTTCATAAAGATGAGACCGACATCGAAGCAGTGGTCGATGATGCTAGCACTCTATTTCTAGAGCTAATGAATAGATTCTCTGATAGCATTATCATGGCGCGATTAGTTGCGAAAATTAAGTTTAGTCATTTTGGAAAGGAAGAGGTGGAAAGTCGCTCTTTCCATTTTGCTTCTTATTCAATGGAAGTGGTAGATCACCCCCAAGAATTTTTTAAAAGACATATGATAAAAATTGCTGAACGTCTTAACGCATTTAACCATCATGGTAGCAGTCTAGCGATTGAAGCGATTTCAGATATTCACATTCAACTTTCCATAAAGAAAAATTGAAAATGCAGTGGTACTTGATTGTAGCACAACTGGTTTTCGAGCTATGTCTGCTCACTCTCGAAGTATATTCCTTCTGTACATGTGTCTATTATTTAGAAAAGGCTAGCAAATTCATATCTTCAAAAAGACTTGCTATAGACATCAGTAACGGTGAAACTACGTGTTGTGATGTATGTAAGCGAAAGGATGGAAATGAAAAGCGCATCTTCAAGAGATGTAAGCATGCTTTTTGTCAACGCTGTTTCATACGTAAATGCATTCAACTTTGCAAATGTAACCACTGTGATCTTGCTCATTTCGAGTGTCACTTATGCCGCAATAGTTAGTACCTATGCAAATGTGGTAAAGATAGGTTTTAGCAAAGACTAACACGGAAAATGGCGAAACGTTAAAAGTCAAAAGTCTTCAAAGTTTTCTTCAGCCATTCAAGCTCTCCGACGAATGAAAGCAAATCAGCGATACAATGCTATACGACATGCTAACGATAAATTCATTTGTGAAATTATTTCTCATGTGAGGAAGTTGAGGACGAAGAAATTAGCGCCAAAACAACGAAAGTTACTTATGCGATATGCTACGAAATTGCGTTTCATCTCCAATCCTAAAGTCACCCTTCAAAGAAAGAGGAAAACTCTAACACAAAAGGGCGGTTTCCTTTCAGCAATACTTCCAATGATAGCTCCTGCCGTGGGCAACCTATTGGGTAATATCTTTGGCTCTAAGCGTTAATTATGCAAATGTTGAATCTCAAAGTATTAAAATGGATTTCAGACTTCAATGTGATAAAGTTCTGACTGTATCAGGTCCATCTCATGCAGGTAAAACTGTTTTCACGCTGAATTTATTGGATAAAAGAAGGGAGTTGTTTACGGAACCTATCAATCGAGTGATTTGGTGTTATGGTATTTATCAACCGTCGCTGTTTCAGGAATTGCAAAGTCGCAACTTTATTCGACATGAAGGAATTATTCCAGTGGATAAACTTCAGTCTAATGATGTTGTTGTATTGGATGATTTATTAAAAGAAAGTAAGAATTCAAAAGATGTTACAGATATGTTCACTCGCGCAGCACATCATAAAAGGTGCTTTATCATCTATGTCACACAAAATTTGTTTCCTGATGGAAAAGAAGCTCGTACACGAAACCTGAATACACACTATCATGCTATTTTCAAGAATCCGCGAGATAAAAGTCAATTTGAAATTTTAGCGCGACAAGTTGCACCCAGAGGATCAAAAGCCTTAATTGAAATTTTTCAAGCAGCTACTGAAAAACCACACGGTTACTTATTCATTGACTTTACGCAAGAGTGTCCGGAAGAATTTAGATTTCGAAGTGATATTTTGAAAACTCCCATGATTATCTACAAACTATGAGTTCTTATTCTCGCATGATTGTTATTCCTCAGGATGAATATGTACAATTGACTGCCATGCAGCAAGTAAAGCAACCTCTTGCAAATCAAATGTATAGGAAAGAAATAGATTATCAGCAAAATGTTCACATCAAAGATCCACATCGTGCTGTATTATTACAATCGGAAACTGTTGAGCAATTGAAAAACTTGAAGAATAAGATGCGTGACTCTGTATCGACTGCTACACCTTTAGCATCTCGCGCACATGCCATATCTCTTTTCAACAGTATTGAACCCCATCTCAATGTAAATGATAGAGGAGAAATCATTACAGATGAAAATAAAGTGATTGATGCTTCACGTTATGAAGACTTGATTCAGTATGCGACACGTAGAAAGCGCCGTCAGGGCTATGTTCCACCTGGTTGGACATACTTTCTTAAACTATTGAAAAAGCATAATATGCCAAAATTTGCTTTGAATAATGAGACATTGAAAGAACTTGATTCAACAGTGGCTACTGCTCCAATGCTTCAGACGATGAAAATGCCAACAAATTGGTTTAAGGCGTCACCTGCTACATCCCCTCCCACACTCACTAAGCAAACAAGAGGAAGAACTCGACGTAGATCTACATCGCCACTAAAACTAGTAAAAGGAAAACGTAAAACAGCTCCTCCCAAGAAATACATGTTCTCAGACTATTAATATGAAGCAGATGTGTTGCTTGCCATGTAATGAACCGCCAGAGGTGAATGTCGTTGTCACTTGCACTTGCTGCGCCAGCTCTCATAATGAAACCCCTAAGCAATGTGAACACGATCGCAAAACCGCTAAAGCTAAATGCTGCAGTTGTTGTAAATGTAGAAAGGCAAGAAAGCAAAAGATGAGAAGGAGGAAAAAGAGTCAGTCGTCATCGACTGAACGTTTGAAGTCAATCTATTATGATGTAAAACATCCGGCAGGATTTGCATCGATCAAGAAATTATCAAAAGCGAGTGGTCTTCCACAATCACAAGTGAAACGATGGTTAAAGGGTCAGGCTACCTATACACTCCACAAACAAGCGAAAAAGAAGTACCGCACCCGCCATTATATTGTTCATGACATCGATGAACAGTGGCAAGCAGATTTGTGCGATGTCGCCTCCATTTCAAAACATAACTCGGGCAATAATTTTATTTTAACCGTCATTGATATTTTCTCGCGTTATGCGTGGGCTCAACCTTTAAAAACTAAAGAAGGGAAAGGAGTAGCAAAAGCATTCCAAACAATTTTTCGAGAAGGTCGCATTCCAAAAAGAATTCAGAGTGATCAAGGAAAAGAGTTTGAAAATCAGCATGTGAGAAGATTATTTGAGAAGCATGACATTGAGTTGTTTAGTGTAAAGAGTACTTATAAAGCTGTACTCGTTGAACGTTTTAATCGCACATTAAAAAATCGCTTGTGGCGACATTTTACTGCCAACTTGACACAAAATTGGACAAAGGTTCTACAAGATACACTCCATGCCTACAATCACTCTATCCATCGTTCTATTGGACTCAGACCAGTAGATGTAAATGCTGACAATGTAGATAAAGTGCGCGAATCATTCCAACGTAAACGCACTCATGTGAAAAGTGATGTGAAAATTGGTGATAAAGTTCGTATCTCAAAAGTGAAAAGTGTTTTTCCTAAAGGCTACCTTCCGAATTGGACAGAGGAGGTATTTACAGTATCAAGGATTGATCAAAAGACTCTCCCACCACCTACAAGTTGAAAGATTACGATAATGAAGAAATTGAGGGTAGCTTTTACCGCGATGAGATTGAGGTCGTCACTGAAAGTGAAACATATTTGGCAGAGAAAATCATTCGATGTAAAAAACGACAAGGTGAAGAATGGTGTCTTGTTAAATGGACTGGTTATCCTTCAAGTATGAACTCTTGGATGCGTCGTGCCGACATCTTTCATCTAAGTGATCGACAGTGATTCATGCAAAGTTGTAACTAACAATGTTTAGGGTTTGAGCTATGAATCCAACTGCCTCATTTTATTCACGACCCTCCTATGTAAGTAGTGGAGGACAAATTTACATCGGCGCTCGCCGCCAACGTGGAGGTAGCATACTTGGCGCACTGAAATCTGTTGTAGCACCTCTCATATCCAATGTCGGTAGATCTTTAAAACGAAATGTTTTAAGTAATGCCGTTGGCTTTGCTGGTGATGTTGCTAGTGATCTTTCTAGAGGTAGAAGTTTTAAGAGCAGTTTGTTGAATCGTGGGAAGGAACGCGGTTTAAAAACATTGAAGCAGACCTTTGCTGGTGTTACTCAAGGAAAGAAATCACCTAAACGAATGAAAAAAGGAAGGAGGAAACATCGCGGACCTGGTAAGGTGCGATCTTCAGTCAAAAGGCATTCACGCAAACGTCGCAGAGGCTCTAATCATTCTCAGGCACCAAACGATGACGCTGCCATAACTTCTAATCATGGAGTGTAAAACTTCCGGTTTTGTTTGTTCGATCAACAAGCCATACAGACAGATATTCTTAGTTCAAGTATTGTAGATTATCATCCTCGAACAGCTGAGAATGCTGGCCCCATTGAATTTGTTATTCCTGGTGGTAGTGATGACTACATAGATTTGAGTTATGCGATGGTTGATTTGAGGTTTATAATTCAGCAAGCAGATGGAACTGCTATTGACGATACACATAAAGTTGGACTGAACAATTTACCATTGACTACATTACTTCGCGATGTTTCTCTAACGATTGGAGAGCAGCAGGTGGAAGGTGGTCAAAGCGATTATCCCTATAAATCATATTTCAATCATGTATCACAGTTTCATCCAGCAGCACAAAAAAGTCATATGGAAGCCATGGGATGGTACAGAGATGAAGCAGGAAAATTTGATGTTGAAACAAACAGTGGCTTTGTAAAGCGATCTGCTATGATTAAAGATAGTAAAGTATGTCAGCTATATGGTCCGCTGAATTTAGACTTCTTTAGACAGTCAAAGTTTTTACTCTGTAATACCAGCATGCGACTCAAGCTGACATTGAATAAGCCTGAATTTGCGCTGAATGCATTTGCTAAAGTTGACAATTTTAGAATTCATGTGGAAGATATTGCACTTTACATTCGTCGAGTAGTACCGAATCCAAGTGTCATTAGAGGACATGCTGAAGGCCTTAACCGCCAAAATGCCATTTATCCCGTTCAGCATACAAAGCTTCTCACCTTTACAATTCCGAAAGATCAAAAGAGTTTCATGAAAGATGGCCTCTTTCCATCGGAAGCACCGAAGCTCCTCATGGTGGCAATGGTTGAAAATGATGCATTTAATGGTAATATAAAGAAGAATCCTTTCAATTTTAAACACAATCAGTTAAGTGAAATTGCTTTACGTGTAAATGGTGTGAGTCATCCTGGTCACCCTACAAACCAGATTTTGCTGCGGATCAATTTATGCGCAGTTATGTTGATTTTATGGATGTTTTTGGCTTTTACAATACGGATGACACCAACGGACTGACTATGAAAGAGTTTAAGAGTGGATATACTATTTATGCATTTGATTTGACTGCTGACAGCGATATTAGTGCACCCTATCGTCAAGCGAACGTGCCTCATAATATTCGTTTGGATTTGACGTTCAAAAGAACACTACCTGAGACGATCAATGTATTAATTTATGCAGTCTTCGATTCAAATATTGAAATTACAAAGTATCGTGACGTGATTCTTCAGTATAATCGTTAATGAGTTGGTTGACTGCTGACGATATTAAGACTAAAGTGCAGCGTAATGCAGACGAAGCGACGTTGAAAGCTTTCGATAATGTCTATTCGCTCGATACCTTACCACCTGCAGTAAATCACTATCCCATCTTTATTGTGCTAAACACTCATTCGCAGAATTTAGGCGGTGAGCATTGGAAAGCGATCTTTATTGGAGAAGACCGACGTGGTGAACTATTTGACTCTCTTGCTCAACCTCCAAATATACCAACACAGCAGTGGTTGAGAAAACATACGCGTCAATATCAGCGAAATGAACGCATACTACAACATCCACTTTCATCAACGTGTGGTGCTTTTGTACTGTACTTCATCTTAAAACGTTTACATGTATCTCGATTTGCATCTATTATTCAAAACTTTTCATGTAATCCATCCTCTAATGAAAAAATGATTTGTAAGTTCTATCATGATTTGAAGTAAAAACATCATGTTGGAAAAATTGTTTTTTATTTTACAATCCGCTGGGTATGTACATACTCAATGAGATAGTCTAGGATCACATTTGCTTGTACATGAGATTTTAGTCCAGTAATGATCACTTTACTATTATGAAAGATTGCCACATGCACAGGTAACCAACAACTAATGAGAGCTGCAGGAAAAAGTTCGGGTTCATAAGACAAATTGTAACTGCTGGTACGAATCTTCAAAAATGATACACTTTCACTCAATTGAGTAGAGATCACCATATTGTCCACAGTCAGATTCGACATCACACACCTCTCCCTCTTCCATATCCGACGTAGTAGTCTTTGTAGCTCTAAGCGCATTGACTGCGCCGATGAATGAGAAAGGGCGCCGAGAATCTGTACAGTCCCATTTGGGAAGAGTTGAAGATTCCGTGAATTGTTCATCTTCACCACTAACATTTGAGGTCGGCCCGGGTAATACTTGCTGTTTGGAAGGTGTTGGTGTAATGTTGTGAGATCGATTTTGGTGTAGAGTCTGAAGCGACGGAGAATGTTGACGATGGTGTAGCGATGGCGCTTCATGATAAAAAAATGAGTAAATTGAGCGATGTACCTTCCTTTTATACTTTTCCCAACTACCTTGATGAAATGTGAGGTTAGTATGAAGTTGGGAATGATAGAGTTGAATTCGCCGATTGTTGACGCGCAACCAGATGCGATTTCCAATACGTGAATGTCTTTTCATATAGAAGTATTTCAAATCTTTCATGATATGATGTAGAGATTGAAAATGACGATAAGATAAAGCAAACTCTCTTCTCACACTTCCAGTTGAATCTTTGAAATAGACGTTTCGATCATGATCCCTTTCAATACGTTGTAGGGAATCTAATTTCCAACTCATGGTGCGTGATAGTCATGTCTGATTAAGATTTGCATAGTAGGGCGATGAACTCACGACGAATAAATGTCATGATGGAGCGATGTATGTATCTTCTATACTTCTCCCAATTGTATTTGCGAAATGAGAAACAGTTTGCGGAATGAGAATGGTAGATTTGAATTTCATTTCTGTAATGTTGAAGCCAAACTTGATCACCCAAGGAGATGAATCTTAATGTTTCAAAATATTCCAAATCCCTCATGATATCATTGAGGTTGACAAATTATCGCCATGTTAATGTAATACCTCTTGATGTATGACCATGAGAATTTTTGAAGTGTACGTTTCCATCACGATCAACTCTGATATATTGTAGAGAGTCCAAAATCCAAGTCTTCATGATGTTATGCAAAGCCGCAGATCAGCAATATAAAAATGTCGTTTTATCATATTTTGCTTAGCAATGTGGCCGCAAATAGGTTCGCTAGTAATCGAGCCGCACTCTTTTCTACTCCCATTGATCATGCACAACAGCTAAATGGAAATTGGGAAGTGGGTGTCACTCAACTTGTTTATAGCAACTGTGTCTATACTTTTGATCATGAGGTGATGACTATTAATATGAGACGTACAGCTGCTTATCAATGTGAAAAGGGGTGCCGAGTATTCATTCCACAGTGGCCAAAGAAAGATCTCTTATCATGTAAAAAGTTTATATATGATTTCTTGAATAAAGCGTGTAAACATATTGTCCAATTTACTCCGCACAATGATGATCATAATTATGTACATCATGTAGTTGAGAAAGATTGGATTGTTGGTTTAAGTCCAAGTTTAAGAAATGATTTAGGTTACCTCGCTAGCGCCTTAACAAGCTATGATAATTATAACGTTGATTGCCACCCAAGTGGTCATAAACAGTTAATATATCGAGAGGAAGCTTATTATGTAGATCTTATTCCAAAAAATGAGAAGACGTTGGTGAAGAAGATTGTGATTAAGCCAAGAAAGACAAACATGACTCCTGAAACATTATTGAAGAAATTTAATTATCTCCTTCGAGTTGATGGTAAACAAGTGGCAACATTGACTTATATCAAATCATCTAATCATATTGCAATAAGTAAATTAAATGATGATGATCTAGTATTAGTTTGTTCCAAAGATTTTCATCAGTTCTTACGACATCGTTCTGCAGCTGTTCATGGAAAATCTGATATGCAACATTTACCATGTGAAAGGCCAAATCAATTTGATACAGAATGGACCGTATCTTTATACAGAAAGTGTGTAGAGCCTTTAGGTGGTATCTTACATGAAACAAGAGTGTTGATGCCTCGCATTATTACTTCGGTTAAATTGGTTGTAGATTATTTAAATGAAGTGATTAATGAGCAACATATTTCATTTTCTGAAAAAGAAGGTACTTTGTCTCTCACTATAAGTGGAAAAGGTATTGAACTAATTATGGATAAAACTCTAATGGACATTTTGGGTTTTGATCAAAATATCTTTAAAAGTGGTACTGTAACCAAAGCTAGCGCAGACATGTCGCTATCGCGTCGTATTAACTATTTTCAGATATATTCCAATATTGGCGAAGATGTACGTGTGGGAGATGTTGAAGCTCCATTGCTAGCAATGATACCATACCAGCCAAAAAGCTGCAGTATTTTATCTGAGCATACTTTCAAGAAAGTGCATTATACAAAGCTGAAATCAAACTACATCCCACAAATTGATATTACAATTTATGACGATGCTGGTGCGTTGATTCCTTTTCATAAGGATGCTGTGACAAGTATTACACTCCATTTCCGAATGAAGAGTTAATGCAAAAGTATGCTATTATATTTTTCCAATGTGAATAATATGGAAAGTGAAAATAAGGACTCGTTTCTAATCTACTTGCCCAGTAATGCTTCTATGAATAAATTTCCCAAAAATAAACCATCAGACTATCGAGTAGAATTAAATCGCCCACTACATTTAGAAGGTGAATGGGAGGTTGGCGTTTCTAGTATTTGCTATGATAGCAATATTCAGAATGTAAATGATTTGGAAGAAATGATATTGACTCCTCGCACCCATGATGGAATAACGATGAATAATGCATTCCAGTTCCCATACAATTTAACATCAGATGGAAAGTGGAACTATGAATGGATTCAGATAAAATCAGATTCTTATGAACCATTTGGGAATGAGAAAATTATTAAGGCATTCAACAGTGGTAATACTTCCATCATGAAGAATAAAAATCAGAAAGCTTATGAGTTTACTATCTATCATTGGAGTGGGAGACAGTTCCTTCGCTTTCATTCTTTTACTAAAGGTCTTACACTGAGGTTGGATAATGAATTCTATCCGCATCTCGGTTTTGGCCATGGACTACATCTAACGTCAATTGCTACTGCAAATGTTAGAAAAGTTTATTCAAATCGAATCAACAAATTTCATTATAGGTTTAAAATATTTGATGAAGATGTTGTAGAATGTGAAGAACGCATCATTTTGAAAAAGCGTGGTGTTCAACCTTTATCACTTATTGAGTTAGTAAAACGATGGAATGAGACTGTGGGTAAGAAGTATGGAGAGAAAATTATGGCGGACAAAAATAAGTTGGTCATTCAGAAATATAATGACAAACTTACAGTTTATTTCTCTCCAACCTTGCGTCATTTTGTAAGACATTATACACCTATTATTGGAAGCGGTGTGGTGTATGCTTCTCATGAATATCACACTAAAGCTGAATCAGTTACTGATGAATGGTGGGTAGACATCTATGGCGATCGCATCAAGAAAATTTACCAGTCTTATGAAGAATCTAAAGTTGCTATCAATATAATGCCGCGTCTATATCATACAGTTGAAAGCTTCATTCATGTAGTAAATCCTTATATACAACAGAAGTTGAAGCATGTGATGAAAAGTAAATATGATGTAAAGACACATCACATTTCGTTTTCAATTGAAAATCAACGCGTTGTTCTGAAACTGGGTGATGACATTCAATGTCAATTGAGTAAAAATTTGAAAAAACTCTTTGGTTTTTCAATGCTACAAACTGTGTTTGCTGCTGCGCATACGATTGGTATAGAAACACCAATGACACTTGATAAACATGAACAGCACCTTTACATTCAAAGTGATTTGATTCTACCTATTTCTGTTGGTGAGAAAAAAGAATACATTTTACGTGATTTCATTCATGATAAAGACGCTTCATATGGAATAGTCGAGAAGATGTTTCAACCTATTTTCTACCATCCTATTATCAAACAAACTATACCCTCTATTGCTATCAAAATTACCAATGGTTTACAAGAGTGCATCCATGTGAAAGATACTAAATCCCTCGTAACTTTAGTGTTTCGGAAAACAAAGTGAAGTCATTGTGATATGTTTATTGAAATAAAAATATGTGTATGAAAAAGTCTTTTCACAGATATAGGGGGAATGAGCTGACTGTAGGCATATATTCACAAGGAAGAAACGATCTCATGCGATACATAAAACAGCAATGTTTATCTACAGAAATCAACATAAAAATACTAAGTTAAGGATGATTATGCTAAGACGTCTCCTGAATGTGGTAGTGTGAGTTTAATTCTTTTGGGTGGTGGTATGTTTGTGTCAGGATGTCCATGTGGAAGAGATATGTTGTGTTCTAACCAGCACCTCTTATCCTCCCATGCTGAAAGCGCCCGTTTCCTAAAAGTATGAGTTTTGATCTCATGCGACTTAGATTTTAAGATTGTCATATTAACAAACGTTATATTTTTATTTCTATAGGCTTTCCTGAAATTTTTATGTTTCATGTTAGAGACCAATGATCTTGATATGCCTTTAATACGCTTAATACTATCGTCGCTATCCTTTAATTTCATACTGTACATTTTTGGACGGAGGAGAATCATTTCATCTATTTCCTTCCCTGCTGTCTCATCCTTAAAGCAGCCAAGTTTTGCCTTATTTTTGATGGAGTAGAATGGGTGATCAGTAGGTTAATTTGATGTATCAAAATATCTTTCTAAAGATTTTCCTACTTCATTGAAATTTAAATCTTTTTGAGTGGTAATACCTCAGAAGAAACTATCTGTATCGCCACCCAACAAACGAACCTCTTTTACGAGAGGACATGGTTTTAGTATTTTATAAAAGAGTTGGTACATTTCAAGCTTAGAGTAATCTAGTACAGCTTGACCAATATAGATGGGCTTGCACAACTCAACTTCAGATTTTATCATTTTAACACCTACAAGGTCCTCATCGATAATGTCTCTATCGATGAATAGAGGTGATGACACCAATTTCTTAAATTTTGTAACATCATTGACTAGTTTATAGTTTACACGTTTTCTAACATCCTCCATCGTCTTACCAAATAGACTATTATTCTTATACTTATAAAAATCCTTTTCAAAATTATTTTGGGCTAGTGCACGTTTCTGGCTGTTGCTATCAATATATGGTTTGAGGAAGGCTTTCTGTCTAAATTTAATAATGCGGTGAACTCTTTTTAAAATCATGCCCATTTCTAAATAAAATTTTAAGATGCTAAAGTGGACTAGATAGTTTTCCTTATCATACTGGGTGAGTAAAAGTTTGCGGCAAGGCTTATAGTCGGGTTGATCGCATGATTCTAAATCTTTATGAAATTGTTTCATAAAGTCGGAAAACATATCTTTGGTCACTTCACCTGATTCGGATGCGAGTGGAAAATCTACGGTTTTATGTTTAATATTATTTGGATAGATTAGATCTATCTCAAAATAATATCCCCAATCACCTTCATCTGGAATTGTTAGTATGTTAGAAGGGTTGGAGAGATGCTGAATTTCACTATCACCTAACCAACTAAACTCAGAGTGAGGTAGCGGTTTGGATAGTGAACTACCATATAAATTATTTTGGTCATAATACTTAAGATGAGTCTCATCATCGCCTACTAATTTTGATTTTAACCTATGTTTATTTACAAATGTGAGACCACCGCGAATTTCTCGCTCAAATAAATTATACATCTCTGGATCTTGTAAGAGATGAATGGTCTCACCAGTCATTTTAAAAGCAGACTTAAATGATATGGCTGGCAGACTGACAAAGTGGACGGGATCTAACTTATCTTCTTCTAATGCCACTCGTCGAAACTCCTGAAATACATCAGCCAGCAAAAATACATCTAACTTAAGGTAGGCAATCATATATTCGCCAAATGTATGGCAGTCAAATTTTATCCATGCATCTTGTGCATGATCATAATCTTCGGTCTTACATTCTGCGCCGGTCAAATCATTTTTAAATTTATCTATGGGCGGAAGAGAAGTCTCGCCGAGTTTATTAATCGCATCAAAATATGCATATGGAAAGACTCCTTTCCGTGTGATGACTTCATCGGTTAGATTTGGATATTGTTTCTTAAGATTTTGTGTTAGTGGAAGAGACTTTAGATTTCGTACGAGAGAGGCCAGTGATGCAGTCATAAATTGGTAGGAATCTAAAAATATTATATCAAAATAGACCGTCTTATTTTCTTTAGTTTTATCGACAGGCACTTTTGCTGTCATGGCCATAAACTTCTCTCTCGTTTGTGCTATTACATCAAGCTTCCACTCTTTCATTTGACCTAAACCTCCTTTTATTATCATATGGCTGTCGTAGCCCTTGAAATTATGGAAAATGACGGGTAATGTACGCCGTTTCATCCTAAGTGAAAAATTGCATTTTGAACATAGTGCGTTTCTAAATTTACCAGTGATCTGATCATGGTCGCGCACTTTCTTAATCTTATCATCATCAAATGTTTTCCTACATTTGGGGCAAACGTTGCAACTATCAAATTTTGCTTGATCATCTGCTGTCATATGCAATGATCTGCGATAGAGTTCACCATCATACTTTTGTTGAAATTTTACAGCCTGTTCGAGGAATTGTAGGAATTGGTAAATACAATCCTCACCTTGCCAGACGTGCATTTTATTTTTTCTATTTTGGAAATGGTCATGCCATACTTCATAGCAGGAAATGGCTGCTGCTCGATGGGTGTTATCATCGATATAGCATTCGATGTCAGCATAGATGACACGAAGAGGACTTAGCTCATCGCCATTCTCTCTATATGAAAACTCCTTATCTTTGGGCATGCGCTCCATTTGTAGTTTACCTAGCTTACACCATTCGTAATGAGTTTCAAATTTATTTTTACTCCTAAAGTTGCGAATGCATCTGTCACAGTAATAAATCTCTGATGAGCTAGAATTTCTTAGGTGGTGGTATAAGCGAGAAATTTTGGGAATACCGCAGTAGTGCCATTCCTCACTATCATCCTGTCTTACCAATAAAAGGTTGACAACGTGATCATAAAAACTCGAACGCGAGTTGTAGCGGACACCCTTCAATCCCTTTTCCCAAACATGGAGAACTATTTTGATGTTGTTCAATTTTTCAAATTTTTCTATATCTTTAATTTTCATATCTTCACTATTGCAGTCATGAAACTTTAATTCATTCTCCCACTGTTGATACTTACTCTTGCGGTATCGGCTATTCTGTACATTATTATAGTGGAGAATGGAGAGGACGGCATACTTAAAACAGTGCGATTCGCAATCTACAGAAATGACTGCTGCTTTATTTTTTAAATTTTTCGGAAGTTTAATGGTGCCTCGTCCAGAGTAGTTCTCCAATAAAGTGATTTTAATCATGGCGGTCTCAATACCATCAAAAACGAGACCACTATCACGCTCGTTAAATTTATCTATATTTAATTTTAACCCTTGGATATGAAAATTTATCCAAGACTCACAGTCTACAACTTCGGTTGCAGGATAGGAGAGTATGTGAAACTCCAACCTCTCTACTATTTGACCAGTATGGCGGTCGATTTTTACATATTTTATTTTGAGATAGATGAGCGCCTTCATTCTAAAATTGACTAAATTGTTGAAGAGCGCACCAATCAAAGATGAATTTTGATGAAACCATTCTTCAAAGTCAGTAATGGTTTCTGAGGATTCCATCTGGTAGTTCCTCACTAAATTATTTATCGACACTTCAGAGAGTCGGATAGAGGAGGTGCTGTTAGTATAACTATCGTCACTGTGTGTATGTCGAAGTCTATGTGAAGATAGTTCAAAATGTGACTCAAAAGACTGAATGCATAAATCGCAAGAAAAGGAGACATCGTTAACAGAATCATCCCCACCTTCGGAGATTGATGCTGACTTAGGTCTACAAACACCTCGCTTGATGTGTCGGATGAGATCACGCTTCCTCGTGAAGATGTGCCCACAGTCAGCACATTCCCGATTGTTGCATTCCCGCGACAATGTTGACATGGACTCGCTCGAGATGGGACTGGTATCACCTGAAAGAGAAATCATTCTATCATCTCTGTTAAAGTCTCAGTGTATTGTTACAACCTACCTTGACTCAACAACTCTAAGCTTCCCTCGAGAAGGGAGGGCGTTGGTGATGAAGTTGATGCCTGAAATTGAGGAAGATGCTATTAGCCACACGTTTGAGGGAGATGACTGAAGAAATTTTCAACTTACCATTTGAATGAAATTATGTTTAAGGTTGATACTTCAACAAGATAGAGACTTCACTCAAATTTGGAATTCACGAGAGAGCAGTTCACTTGTACGCCTCAAATATAGAATTCGCTAGAGAACACTTTACTTACACGTCTCAAAGACAGAGTGAAATGACACGGATGTCACTTTATATGTATACTTTCATATTCATCATTCATTGGCTGTTCATTCTGATTGGTTGCTTGTTGATACTTAAGAATTAGAAAACATTTCAAAGTCATTATTCACAGTCAACATGACAAGCCCTCCAAACACACCGAACACAAAATTCTCTTCTGCATGCTCAACACCAAAGGCGCTCGTTGCACCAAACGCTCCAACGAAGGGGAAGGTAGAGAAGGTGTACCGACTGGACAATATCAGAAAGTTGTCATTAGCAGCGGATGACGAAGAGGAGAGTGTATGTGAGAAGGAGTGTCCCGACTTAACAGGCGTGAGGTGGAAGTATCTGCAGTACGATACTGACGATGTGATGGAGATCACCAGCAGCAAATTCCTCCACCAATTATGGGAATGGTACACCCCTAACTCCCAGCCACGAACTATGGCGGAGTGGGAGTACATCGACAAAGTGAGGCTCGCGGTAGAAGAACGATTGAAGCAAGTGAACTGTTTTTGTGATCTGTGTGAAGTCAGACTCTGGGACGATATTGACGATGAAGACCTTTTGAAATACATGCCATAATAAATTTTTATTTCGTATTATCTTTACTTTCATACTGACTTACTTGAATGGGGTTTAAGTGGATGATTTAACCATGTATACTTTTTCATTTGGAAATAGTAACACGCTTAGTCTAACTTGTAAATCTTATAACATTTTATATGGGCGATGATGGTAGATGAAATAGTGTTAAATAAAATTAAGATAGCTTACACTTCTGATACAGGGATAGTAATCGACTGCGATCCATGTGTAAAGAGCTTGTTAGACTACGAAAGAGGGAAGTGTGTTATGTTGCGTGTGGCGCGTGAGTGTCCTCCCATTTCATTCCATTCATCAATTCGTCTCATTGATAGAGACAGGTAGAACTCATGGTTCTCATAACGTATGCAATGGAAAGTTTTAGGTAACCTTCGACAGTTGGCTAAATGTCGCCCTGGCGCGAATGCATACGACGTTGAGACAGAGGCAATCACTTGCAAACATGACGCAGAGAGGTTTAACAAGATTGACCATTGCCGAATGTCCCTTGCGGTATACATAGCTACGGGTTTCACCGCCGCCCTTGACAGGAACGCCCGTCGAAAGGAAGTATTACACCGAACTTCATTTGCAACGTTCAAGTTGACTGATAGCAGATTCAACTTAATGATAGTATTCCCCAGTCTGAAGACTGCCCAGGGCAAACCGGTTGGAGGTTCTATCATGTCTTGCCCCATGGTGGCCCTTAAGAGAGCCGATGGTTCGTTCTCGGGGTGTGTGGTAGGGACTCAGGCTTGCTGTTTCGACTGTGACTCCGGCAACGGGGCGGGTGGTCGCTTCTCTTGGATGTCTGTAAAGAAAGAAGTAGTGAGTCATCATCTTACATTTTAGTTTAGTCATTTTTACTTACAGATCTTCTCGGACGCTTCCTTATAAGGGAAATTCGAGATCGGATTACGATGATCGAAGGTGAAGTGTAGACACTCCACCCCTTTCTTCACCCGAGAGTAGCATTTCTCCCCTCTTCCACGCTCGTACAAGAGAGGAGTTTCTGCTACTCTCCCCTTTCTAATAGGGATGTGCAGACGGCTGGAACGCACCCTTCGATCGCGATCCACCAGTGCGCAGAACGGTGCAGCTCGTGGTTCGTCTCGACCACCTTAGCCATCTGCACACGGAGTCTCTCCACTTCCTCCTTCAACCTTCGTATCTCCTTCTCCCTACTTTCCCTCTCTGCTAGTAAAGCCTCTTCTCTGGCTTTCCCCTCGAAAGTCTTGAGCCTCTCCTGCTCCAACTCGCCATCCCGCTCGCTTAATCTCTCCTTCACCTTCTTCATCTCTCCGACCACGTTCTTTAGGTCCTCATACTTTGCCTTGTATGAGAAGGCCTCCTCCTTCAACTTCTCCACCTCTTTCTTTAGTCTATCCCGTTCGGCGATCACCGGCGGGCGCTTGACAAAATTGTGACATTGTGTTGCAATTCCGCTCGCAGTCACGGCTGTAGGGGTCTCGCGATCGAGGTCGACGTTCTCGATAGGTTGCGACTGTAGCTCTCCCTCCTCCTCCTCCTCCTCACTATCGCTGCTGGACAGCGAGCTCTCGATACTAAGCGAGGATACAGCGGCAATCGCTTCAATGGCGGATTGTAGCTCAGTGGCCTCAGTGGTGAAGAGTGAACTCCGTTCTTGCTCGTTGACAGATTGTAGCTCCAAATAACGGAGCTCAGTGGCGAAGAGTGAACTCCGTTCTTCTTCGCCTACTTCGCCTGTTTGACACTCGCTGTGTTGTGAGTGCCAATCCTCCAACCGCTCACTTAAGCGACTGACTTTGTGGGTTCCGCAATAGTAGCGACCGACCCCTATCTGTTTCTTGTTAGTGCAAGCGTGTTTCTTGAAGGCGTCAGCTCGAAATACCTTCCGGCATTGACACAGTTTGAAACTGGTCTTGACATTATTGTATTTCGGCATTTCTGAAGCGAAAAACGGAAAACAATGATTTTACACTTAGTGAGGAATGATAGATTTGAGTGTAGTGAGTGGCACTCGATCCCGTCAACAGACCGAAGGCCTTGTACTGATCACTAGGGAAGTGAGAGATCTTCCCCGATACCCGCTATTTACAGCTGAAGACATCATTGTCACTGCCCCGAAGTGGTAACAGCAACGCCGAGTCAAAGGTAGTGAACAGTAGCTGGGATCTAACCCCTCAAAGCTGCCTTAGACTTAGTTAAATTTGAAATCTGATAGCAGATTTGAACTCAGCATACTTGAAAACCTTGAGGAAACATCCCAAGTTATTGCTTTGATCAGCTTGATAGCAAGCCGTAGAGAGCTTGATTCACCAGCGTTTTGCAATGGAGATGTTTAGAGGCCACCCATGACAAGATAGCTAAGACTCAACCGGTTGGCGTTCAAAGTGCTACGTTGAGAACTGTGTCAAATGCCCAACATGAGACATGAGTTGTCCCAGCGGTTACGGTCTAAACTATGACACACTCCCTTGCCACACTTATCACTACGGCATCGTCCGCCGTCCCGAAGGAACATCCTGTCAGTGGAATATTACAGCAAAACTCTCCGTGTCTTGCTCGCTTTCAGTGAAAAGCCGCTTATACCATGAGAAGACTGGCTCAGACATCATTAAAAATGCTTTCATTGACTTCAGCAGGGTCGAAAACCCCAGAAAACCTCCAAAACTAGTGAATTTAAATTTTTCAACTTTTTAGCACTACTTATGAAATTTTATAAGTAGTCTATCACTTAGGGCAGGTCAATAGCGACCGAACCTTTTTTGAATCAAGTCAAACGGACTTGTAGAAGCAAAGTTACAAGCCTTTAAAGTTTTGGAGTCTTTTATGGCCTGGAGACGAAGGCCATCTCCTGGCTAACCTCTAAGTCTGATGCCTTAGCTGATATCAGCAATGAAATTTTCTAAGTCGGTTTTGATACAGAAACCCGGAATTTGGAATGTCCGAAGCTATCATCGGAGCTCAGAGAGACGACTTACCGTTGGCAATCTCTCGTATGAATGACAAGTCTCTGTCGGTTCCCAGCATATATAGTGTGTGGCGATCAGCTGATGACGTAATACCCATCATCCAAACACTAAAAACCCGTCTATCTCCGGTTCTAGTGCTCCGATTGAGCTGGAAATACATCATATCCATGTAGAATTTGACGCTGAATCCGCATCTGGCCTCCGTTTTCCCATCCGATGCTTCGTTTTGGCTCTACAGTAGGCAGCCATCGCAAAAATTCTAACTGTCGTTTTTTCGAGAAATGTCCCAAATTTTTCTCTCCGATTGACTTGAAACTCTCCGATTGACTTGAAACTTACCATACAGATAGAGAATTTCACGCTGATTCCAAATCTGAAATCCGTTTTCCAATCCGATGCTTCGTTTTGAAGCTACAGCCCAAAACGTCCCAAATTCTAACTCTGTCGTTTTTCGCCAATGTCCCAAACTCTTAAATGGCGTCTCACATCTAAACGAAGACAGATATGAACAAGCCGTTTATTTCACTGAATTTGTCTCACTCTTAGCTTTCAAACGAGCTATGGCACGACAAAATCCGTCCACTAGAAGCCAAGATCGAAGCGAGCTCTCCAGAGGGGGGGACGTCAGCGAAAATTTTTCTCTCCGATTGCGTTCAAATTCACCATACCGATGCAGAATTTCACGCTGAATCCGAATCTGGCCTCCGTTTTCTCATCCGATGCTTCGTTTGGGCGCTATACACCAAAACGTCCCAAATTCTAACTCTGTCGTTTTTTCGAAAAATGTTGAAAATTTTTTCTCTCCGATTGACTTGAAACTCACCATGCAGATAGAGAATTTCACGCTGATTCCAAATCTGAAATCCGTTTTCCAATCCGATGCTTCGTTTTGAAGCTACAGCCCAAAACGTCCCAAATTCTAACTCTGTCGTTTTTCGCCAATGTCCCAAACTCTTAAATGGCGTCTCACATCTAAACGAAGACAGATATGAACAAGCCGTTTATTTCACTGAATTTGTCTCACTCTTAGCTTTCAAACGAGCTATGGCACGACAAAATCCGTCCACTAGAAGCCAAGATCGAAGCGAGCTCTCCAGAGGGGGGGACGTCAGCGAAAATTTTTCTCTCCGATTGCGTTCAAATTCACCATACCGATGCAGAATTTCACGCTGAATCCGAATCTGGCCTCCGTTTTCTCATCCGATGCTTCGTTTGGGCGCTATACACCAAAACGTCCCAAATTCTAACTCTGTCGTTTTTTCGAAAAATGTTGAAAATTTTTTCTCTCCGATTGACTTGAAACTCACCATACAGATAGAGAATTTCACGCTGATTCCAAATCTGAAATCCGTTTTCCAATCCGATGCTTCGTTTTGAAGCTACAGCCCAAAACGTCCCAAATTCTATCTCTGTCGTTTTTCGCCAATGTCCCAAAATCTTAAATGGCGTCTCACATCTAAACGAAGACAGATATGAACAAGCCGTTTATTTCACTGAATTTGTCTCACTCTTAGCTTTCAAACGAGCTATGGCACGACAAAATCCGTCCACTGGAAGCCAAAATCGAAGCGAGCTGTCCAGGGGGGGGACGTCAGCGAAAATTTTTCTCTCCGATTGCGTTCAAATTCACCATACCGATGCAGAATTTCACGCTGAATCCGAATCTGGCCTCCGTTTTCTCATCCGAGCACTCCTTCCACTCGAAACAGCCCATTTTACAACCCAACATTCAGCAGATTGCACGAAAAACATCACACACTATAGCCTCAAGACAAATCCTGGCGGTCGCCCAAGTCCACCACGACACTCTGTCGTTCCAGAGGGGGGGGGAGTCAGTGAACATTTTGTGAACGTGGACCAACCTGGCCGGCACACCACGACAGACCTCTGTCGTTCCAGAGAGGGGGGACTCAGACCCGAAGCACCACGGCGGTCGACCACGACACTCTGCCGTTCCAGAGGGGGGGGCGCGCCGGTCGGGTGTTCGCCGTTTTATTACTACTAATGACAACTGAGAAAATGGACAAAATGACTTCAAAGTGGTACGGATGTGAAGTTAGCCGTACCACTTGTGAAAATCGCGTGTGCCACTGTCACTCGCATCAACACACAGAATACACTTATTGAGAGTGTGTCAGCTTCTGCCACCCCTCAGACAGCCCAACTCTCCGTAGAATCCGCAGAAATGAAATTGTTGAAATTAAAGATAAGAAGCAAAGTGATTGTATAAGTAACATCAGCTTTGATCCAGATAAGCAGTGTGCTGCTACAGGCTGCAACAGTGCTGCTATCAGGTAAGCGTGGACACCTCTCAGTAAATGTAATCCGAAATGCATGAGTTTCAGATCCAGTTTGTTGAGAAAAGTGACGTTTGTTAGAACTAGTCGGAAGCATGAGTTCAATTTGATTACCTTTGGGGAGCATGAGGTTGGTATGGGCTCTTATGTTGAAGCTGAATTAGAATTTTACAGTCGTCATGACAATGGTAGTGTTGCTGTAAAAGCTCTTTCCGTTGATAAGTTGTGTGCCTCTATTCAGTCTAAGATTATGATATCCGAATTTCGTAGTTGTCTAATTTACTGCTTGCGGACACATTCGAGTGTGCCGAAAAACCGATCGATATCATCATAGGGACTGATCACATGTACGATTTTTTACTCGATCACAGAATTAGAATGACAGATGGGTTAGTTGCTGATGACAATTCTGTATTCGGATGGGCAGTGCATGGACCTATCGGTGAGGCTACGACAGAAATGTTGAAATCCAGAAAATTTCGTGATTTTTGTCCCCAGAAAAAATGTTCGATTTTTAATGAAGATAGGCATCAAAACATTATGATATCATCCTATTTCAACATTTTCATATATCAAACCACAATCCACTCAGATTTGGTAAAGAAAACTGAAAATCACGCCGTCGAAGAGATGACGATATATCTTAACGTTGAAGACATCCTCAATTTTCTAGTTTCAAGTGATTAGTAATGATAAAGTACAACACTTCCATGGTTACTGAACCTGCACTTTATGTCTTCAAGAACGTAGGCAAGGTCAGCGGGTCAAAAGAGAAGTCCCTTTTGACGTCAGACAGATGATGATAAATATGCTTAATCAATGTATTCATTGTCTTTGGATGATGTTACTTTATCACCAATTTTTATGCTTCGATTTTACCTTATCAGATGCCTATGACAAGAATGCTGAGCCTCCTGTTTCTATTCCCCAATGCTGCTTTAGTTACGTCAGCTTCCATTCAAGTAAGTAGATTGAAGATTGGGTCTACAGGTCATTTAGGAACTATGGCTATCGTCTAGATAAATTGCACGTGCAAATTTTCGGGATAATTAGTTCACAAAAACAAGCCAACGAAAGCATTTTGATTCAAAAGATGAGCAGGTCCATCTGACTAAAAATTGCAATTTAAAAAGATATTTAGATAAAAAGATATTAAATATACGTATTGATTAAGAGTACATAGTGACAGTCAATGATAGATCATGAAAACTATTGAATGAAATCGTGTTTGAGAGTACCTTGACTACTTAAGACGCAGACTGATTTCAGAACATCTTAAGAATAATGACACACATCTATCGGATCTGACATTTCCGTGTGACTATGATGCTCGACACCTGTGACTGTGGCGATGCGTCGAACCAGCTCCATGCAGCTGACATTAAGTGCATCGGTCGATAGATCGATTTCTTTCCGGGATACCACTTTCCGTCAAAATTGGCGATAATTGATCAACTTCAAAAGGAGGGATGGGAATTTCTACCTCTTGATTATCTTTTGTGGCAATACTATGGTGAAACGAAATAAGTCGATCAATATGAGATACTACTCCACACAAGATTGCAAACTTTGCAATGCAAGTCAGAGTTGATCAAATAAACTCATTAATTTCTACAGTGCGTATCTGTGATACCGGACACTAAATAAGGAACATCAGATTCCTTTTAGAGAAATTGTCACAGTCTTCAATTTCCAGTGAAGTGATCTGACAACTCATTTTTCTGGAATTCTTATCTTCAAGAAGCGTTTGTATGTGATCATAGCCATCCTTCTGCGACCAGCGGAAACTCCTCTGTCATGATCTATCTTCAAAGAATATCCAATGCCACATTGGGCCCTTCCCGTGCCTGAGAGAGCCAACAACGCAACTTCACTGCCCAGGGATTTCATCGATTGGTCCATCGCATGCCCTGTGGGAACGAATCTTGCGAAAAACTGGCGGATGTCAGCTGCAGAATATCATGCTACAGTTCAGTCATATTTGCGGGATATTCGCCGGTGACAATTCGCGCTCTATATGTCACCTTTTACTTTTGACTTTCTCTCTTATTTACTTTAGTAATCCGCCTCTACAGCCGAGGCTCTGTTCTCTCCCTCACCTCCTCACTATCCCCCACATATGGCTCATCTATCTAAGAAATAAGTGCAGACTATCATTTTTTGATAATGATAAGAATATAGAGAATCCGCATATATCAATTTTCATAACATCTCTTGACATTCAATAATTTACAACAATGACAAATATTTGAATAATATCATAGTATTTACTGCGACATTTATGGAAGATAAATACTTTTTTTAGTTTAAGCCTTCGTGAATTAAAAAAGATCCCTTTTTATCAGATCAGACTGAGAATACAATACATTTTCATGTGAAGGTAATATACGAACATTACTACTTACCACTAATTAGTTGCTACAATATCCACGATTTCGCCGGTTGGCGAAAAATCAGCTCGCATTAGTAAACAAATATCTACCAACTAATTATAGCAAATTTTTCGCCCCCTGTCGTTTTTTTAATTTTACACATGTTTTTGGATAAATGATGACCATTTTCACATGCGGAGATAGTTTTTACACGAAAATGAACCTTTAAAAAAATTATCCACAAAATCGCTACCTCGCCAGATAAGCTGTTGATATTAGCAAGATGCGTTCCCACAGGGTGCTAACTTGCAAAAATATACTTCTTCAAGAGATCCAAATTTTTCAATCAGATATCTTAAAGCAGGTTGCAAATCTGCTTGCGACTGCAACTATTTTCTTCTCGTGTCAGACGACACTGTATCAAAAGACATAGGTGAATCATAAGAAATGTGACACTTGATGAATATTAGGTGAAAGCCAAATTGAGTAGGCCTGCAATTCAACTATGTCTGCAATGCATCGACATCGATAATAATGCTCTGCTTCTATCTTCTTCAGTATTACCGGTAGAACTGCCGCGTGAACAACCGGTAAAAACTTGTGATGTCGGTACTGCAGTTCAATATCAATTGCTAAACATGGGAGACAATCAAGGAGCGCGATGGTTGACAGGTAGACTCCTCGTGCCGCGAAATTTTCTGATCTTCCCCATGGAGGAGTTTTATAGGTACAGACTAGTACATAAAGTAGATATATAGGTGGAGTGTCGACTCAAAAAAGTATCTGTATACAGTAAAAATTTTTATATGAAAAGATTCAGTTTTTTGCGGACATTACGTTCCCGTGGTCCAAAAAATTATTTGAGCACTTTTGAAAAAAGTCAAAATTTGCCAATTTATATACTACCGAGATGACTCTCCTATATAAGTAGTATGCAACAAGTTGGATATCAAAATGAATGAATATTTGATAATAAGTATCGTAACTAAGCGGAAATAAAGCTGATTATCAAGGGAATTTCATGAATTGTATTATAATGAAAGTCTTCATGAAAAAGTCGCGATATTATTCGTGTTTTCTTGGTTGAAATTTCAAGTTTTTAATTCAATTTTCACCGGCATAATTTTGTGATTCACTAAATTCATGTTTCATTTCTAGAATCTGAATAGTGATGTCGAACCATTTATATCTTTCAAAGCTAAATGAAGTCATTGTCTTTGATTGTGATGCTCTACCAGTGGCAGGTTGCCTGTGATGTGATCACGCTAAAGAAAATAGTCTGAGGTTGAGTATGAAAGTAATAGGAACCCATCGAATTGGTAATTTAGCAAACATTAAATATCCAAGGCTGTCATGAGAATCTGTGAAATACCATCATTCCTTGTGCATTACAATCATGATCATTCAATTCCGTTGTGATTTCTTCAAAACTGCAAAAATGTGCATATCTCACATTTGGTGACAATACCACCTGAATCTCCCTTGAGTTCATTTAATAAAATTGAAAGTATATACACATTGCTGGGGATTTAATAAATGCGGAGTTACCACTCTACCTAACATACTTACTGTATGGACTAGTAGGTCACTATATATATGACAGTATAAGGCCTTTAATCATCAAAGTTGAATTGAATTAATCAAACGGCATTTTCTGGCATTGCATTTGTGAAGGACAAAGTCATTTTTGCCAATTATAGTCATACCGTCATCTCTTAGACATTTTGGATCAACCGTCGAAGAGATGACAGTTTGTGGTGTTTTTTAGATTTTTTGAAGAAGTGATAGCTCGCGCGTTAATTTACAATATACCTGTGGTTAAAAGATAAATGGAACTCTTATATGTTAAATTGGCGTAAAGATTGGTTCGAAACTTTATAGTCCAGAGCAAACTAAAGTGGCGTCGAAGAGATGACGAATTTTGGTGACATTTTTTCCCAAAAATGGCTTCTTTTATTTCTCAGAAGAACTATGTTTGAAGGATGACTAAAATGCTTCCTCTATATCAAAGAGGTTTGTGTGACAAAAGTTTCCATGAAATCGCGACTCTTTATCATTGCTTTAGCTCCGAATACATGGCGTCGAAGAGATGACACAAAATTTTGGGGACATCGGTATTTAGTCTGTAAACCCCAAATAATTGACTTTTTGATCAATAACTTATCGGAATCCAGGGAGGGACAAAAAAAATTGCAAAAAATTCACTTTTTTCTGGATTTCACCAAATAGGCCTACGACAAGTACAGATGAATTTGAATATAAATCATTGACCTCACGACAACGAAGTCTTATTGAAGTCATTTTGAGAACTTGAACAAATGGGAATCGATAGAAGCGAGATCAGTACTACTGCCGAGATGAATAACTCAATAATCAACGAATTCGCAAACTCAGTGCACCGAATGCAAAATGGAAGATACGGAGTAGAATGGCCCTGGATCGACCAGGTGACAGTCGAAAGAAACGACGCGAAGGAAATCGCATATTGACGTTCGCAAAGTTTAAGCAGAAGATTGAAAACACAACCCGATACGTTAAAGGAATATTATAAAGTCATTAAGGATTATGTAAAAGAAGCAATGGATGAAGTTCTGAATGAAAACCAAACTCAATCAAATACTGATCACTATCTGCCACATCATTGTGGCATCAAACCAGCAAAGTCTACGACGAAGTTACGAATTGTGTTCGATGCAGCTGCAAGAGATAATGACTGTATTGGCTTGAATGACCTCATGATCACTGGACCAAATTTGAATCTCAACATCCTCTCTGTCCTCCTTCGTTTTCGATCAAGGGCTGTGGCCGTTGTATCTGAAATACGACAAGCGTTTTTACAAATCTACCTCAAAGAGCCCGAAAAACAAGCTCCTATGTTCCTTAGGTACGACGAAGAGATATCTGAGAATCGGCCTCAAACTAAACCTGTCACATTCCGCATGAACCGAGTTTTGTTCGGAGTAACCACATCTCCGTCTCTGTCAGCCGCAACGATTCGACATCATTTAAAATCTTCAGACATCTCAGATACTTCACGTCAGATAAGACATGTTTAGAATCGTTATACGTTGATTATTTTGTATTCAGTGCAGATAATCCGTGTGAGGTATGTGATATTGCCCAGACATATATTCTCGAGATACTCTGCTTGACATGGGAATGGAACTTAGAAAATGGCGTAGCAACTCAGAAAAGGTGAACAAGCTTTTCAAAACCTGTGATGTTTATCTGTACTAAATATATATGTTATCATGGATTGTAAACATTTGAATATGTGTTTCAATAGAAAAGTGAACTTTCGAACTGGGGTGTAGATAAAATCCGAACAACAAATGAATTCCGAACAACGAAAATCTACTCGAAGCTGGTAAAATATTGCGCCGAATATTCCAGATTTCATTAGAAAGTGGTTAATTCTATCTGTCAGTCAACTTTAATCCGCAAGAAAGTCATAAAATTGCATTCCGATCAAACCCGAACAAGTCCGAACATCTATAATACCACCGAACAAAAGCGGAACAATGAGTATGCGGTTTCAAGCACAGGACGTTCTTTGTTCTACGCAATTATGATTGACCTTCATTGCTTTCGTGCTATAATTCCCCTCCGAACTACTAAAAATTTCCCTTTTACCCTTTGGTTGTTCGGACTTCTTCGAATTTGTTCGGAATATAATTTTATGACTTTTTGCGGATTAAAGGTGACTGACAGATAAAATTAACCATTTTCTAATCAAATCTAGAATGTTCGGCGCAATATTTTACCAGCTTTGATTAGATTTTTGTTGTTCGGATTTTATCTTCACCCTTCGAACTAGACTCTTGACTTCTGTATATTTCAACATATACCTTTTATAGAAGAGTCACAGTGGCGTCACGTGCAGGAATATATTTTCTGGCTGCACAATTGATTTATATATAGGATATCTATATACATAGAATTATTTGTTTATGAGAAAGGACATAACTTCAGCCGCTTTTCGAAAATGTCAGTTTTAGGCAAACCTCCTAAGGATCTGTCAGTATCAGGTTCCCCAGATGAGTTTCAGCGTTGGATAGACAATTTTAAGAACTACCTCAGTGTAGTAGAAATAAGTTGCAAGTTGGATTCTCCACAGAAACACGCGTTGCTTCTTAATTGCATCGGGGAAGATGCCGTTAGAGTAATCGCGGGGTTAACATATGATGTTAGCACAGATCCATATGGAAAGCTTATAGATGCGTTGAACTCATATTTTGTTCCCAAGTGCAATCTTACTTACGAGAGGTATCGTTTTAGGAAGCTTGAGCAAGGTACCGGTACGGTCACGTCGTTCGTGAATGAGTTGCATATTGTCGCGAAAAAATGCGATTTTGAAAACACGACAATTGATACTGTAGTTAACCAAAATATAAGGGACCAGTTGATACTAAGAATCAATTCGGATGAACTTCGTCGGAGACTTTTGTCGATTAACAACCTGACATTGGACCAGGCAGTTACACATGCAATCACGTTTGAAAGTACCAGTGACAAGATAGAGGAAATGAAATCTAGAGATAAGCCAACTGAGCATGCGCCGAGAAATTCTGGAATTCTTGCTGTTAGATCCCGCAGTAATTCACCACAGAATAGGTTGTCCAGTGACTTTAGGCGAAGTGATTTAGTTCGCCACGCCGAAGTGAACAAGACCAGAGAATCATCTGTAATTACTGCCGGCGACCCGGTCACATTAAGAGGAACTGCTTTAAGTTGTTGCGCATGCAACAGCTAAAGAGAGATTCCAGTCCAGGGACTAGTCGTATTGCCTCTCTTTTTATTATTTCGGATTTGGATGACATTGAGAGAGGAGAGCTGAAGGAAGTTGGGTGCCAATTTTATGATATATCTGTTCGGGGCATAGTGGACACAGGTGCCACGATATCTTTATTGTCACAAGAGTTTGTAAATCAGGCAGGACTTCAGAAGGGAGTTCGAAAGTCTAGACATCAGGCTCTTCTGCCTGACGGCAGAATTTGAAGTTAGATAAGGCCATTAGCGGCCCTCTGAAAATAGGCGGAATTTGTATTGAAATCTTGTTTTATGTTGTACCTTCGTCAGTAGGCCTAACTTGTGACTGTTTGATAGGAATGAATTTACTTCGAAGGTTCAGATCAATCCAGCTAAATGAAGAAGGTCCTGATTTGATTCTGACTTTGTTGCCAAAAACCTTGTCTGAATTTCCAGATGTTTTTGATAAGCCACTTGGCAGAGCTTGTTATACAAAAGAGCCGTCTCCAGTCATTGAGGTCAGTCCAGAATCGCTCCCACATCAGTGCAAAGTAAGGTCCATGAGCCCTCGGAACTATCAAATATGCAAGGAACAGCTGAAACAGCTATTGGAAGCCGGTATCATCGAGGCATCTAGGTCCCCTTGGAGGCATGCTCCGGTTATTGTCCTAAGCGCTCAGGTGGCTATCGAATGGCTATTGATTATAGGCCGGTGAATAGCCTGACTAAAGGTGATGCTTACCCGATTCCAAATGTACAGGAACTTTTGCAGCGTTTAGAAGGTTGTTGTGTGTTTTCTACACTTGACTTTTCACAGTTCTATTACCAACTGCCGCTACACTCATCAGATAAGGAGAAAACCGCATTTTATGCGGTCGGCAATTTATACCAGTTTCGGAGACTACCGTTTGGGCTCAAAAATGCCGTAAGTTACTGCACGCGTGTAATGCATGAACTCTTCCACGATATAACAGGTGTGTCAGTATATGTTGATGATATCCTCATTCACGCCAAGAATAAGGCAGATCAAGATAAGGCATTATCCGACGTTTTACGAAGAATTCAAGATAGCAATTTGAGCTTGAACATGCAGAAATGCTCTTTCCATAAAAGCAGTGTATCATACCTAGGCCATAAGATTAGTGACGGGAAAATTACCCCCGATCCAGAGAGGACGACAACCATAAGGCAGTTCCCAACGCCGAAAACTCCGAAAGAGTTACAGCGTTTCCTGGGAATGTGCAATTATTTCCGAAATTACGTCTGAGACTTTGCCTCAATTTCTAAAGATTTGCACGATTTGGCATCAGGAAAAGAAATCACATGGACCGATGCGACGTTACTAGCATTTAATAAGCTCAAAGATCAATTGTCTGATGGCGTTTTGGTCCTCCCGAGGTCTGAAGAGGAATTAGTGTTGAGCACAGATGCATCAAATGATTGTGTAGGGGCTTGCCTCATGACCAAAGCGGGACAACCAGTTTCATTCGCATCGAAGGAGCTCACCGAGACAGAGACACGTTGGAGTACTATCGATAAAGAGACGTTCGCGATTGTATGGGCCATGCAGAGGCTGAGATCTTTCCTAGTTGGGAAAAGATTCACGGTGTTAACAGATCACTAACCCTTGAAATACCTTTTACAAGCAGATAGCGTCAGTTCCAAAGTTCATAGATGGAGAGTGCTAGTTTCTGAGTTTGACTATGATGTTAAATACATCCCAGGGAAAGAAAATGTTGTAGCGGATGCGTTATCACGAGTTTATCCGATTGCCGAGGTAGATGAAGATGGAGAAGTTTCGGTCGAGATTGATGTTATCAGAAGGGCCCAGAAAGATGACCCAGAATTCAGGATTCTTTTCAAAGCAATTGATAGAAATGACAGTCGCCAACCAAATGGAGTGTCCCAGCAACTCGGGTGTTGTAAGAATGATTTATCAATCAAGAATGGAATTATTTACGTGAAAGACAAACTTCTAATTCCTCCCCGGAAACGAACTCAACTCTTGACAGCACTGCATTATGGACACCAGGGATAGAGAACATGATACAGAAGGCGACGAGCACATATTTTTGGCCAAACCTCCGGCAAGACGTGCGACACTTTGTCCAACATTGTAGAATATGTTCAATGATTACACAAGCTGAAACCATACCTTTTAGATGCCCCTCTTCAAATGATTGCAACAGATTACATTGGACCGCTTCCATCAGATGGAGGTTATCAATATATTTTGATAATCATGGACGCTTTCTCTAGGTTTCCTGAGGCCTACCCAGTGAGGGATATGTCTGCACGAACGCTTATTGATAAATTTCGGGATTTCTTCTCACGGTATGGGTTTCCTGACGCTATCCTGTCTGATAATGGCACACAATACAGAAGCAAGGAATTTTTGAACTATTTACGCAATTTCGGAATTAAGAAATTATTTACGAATACTTACAGGCCTAGCTCAAACGGTTTGTGCGAAAGGTTTAACGGGACGCTACAGAAGAAGCTTAAATGTTTGTTACTTGAACAAAGATTGGAAAGCAGTAGCTGGAGACATGTTTTGCCGACCGCCTTAATGGCAATAAGAAATGACATGCATGCAACAACAGGGTACACACATAGCGAGCCTTTTTTAGCCTTTAGAGTCAAGGACCTCTCACTCCCACCCCTTAGCGACCGATACCTTTCTCCGCAGCCCTTCGGTTCTGCCGCCCAGAACATTGCTAAGCGTAGGCATAGAGCAGATGCACATAGACGTTATGAAAATAGGCAATTCCCTCCCGGCTCAGAAGTACTTGTCAAATCCCCAGTAGTCAAGAAACTTGAGGCACCAGGAACTACGGCTGAAGTTGTTAGCCAAGTTGATAGACATACGGTCATGGTTAAGGAAGGGGGTAGGATTAAGAATGAATCGACTGCTAGGTTATCACCTTTGCCCGTCAAGAATCGTATGATGTCCGAAACTAAAACGGAGGAGGCGGAAGAACGGATCGTACTCGATAGTGAACGGCTATCGCCGACCGTCGAAAGGAGATGGGATCGAGTGAACGAGGAAGGTGCAAGAAGTGAAGACCGACCACAGACAGGAAGGACTGGTGAAACGCGAAATCAGGAGAGAAGAAATCCAAGACCACAGAGGAGCCGCAGGGCGCCGTCGCGCTTCCGAGACTTTGAGATGACCTCGAGTGACATTAATGTCGACAGTGATAGTGAGTCTCATTAATTGAGTGACATCGCTGTGTATAGTGATGGTGTGATTTTCACTAAGTGATTGATTTATGAGTGTTCGCCTTTTCAGCCTCTTTGCTGTCTTCTCCATTAGTGATTGGACTCTTTTCGAAAGAAAGGGCGAGTTGTGATGTTTATCTGTACTAAATATATATGTTATCATGGATTGTAAACATTTGAATATGTGTTTCAATAGAAAAGTGAACTTTCGAACTGGACTCTTGACTTCTGTATATTTCAACATGTACCTTTTATAGAAGAGTCACAAAACCCAAGGCACAATGCGAAGGGCAATGACAAAGTGCTTGGAGTTAAGTGGAACTCCGTGACTGACAGGACAGGATATGAAGTCTTATTTGAACCACACGCTAACCTGCCGACGACAAAAAGAACCATATTACGAGTTTTAGGAAGTATTTTAGACCCTCGGAGTATTGACACTGTGTACTGTCACTTTGAATCGACTTCTACAACAACTGTGGTCTAAAAAAAGCGATTAACTATTCCCTGACTTGAGTTATCAGCCTGTTTGATACTATCCTGACTGATGAAGTTCAAAACCGAATCACTGTCACACGACGGAGAATATTTTTGTTGAACAGACTTCTCTGTGGCTCTCTTTCTGATCAAGAATGGATTAAAAGATCGGAGGCCGTTCGTATCCAATCGAGTCAAGGAGATTCGCTCGAACACTGTCATGCAGAGTTCGCGACACGTTCAAGGTGAGTACAACCCAGCAGATTTGCCGGGTCGAGGAATGTGTGCAGATAAGGTGGTATCTTCAAATAAGTGGTGACATGGACCCGAATTTTTGCGAGACGATGCGTCCTATGATACATGCAACGTAAGTGAAGCCAAGCTGACGAGTATAGAACTCTCCATTAAGTCATAGTCCGGGAGCTAGCGTGAAGTTGTACAGGGAACGAGGTAGTACATAAAACTTTCACATAGCATAGTACACCTCTAACCTACTGCAAAACTTCGAGTCTGCCGGATCAGATCATTTGCTTTTCAGAAATAGAGAGGATAACACAATCCTATGTATTTCCAGTGGTAAAATTGTGACATCTGAGGTGTTGACTCCATTTTTTCGAGTTATTGCTCATAAAAGTTACACAAATTGGTATTTTGTTGAACTGGTTATTATAGAAATCATCTACAGATCATGATCTTTCAAATGAGTTATCATTCAGTGACAGAGGATGAAGTAAAGTGTACAAACAGACACTTTTCGTTAAAGTATATCAACAATTTTACTGAAATTTCTATGTTAAAATTTGCAGTTACACAAACGAAAAGTGTCTGTTTGTACACTTTACTTCATCCTCTGTCACTGAATGATAACTCATTTGAAAGATCATGATCTGTAGATGATTTCTATAATAACCAGTTCAACAAAATACCAATTTGTGTAACTTTTATGAGCAATAACTCGAAAAAATGGAGTCAACACCTTAAATGTCACAATTTTACCACTGGAAATACATAGGATTGTGTTATCCTCTCTATTTCTGAAAAGCAAATGATCTGATCCGGCAGACGCGAAGTTTTGCAGTAGGTTAGAGGTGTACTATGCTATGTGAAAGTTTTATGTACTACCTCGTTCCCTGCACAACTTCACGCTAGCTCCCGGACTATCAATGAAGAAACGAAGAAAACATGCACAATAAACGTAGCGACAAACAAGTTAGAACCATAGTTGGACACAATCAGTTAACTTCCGTTAATCAGTTAATTACGGATTAATTAACTTCCGCAACTTCCGTTACTCTCATGGAAGTCCGTTAATCCGTTAACTTTTTAAATAAATTTGCGGCTGAGAGCTCAGCTCATGATGTCAAGTCAACTATACATACAGACTTTTGAAGGCTGAGTTAACTTGCTTCACCTTAATTCATCGTGCACTCTGACAACAACGCGCGGCGTCATACCGAATTCGCAATTCGCATCGGTATTTGCGTGAAGCCATTCTCTTCACACAATGAGGCAGACAGTGTCAGGAGTGCATGAGACAGACAGTGTCAGGAGTGCAGTCATACAAGGTCACAAGAATCAATTCTGTTCCCCAATGCGGTCTCATTTTGTCTACGCGCATGCTCCGAAATGTTTGGTATTCATGCGCGGGAATAAGTGCATTTGAGTCGTGCCCTGAAGTGCGCAGGAATAATTGTACATATCATTAATCCTGTTAAACCGTTTAATCCTGCTTGATTATTCAATATTTAACCAAGTTAACACAGTCTGTTTTTTTTAGTTAACTTCTGTTTACCAAGCTCGCAAATCGCGTGCAACTATCCTCTTACGTTGTTCATTCTGTGTAACTACAGTTCATTTGTTATTTACAGATTTTACAGATTTTTAATACAGATGTTTAAAAGTAATATAAGTATTTTTCGAGAAAAGCTGCATGGATAGCAAAGATGTAGGCTTATAAGTTTTCAGACGAGGTGTATGGGTCCCTAGATGAAGAAAAATAAAGAAACTAAGAATAGCAGGAAATTTGTCTGTGAAGACATAATGTTGACTAAAATACGATTTTAAAGATAACATAAAATTTAACGAATTAACGGTTTAACTTTAACTTCCACTACTTTACTCAAAATCAACGGATTATTGTTAACGGAACTACATATTTTAATCAACGGGACAAAGTCAACGGAACTTAATACTAAGTTAACTTAAGTTAACACTAACTTTCTTTTTAACGATGCCCAACACTGGTTAGAACCGATCGTTTCACCAAACCGCTATTCGTCTTTACACAAATTGTTCCGCATTATATGGCGTTAGTTATTCGATTTACAAGCAACTGTCAAAAGGTCAAATCAAGTAGACAGCTTGGAGCCATCAATGCAGAGGAAATTCGAAGTGCCGCAATTCACTCTTACAAACGTATACAAAATGAATGCTTCATTTCAGAAATAATAGTCCTGGAGCTAGCGTGAAGTTGTGCAGGGAACGAGGTAGTACATAAAACTTTCACATAGCACAGTACACCTCTAACCTACTGCAAAACTTCGCGTCTGCCGGATCAGATCATTTGCTTTTCAGAAATAGAGAGGATAACACAATCCTATGTATTTCCAGTGGTAAAATTGTGACATCTGAGGTGTTGACTCCATTTTTTCGAGTTATTGCTCATAAAAGTTACACAAATTGGTATTTTGTTGAACTGGTTATTATAGAAATCATCTACAGATCATGATCTTTCAAATGAGTCATCATTCAGTGACAGAGGATGAAGTAAAGTGTACAAACAGACACTTTTCGTTGGTGTAACTGCAAATTTTAACATAGAAATTTCAGTAAAATTGTTGATATACTTTAACGAAAAGTGTCTGTTTGTACACTTTACTTCATCCTCTGTCACTGAATGATAACTCATTTGAAAGATCATGATCTGTAGATGATTTCTATAATAACCAGTTCAACAAAATACCAATTTGTGTAACTTTTATGAGCAATAACTCGAAAAAATGGAGTCAACACCTTAAATGTCACAATTTTACCACTGGAAATACATAGGATTGTGTTATCCTCTCTATTTCTGAAAAGCAAATGATCTGATCCGGCAGACGCGAAGTTTTGCAGTAGGTTAGAGGTGTACTATGCTATGTGAAAGTTTTATGTACTACCTCGTTCCCTGCACAACTTCACGCTAGCTCCCGGACTATCAATGAAGAAACGAAGAAAACATGCACAATAAACGTAGCGACAAACAAGTTAGAACCATAGTTGGACACAATCAGTTAACTTCCGTTAATCAGTTAATTACGGATTAATTAACTTCCGCAACTTCCGTTACTCTCATGGAAGTCCGTTAATCCGTTAACTTTTTAAATAAATTTGCGGCTGAGAGCTCAGCTCATGATGTCAAGTCAACTATACATACAGACTTTTGAAGGCTGAGTTAACTTGCTTCACCTTAATTCATCGTGCACTCTGACAACAACGCGCGGCGTCATACCGAATTCGCAATTCGCATCGGTATTTGCGTGAAGCCATTCTCTTCACACAATGAGGCAGACAGTGTCAGGAGTGCATGAGACAGACAGTGTCAGGAGTGCAGTCATACAAGGTCACAAGAATCAATTCTGTTCCCCAATGCGGTCTCATTTTGTCTACGCGCATGCTCCGAAATGCTTGGTATTCATGCGCGAGAATAAGTGCATTTGAGTCGTGCCCTGAAGTGCGCAGGAATAATTGTACATATCATTAATCCTGTTAAACCGTTTAATCCTGCTTGATTTTTCAATATTTAGCCAAGTTAACACAGTCTGTTTTTTTTAGTTAACTTCTGTTTACCAAGCTCGCAAATCGCGTGCAACTATCCTCTTACGTTGTTCATTCTGTGTAACTACAGTTCATTTGTTATTTACAGATTTTACAGATTTTTAATACAGATGTTTAAAAGTAATATAAGTATTTTTCGAGAAAAGCTGCATGGATAGCAAAGATGTAGGCTTATAAGTTTTCAGACGAGGTGTATGGGTCCCTAGATGAAGAAAAATAAAGAAACTAAGAATAGCAGGAAATTTGTCTGTGAAGACATAATGTTAACTAAAATACGATTTTAAAGATAACATAAAATTTAGCGAATTAACGGTTTAACTTTAACTTCCGCTACTTTACTCAAAATCAACGGATTATTGTTAACGGAACTACATATTTTAATCAACGGGACAAAGTCAACGGAACTTAATACTAAGTTAACTTAAGTTAACACTAACTTTCTTTTTAACGATGCCCAACACTGGTTAGAACCGATCGTTTCACCAAACCGCTATTCGTCTTTACACAAATTGTTCCGCATTATATGGCGTTAGTTATTCGATTTACAAGCAACTGTCAAAAGGTCAAATCAAGTAGACAGCTTGGAGCCATCAATGCAGAGGAAATTCGAAGTGCCGCAATTCACTCTTACAAACGTATACAAAATGAATGCTTCATTTCAGAAATAATAGTCCTGGAGCTAGCGTGAAGTTGTGCAGGGAACGAGGTAGTACATAAAACTTTCACATAGCACAGTACACCTCTAACCTACTGCAAAACTTCGCGTCTGCCGGATCAGATCATTTGCTTTTCAGAAATAGAGATGATAACAAAATCCTATGTATTTCCAATGGTAAAATTGTGACATCTGAGGTGTTGACTCCATTTTTTCGAGTTATTGCTCATAAAAGTTACACAAATTGGTATTTTGTTGAACTGGTTATTATAGAAATCATCTACAGATCATGATCTTTCAAATGAGTCATCATTCAGTGACAGAGGATGAAGTAAAGTGTACAAACAGACACTTTTCGTTGGTGTAACTGCAAATTTTAACATAGAAATTTCAGTAAAATTGTTGATATACTTTAACGAAAAGTGTCTGTTTGTACACTTTACTTCATCCTCTGTCACTGAATGATGGCTCATTTGAAAGATCATGATCTGTAGATGATTTCTATAATAACCAGTTCAACAAAATACCAATTTGTGTAACTTTTATGAGCAATAACTCGAAAAAAATGGAGTCAACACCTTAAATGTCACAATTTTACCATTGGAAATACATAGGATTTTGTTATCATCTCTATTTCTGAAAAGCAAATGATCTGATCCGGCAGACGCGAAGTTTTGCAGTAGGTTAGAGGTGTACTTTGCTATGTGAAAGTTTTATGTACTACCTCGTTCCCTGCACAACTTCACGCTAGCTCCCGGACTATAAGAGCATTTAATATCAATCAAGAAATAGAAAAATCTTTGAGTTGAGAAACATGGATCCAGTCCTCTCAGATGATGTTCACCGAATATATAATAGAATTAACAATCAGAATCAGCAAAACGTCCAATTATTTTACCAAAGGAGAACGATTTCACCGAATTAGTCATCCAAGCAAATCATGAGACTTTGCTTCTTGCATGAATTGGAACTATGGTGGCGGATGTAAGACAACAATATTGGATTATCGGCTTACGTAATATAATCAAACGTGTCATTCGAAGCTGTCCTTATGCAAGTCATATAATTCGATGCCATGGTGAGCGAATGGCACAGCCCGCTGGAAAGAGTGCATTCTGAAAAATCATTTGCCTTCTTGCACGTAGGTATCGACTATGCTAGACCCCTTAATGGGAGTTCATCAGACACTGAAACGATGAAGACGTACATACATCTAATAAATTGTACACAAATCAGATCAGTTCACTTAGAACTGACGACATCTTTGAATACTGCTGAATTTGATGAGGGCATTCGAAAGGTTTATTGCACGTCGTGGAATGCCAGCAGCGATATTTAGTTACAGTGCAAAAACTGTTGAACGTGCATCTGAACTACTCGCGTCGAATCATCCAATAAAATGGAAATTGAAAACTGAGGCGGCTTCGTGGATCGGCGGATTTTGGGAACGCTTCAAGCGATTCAATATGAGTGATCGTGTGAAGGCCGTGATTCAGTCCAAGGGATCAACACAAAAGTTTGACATCTTCTGTGGTCTCATTGCTGTTGTTTACACTCAAATTATGCAGCTATGAGTATCTCCAAGACGTTCAGTTATGCAACTGTAATTTTAAAGTTGAATACACACCCGTGTAGTCTTCATCTGCAATAATAGAGGGTGTTGCAAACTTCCTGTCGCATACTGTACATCCGCAAAAAAAGCGGCTGGTCACATTGTATTTGGCTGGTCATAGCATTGTTTAACTATGATGCCTTACGTGTTTGTAGTTCCCCTTTCATTGAGTTCCCGGGTGTGTTAGTTGTCTTTGATATGTTGAGACAATTTACTTTTTGAGTCTGAGAGTGTTGAGAAAGACGCATGCGCTTTCACGGACTCGTTTATAACATGGACATTTATAATATTCTCTGATACATCCATACCGAATAATTTGTTTATATGAGTGAACACAATAACACAATTTTGAATCAACATGCCGTGAATATAAATATGCGTCTTCGATAACTTGAATAAGACACGTGCCCCTCTCCTACACCAGCAAGCCGGTAATAGGCCGTGGGTGCGGAGGGAAATCCGCATTACTGCGGATTCTACGGAGAGTTGGGCTGTCTGAGGGGTGGCACAAGCTGACACACTCTCAATAAGTGTATTCTGTGTGTTGATGCGAGTGGCAGTGGCACACGCGATTTTCACAAGTAGTACGGCTAACTTCACATTCGTATAGTGATGAAAATTTTCCGGAAAATTATGGAAAAAATTGAAAAATTTTGGAAAATATTGGAAAACTACGGAAAATTTTGGAAAATTTTGAAAGTTTTGATTTTTTTTGATGGGCCGTGTAATTTGAGCGCTTCCACAGCCGAGGCAACTGCGTACCAATAAATTGGGTCTAAAACTCTTGATTTCATCATTATTTCGATTAAAGCGATCGTAGCAATACGATTTCCGTCCGTGGATTTTTGAACATTCCTTTGCCACCAGTGGCTTGTACTAAGTTGTTGGCATTTTTAATTATCACACAGACACCGTTTGGGATAACGTGAATCTTAATTTCATGCAATGTGAAAGATCTGGAGCAAAAATAATCTCCTTTATTTTGGAGTTTGCTAATTGTTAGCTTCAAAGTTAAGCTATGCAGCGTTGATCATAGTTGATGCAAAGTCTCCATGTGTTGATGAACATATGATGACGTATAAGCACACAGTCCACGCAGCATTCATGCGCGACCATATTGGAAGATATAAGACTGTAAACTCGTGAGATATTTGGAAACTAAAGATATCTGTGATGAGTAAAAGAATATGTATGATAGATTTCAAGCTTCTGGCGCATTGTCCGATATCTTCGTTGAGGATACACATCCTCCATTTCTAGTTCAGATGGTTCAGATAGTTCCAAATTGATTTCAGATCTGCCCAAATGAATTTCAGATATGATCCAGATAAATTGGAGATCTCCAGTTGAATTAAAGATCTTTTCAAAGTTGAGCTTGTGACAGATATCCGAAATTCAGCTATAGAAATCTGAACTCCATCTAATGTCTGAAATTCATTTGGAAAGATCTGAAATAGACATGGAGAAGATGCAGTCGCAGGTTCCAAAAGTTAACATGCAGGGATGATAGAGAAGTTTTCGGAATGTGAATACTACATAGTCCTTTCAAACGATTATAATAAGTCTCCAAAACAAAGGAAAAAAGTCAATCACTGAAAAATAGATTTCAAAATTTTCCAATGAAAAATTTTCCAGAAAATTTTGAAAAAATTGGAAAATTTTCCACTTGCATCACTACATCACTACACTTTGAAGTCATTTTGTCCATTTTCTCAGTTGTCATTGTGAATCTTTTTTTTGCAAAGTAGCGGGTATGACACTTTAGACGTGTTATTTTAGACGTCCATGTGGTTGAAAATTCATAAATATGCGATTAAGATTCTTTCGGTAATTTGGTAAGGCTAACTATAATTCACATCTGCACCACCTCGAACTTTTGATCGACGATTTCTCGCACACTGCTGCTTTGAAAAATGAGTGGTGGCACAAGCTGGCACACTCTAAAATTATGTCTAAATGTTGTTTTCAAGAGTGGCACAGGCGATTTTCGATGTGATGCGGATACTGGTACGGCTAACTTCACACGCACGTAGACTAAAACAAACAATAGAAAAAGGCCTTCTTCTTGTGTCCTTGACTGAAAAGTTAATGCCATAGGCAAGTGAGGTTAGCTGCAGTTTAAGCAGCAAAGATCTGCAGTGATTTTGTTCATGCTTTATTTTCTTATTTTCAATTGAGTCTCTCACCCTGATCTTGGGCACAATTTAATTTTACCACTTAGAAAGCTGTTTCCAAAATAAAAATTAACATGACTTACTTCCAGCATGTGCTTTCTTCAGATAGATTTCCGCAAGAATTCGATTCTAAATGCAGGAATCATCCATGCAGACTCCACGCATTGCGTACAAACCTCCACAGCATGAATGCATAGGTGCATTACATAGCATATCATTTCCTGGTGCTGTGTTGTGATCATGGTTTGATTTGTGATCGAAGCTGTCAAAGAAAGCGGATGTTTAACGATCGGCGAAAGTGGCATATGTAGTAAATCATAGAATAAGTATATTAGGTAGAGTGGCAACTCCGCATTTATTGAATCCCCAGCAATGTGTATATACTTTCAATTTTATTAAATGAACTCAAGGGAGATTCAGGTGGTATTGTCACCAAATGTGAGATATGCACATTTTTGCAGTTTTGAAGAAATCACAACGGAATTGAATGATCATGATTGTAATGCACAAGGAATGATGGTATTTCACAGAATCTCATGACTTAGAGATTTACTATGTTTGTTAAGCTAGCAATTCGATGGGTTCCTATTACTTTCATACTCAACCTCAAGAGCATTTTCTTTAGCGTGATCATATCACAGGCAACCTGCCACTGGCACAGCAAAACCACATAATCAAAGACAATGACTTCATTTAGCTTTGAAAGATGTAAATGGTTCCACGTCATCACTATTCAGATTCTAAAAATAAAACATGAATTTAGTGAATCATAAAATCATGCCGTTGAAAATTGAATTAAAAACTTGAAATTTAAACCAAGAAAACACGAATAAGATCACAAGTTTTTCATAAAGACTTCCATTGTAATACGGATCATGAAATTCCCTTGGTAATCAGCTTGACTTCCGCTTAGTTACGATGCTTATTAGCAAATATTCATTCATTTTGATATCCACCTTGTTTCATAGTGTTTATATAGGAGAGTCATCTCAGAATTATATAATTTGGCAAATTTTGACTTTTTTCAAAAGTGCTCAAATAATTTTTTGGACTACGGGAACGCAATGTCCGCAAAAAACTGAATTTTTTGATGCAAAAATTTTTACTGCATACAGATACTTTTTTGAGTCGACACTCTACCTATATATCCATACTCTATGTAGTAAATAACTTCACATTTTTTTGCTTGAAATCCATGTTTGCTAGAAAGCCATTATTGTCATGCAATCTTCGTTTAACATAATTTGGGTTTTGAACATAAACAAGCAAAAACTCTGTGGACGAAGTCATTCAACATCACGTTCTTGCTAGCAGTTGACTATTATTCAGTCATTGAAGATTGAATGCATATGATGCTTGTTTAAAAAATCTCGATTTTGACAGCAACGGGACATTTGCATCAGCTGACATCCAATTTGAAGGCCACGAGGAAACTTGTCGTTAACAATTATGCATATAGTATTCTTGCAGACAGACTTGCGTAGTGTGGTTCATCTTAATTCATTTAGTGATTAGGTGTGTTTGTAATGTTCATGTTGAAAATCTTGCCATTAAAGCTACAGACATCAATGAATACCAATGAATCCTCCGTTATTCATACAGAATTGTCAATCTAACACCAAACGTCTTTAAAAATAGGTCCACAAGGTAAATAAAAGAAGTAGTTGTTTATGTTGCCATTCCTTTCAATACTGATCTGTTAATTGGCAGTCCACATACAAAATAGTCAAGAAGTAAAGAATGTCAAATAAATAATTGATATTGACGTAGTAGACCTAGCGGCAAGAAGTTATTCATGTTTCAAGTTTGTCCAAAAGCGGAACAAAAGTTACAGTTCTCTCAATGAATTTATTGGACAAATAAACGATGAGACTCAACAAGTTAAGTCTTAACATCGACCGAGACAAGGCGCTGGACGCCGAAGGCCCTGTCAGTTTGTATCATAGCTTTGTATGGTTAAAATCGGCTAAAAAAGTGACCTCAGGTTTGAAAATTACGTTAGGTTGAAATTTAGGAAATGTACGTTAGCTGCTATATTTACCTACCATGTTGTCTATTCATGAATTTTTCATTCTCTGTTACTGTCATGTCATAATTTAGGCAAGAATGGTTCACCCGTGGACATCATTGCCCCACCTAATCATTTCCCACTCAAGAATCGATATATCTATCATTTATAGTTTGTTAGAAAACTGCCAACCGACTTCTTCCGCAGTCGCAGGAGTTTCTCAAGTTTGAAGCACATACCTCAGGATGACAGGCATTTTCTTCCGAATACTCCGGCATATCAGGCCACATTGACTTTCAATGCCAGTTGAGAAACCTTCTCACTGTGTGCGTGTTTTTCGTGATTCTTTCGTGAAATATGCATTGCGTTTATTCATTGTTTTTTTATATTTGCTTCATGAATCGTATTTGGAATATTTGCGAAAGCAACGGGGATAATTAAGAACGACCATTAGATTTATGATAAAGAGTACCGATTTTAAATGGTCAAAATATGGCTAAAATTTTCAAACAATGAAGTGAAAATTTACGGTTATTCGATTAAAATCGTGTTAAATTATTAATGAAATGAAGATGCTATAGTACATCATGTCACTCCTTAACGTGATTATTTTATTGCGAAAACCTTATCTTCATCTTGGTGGTTATTTGTTCATTATGAAATCATCAATGTTTGCTTTTGTGTATTAATATATTTTCAACAGCATGTCATTCATAGAAGAAATGACAAAACTAGCCAAATTTTTGCCATTACGAAAGTTGATTACGGACCATTCGATAACTTGTACACTCACTGATTGCATTCACTTATTACAGGCCAATCACGTTCAAATCATCACAGGGCCACCGTTGATGACATGATATTTTTGCTCGCTTGACTATGCGTGTTTGAAGCTGACCCACAATTAAGGGAATTGAGATCAACTAGTGACAGCAGACATTCTATTGTGTTGGAAACAGCCAGTTTTTTCTGTATTGTAATGTTTATTTTTATAGACCCATATTATCAACATTTTCATTCATGTTTCGATGGATATCATCAGTTATGAAATGAGTAACACTAGTGTAGGCCTATAACTTGGAGCTGCAATGAAGATTGGAGAGGTAGCTTTGAAGCAGGTTCCGGTATGGTAGCGGTAGTTAGCATATCTGCCGTTCCATGTTAGCCACGTAATAGTTCTCGCAGCTTAGTCAACTTCAAACATTCGCCTTGATCACAGTAGAGGCCTTTAAGAAGTAGTCTTAGAGTGATTTGATTATGGCAGTTCAGTCACGAGACATCAAATAGATGTGAAATTTTTTATTTTCTTCTCAAGATTTCTGCACTTGTATGAAAAAACTTTGCATGAGAAAACTTGCATGATTTCTTCAAGCTGACCTTCTGAAATGGTAAAGATGAGATGATGCGATTGTTCCATCACAGATGGCTCATTCTTCATACACATTGTTCACCTTTGAGTTGGTATCATCCACAGTTTATTGACCTTGGCCACTGAAGGCTCGCACTAGGAAGTGTCCGAAGCAAGGAAATTGAGTGCGATTATTGGGACTCCTTGCAACTTATTACTTCAAGAACACCAGGTTAACTAAAGCCGTCGCATGGTACGAGCAAATTTCCGATCTTCAAGTCAAACCGTTTATCAATAGGCTCTACAGTCAATGCAGCTATTCGTCATGATTCAAGTTGTCTGAAAGATCAATCGTATTACTTCGGCAATCAGAACCTTGTCAAAGCACGCATGCAAGAAATGTAGGCTACAACTGCCTGTTCCAAGGTTTAGGTTGAAAATAGTGCGTGAACTTCAAACTTAAGTCTGCTGTAAAAATCTGGTTGAAAATACGTAATAGGTCATAGTAATCACTTGTTTCAGAGAAAATCCCTGAGCCTCTGTTGGCAAACAATAACTAATTTCACAGCTCCGAGCACTTTCGGTACTCCCCTTGCATCATCTTCAGATAAAGAAATAGTGTAAAAATCTTATTGCCGCATTTCTTCGAATACTCTTCGCGGCCACTATTAAAGGGGTGTGTTAGTGGTGCGGCTACTCAAAAGCGTCCATTACTCGACGAAATACAGTGGGCCTACATGCACTGCATATTTAGTTTTCAGCAAAAAATAAAGTTCAAGTTTTTATCTGTCCATCAGGCCAATGCCCCGATCCCAAAGCATTCTGTACCTTCATTATATGCAAAATACAGCCCCAATTTGCGTATTATAAACCAGAGAAGAATCGTTAGTGTTAATGTTCGTTTACTGGAATAATTCATTGATTGTGCTGAAACGCTGCTTTATTGTGGACTTGTAGCATGCATGCCTGACATAAACATGCTGCAATAGTTTTCCTGTAAAGCTGAGAAGTAAATATATCCCTCATAAACCCCCACTATTTTTCGGCAAAGATCTATTTTCGCAGGGTGCCCACGAGTCTTTAAAGTCTGGAACGTATGAGAAGCCTGGAAAAATATCGGATAAATAAGTCTGGAGATATTCAAGCTTCACTCACATTATTCCAATCTCATTCTGTGAGTTCGTTGATGCAATTTCCGCATATACTGCTTTGCCATAGCGCTTCCCTTTTCCTTTTCAAATGATTTTTGCTGGTACTTAAAGATCACTGAGTGACCATTTGATAAAAGACAATGTAGCGATATTTATCTCAATGAATACATAGAATACGATTGGAACTCTATGAGCAAAGATTTAATACATTGAAAAATAGAAAGAACCATAGGTGCAAAAACTCGATATGGACAAAATTGTTTGGGAAGAAAATAATGAGGGAGAAAGTAAACACAACTTGATTAAGTTTTAAGGAAATTATATGGTAAATGACGTAAGATGTTTAGAAGTCTTATAAATCTTATTGATGAAGATAAGAACTACTAGTTATGTTAGATGAACTACTGTAGCGTCTATTCCTTTTCATTATTTTCGATTTTGAATTTTCCCTCAAAGACAATGAAGAAGGCAGTGTGTGAACTGCTAGGTATGATTTCAACTGTTAGGTATAATTTCAAGCTATCCATGTTTACCTTTCATATTACCAAGACGACCTTGATTGTACCTTAGTTTTGTTTTCAGATAGTTTTAAGTACTGTCAATTACTAAGTATTTACATAGTTGCTCTATTAGCTGTATAGCTGCAGGCTTTCTTTGGGTATATAGCTTGTTATTAATGAACTTGCCAAAATAGTCCGCTTCTTATGAGCTAAAAGTTGAGATATTCCTACACAATATTCATAATTTAATGATACAAATTTAAAGTTCAAACACTGCAAGAATAATCGATTGTAGCTGCAAGTAGCAGAATACATGCATTTTTTTAAGCAGTGCTTGAAAGTGATGTGCGCTATAAAAATCTCCGTACATGCATGCCGTTTGCGTCTTGCTGTAGTTTCAAAACGACTAATATTGTATTTGAATATAATTATCTCAAAAAGAAATTTTTTTTGCTGATTATAGAAAAAATGTGAAAATATGTGCTCAAGATTGAAAGCGATTAAATGACAGCTGCTATGTTGTAGCCATTGAGTTTTATCCATCATAATTGCAAAAAACCTTCATGACAAATTCAAATTAAGAAAACTCTGTCGCATTTTGAAGTACAATATTCCTTTTTCATTTTTGCGTCAAGTGATGAAGCGCAACAATTCATTCATTTAGGCGCAAATTATCATTCCATAGATAAATATATACGTGTATTCGAAACTTGAGTGCAAACGATCGTTCCAAGTTCCACGTGCACCAATACATTCGAATAAGGCCATTTATACAACTCACTCAGCTCTTCGCTCATTCAACTATTTTGTTCGTTAACTCAGTTCGCCTGTTCATTTTAATTTTGCGCTGTACTATTCGTTTCAGCTGAATCACTCACATCCCTTTAATTCACTTAAAAAGGCACCAACGTTGTGGATGTTAACGCTCGCTGGCCACATTCGAATCAAAGAAGATGCATTCATCATAGTGTCCATCATGCTTTTTTATAGGCCTATTTTGTCTTTTATAAGCCCTTTCTGTCAATTTGAAATCAACTGAACCTGATTTGCTTCTGTCTCACAAATCGACTTTGACATTCATAAAACCGCCACTACAGGGAACCATTAAATTCCAAATACCGGATTTTTGAAAAGATGGCAACCCTTTCTATTAAAGTCATCAAGTAATTGATCGACCTATATCCCAGAAGTATATATATATATATATAAGTCGTAATTGAAGCCATAATTACTTTAATTTTACCACAGTCAGTCTTTAATTGGTCACCCTGCACAAATCGAGAGAAAGTTTATGAAATATATCATAAGGCGCACAAAAGTTCGTATGCGGCGATTCACCGGCTAATATGACCTAAATAAAAATCCCTGTCTGTTCTGATCTTTAATCTACTCATATACATTGTATCATAATATGTTAACGAACAGAAATAACAGTACGGATTTGTCTGAGTAAAAATTGCCCTAAACGGCTATGTCTGAACAGCGAAAGGCGATGTTCCCCATAGTGCATGTAAGACTGAGAACCATCAGTTCAATTCGTTTGAACATCAGCTTCATGAACTGAAAAATATTAGTTCATTTCAGTGGTAGTTACGAAGAAATCCCGCTTGCCAAGCCTCATCACTTGCTAATGAAAGACTAGGAACCTAGGAACCTCGTTCATTTTCCCAAAAGTTCTAATGCACTGGTTAGAACTACTAACTAAACAGACGGTTGGTCCCACAGAATAAGATTCATCTGCGCGTGTCTTCGGTTTCCTAGAAAGGGAGAATCATCCTTAATAGCGAAATGGCACATCACAGAATTAGACAACTTGCTCCTTCTCGACTGGATAATTCGTGCATCGCTTGCTATTGGAAATGGATAACAATAAGCTGCCAGCAGAGGACACCAAAGCCAGTGAGAGAGGCGTGCGTGGTGTGACATCACTTCGCACACACCAAAACACACATCGCTGTCTTGGCTAACATTCGATTCAGTACATGTACTATACAGTGAGAAATGCCGAGGAGAGGATGTGAAAACATCAAGTGAACTAAATTTCGTACGCCTGCTACTTTTTTTAATAATGATCGGAAGAGCCAACATTATGGAGAAAATGTGTGCGCAATGATCTGAATTCTTGGAATCTGAAGGAATTGTGGCAATCGAAGCACTTCGCCGGAACTCATGCCTCTTATCTATGTAAGGTATTAGGAATTCCTTCTCGCCCACTTTCTAAGTTCCTCGATGTGCCGTCGATTTCGTATTAATATTACTTCTAGCAAACCGAAGCAGATAGACAAAATATTTAATTCTGTGGTTGGTCCCTTAAATCATTTTTCTTGATTTGCGAGGAGGTCGAATCATTCGTTGGTGTCCTCAATCACGCGCTAGGTTATTTTCCGCCAGTCTCTTCTGTCATCCTAGCTATCACGTGTAGGTCAGCTTCGCATCAACCTTCGATGCTGTCTGTCCACCACATCAAGGATCGGCTCTACGACTAATTGGGTGGGGGGGGAGTCATCATTTTCGACGTTACCTTAACTCTCTTATAAGAATGTTCTCCACTTTATTTCATCTTCCGCAGCATGAGATAGTTGTCTCGATCATTAAATACTCATCGTTTTCTTTCTTCCCGCTTCTTTTTCACAGCATTAAGCCATGAATCTTCAGTTTTTCTAACCGAGCAGAGTGAGAGACTTGGTTTGACAAAGCCATAAGAAAACTAAAAGTTCTTCTAACCAACTATACACGTATTTGGTAACCTCCGCTTTGGTTCATCTGGATTCTGGGCAGCATGAGAGACTTGTCGCGATCGTCAAATTATTTTGCCCTCTCCTATTTTTGGGAATTTTTAGCATTCAGTTTAACATACGCATGACTGAGTTCTGCCCACCTAAATGATTGTGCACCTTCGTATCTGTCAGCATCTCTAACCTTGAATGACGAAATGTGATAGGCTTTTAGCAGGTCACATTCAAAAGGTCAATTTCATAGGCCTTAAGCGAGAATATATTCAGTGAACAATGCCAGAGAAAATCTTCATAAAATTCCTAATGAAGGCATCTTCTTGCGGAAAATCGTCACCTATAAAATTCAGTGTAATGAATTCAAAGCTATTAGCGAACGCGTGTATATCAGACGAAAGGGGAATTAGCGCCAATGAAACATTAGTCCAGGGGTGGGCCGATGTGACAAAACATGACAGTATGTGACAATTTTTCATCTCAAAATAAAATGTGACAAAATGTGTGTTTTTTGCTGTTTGTGTGACAAATGTGACAAATTCATGGAAAAAATATTCTGACAAAATATGAACAAAGTCACATAAACATTAACTTCGTTTGAATGAAATAACGAAGTCATGATCTCCAGAAGGTCTTCATTCTAATGTTCCTCTATTCTTTGATGATAATTTGTATTAGGGATATGCAAGATTGATATTTCCCCCTTTCTTGCTCCAAATTGCTACTTGTACTTGCTCCAGGCAAATCGAGCTGTTATTTGTCCGACTTTTCAAAGTTGACTTCGACGTGCTATGTGATGGCCCAATTGTCTGTGGCCATACGTTTCTTGATTGTCATGTCCAGATCGTAGGAGTCACTGTGAATGTATACATGTACTTCCTATAATGCACACGCATGCATTTATATTTACCACTGATCTGAATACATAAAAAAAGTGATAGTAATCGCTATAAAACTGAGTGGCATTTATTCACTGAAAACGAAGTTTTCCTCTTTTCTGTGAAATAATGTGGTCTGTGAATGCACATTGTGAAGCATCTTCGAGTACGTGTTTATTATGCAATCATGTTTGCTATAAGTAATGAATCGTAAATAAAGTCGAGACTAGAAAAAATCAATTGTAATAAGACTACAAGGTTTGAGTGCAACTTTTTCTTTTAAGTCAAAGTTAAATGTGTCCCGGTTTTACCTATGCTCTGTTTCGTTATCACCCCAAATCTCGAGGTAAATGTTGTACACCTTCAATGGCAATTCTCCATGGGAATGAAATGGTGGTTTAACGTCGCTACTCCCCATATTGAAGTCTTGGACGGTTCTGACATAAGTCAGACTTTAATCTGATGACTTGTAATATTTTAGTCCGAATGCCCTACCTCAAATGACACTTCCGAGGCTCGACCTCTGGACCGAAAAATCGCTAGGCCAAGCACTTAGCCACTGTGCCACGGATACCACCCATATATAACTATAAGTAGTATAATTAGAAATAATTGATGAATTAACGATTTTTCTCGATTTTGTCCCGTTATAACCCCGTTTGATAACGGAATATTGCGTCAAATTCTCTACTTAAAAAATCGGCCTATAAGGCAAAATTGACAACTGCCTGGAATCTTCTGCGAACCGGCATAGGTAAAATTTTGGTCTTGTGTTTTCATCAACATGTGACAAAATGTGATTTGCGCCCATCGGTATGTGATAAAATGTGACACATCTCGAATATCAAGATGTGACAAAATGTGTCACAGATCCAAACATGGCGGCCCAGCCCTGTTAGTCTGACCAACATGATAGGCCTGTTTCTCTGACTGAAATCTGAAATTTGTTGTGCTTTGCTTTTAGAGTTTTGAAGTTTGGGGAGCGAATGCCAAACTGTACTCAACATCATCACTTACACTGACCGAGATTTCAAATCACCTTGTTATCGACTTTGAGTTTTTAGAAGCTCTCCTTAATGTGGACAACTTCTACACTTAAGACCGAATGCTTTTAATGGAATCAAATAATAGGTTGACTAAGTTTGTTAAGGAAGATGGGGAAGCAATTTCATAGTCTCGTGCCAAATGATTAATTTGGTTAAATGCATGTCATTGGTAGTTTTATGCCATGAGTATTCCAGCATGTTATAAGTTTTCGATCAATGTTCTTCTTTTAATAGCGATATTAGAAGCATGATTCAGTTTCTGGAATTTCTTCATGCGAAACCGCGGGCACCCTGACTACGTTTTGAAAACTTCTTAATTAGTGGAGATTATTATTATTCATGTCATTATGCCGAAGTACATTTCTAACATAGTTTCTCCTAATTTTCAGAATTTCAGCGAAATGCAGATAGATACTCTCTATGGCGTGTTAAGGAGTATGCTGTGTCCAATTGATGGAATCGTTGCCGCTTATATTTCTGATCGTGATGGTGTTCCCATAGCAACCGTGTCTCTGAATGATTTGAGTGTCCCTGAACAAGCCACGCGTCTTAATATTGCTTCAAGTTTTCTGGCAGCCACACAACAATGCAATAAACTGAAAATGGGCGCAACTAACAAGTTGGTGACCAGGTATCAAAATATGATCATTGCTCAGTTCCTCAAGACCAATGAGAACACTGATCAATTGATATTCACATTTGTGGGCAATGGTAATGCCAACATCGGACTCATGCTGTCATTGGAAGACAAAGTAAACGAATTATTGCCTCAGCTGAGTTCCATATCAACTGGTTTTGTCACTCTCGATAAGTAGACCATTCTGAACTTAATAATCTGTATTTCTTAGAACAAATTGGTATGATTATCCGCAACTATTCATTCTGATCACCTACTCCAGGAAAAGTAACATGGAAGGAGTTCGAAGTAGCTCTGCGCTTGCATGCATTATCTCACTTGAACATTCATCACGGAATTTCCACGAATAGTTGCCGCGACTACAATTCGAAACTAAGGATCTAGAGTGCTTGACAATACTACCCTATCGCTCTGAGTGTTACATCATAGCTCTGCTTTTCAATACTATGGCTATTTGAAGTTAAGAATGTAGAGCGAAAGCCGGGAAGCCATGTATCATTCAAAGAATTGCTTCACGGTTGGGAGTGATACAATGATAGATTTCCTTGAGCGAGTGCGTTCAAGGCCATATGTCATGGTAGTAAGACCAACAGAGTGCGCAGGTGTATTGTTTACAACTCAGATATCTGTTTCAAGCCATAGATAAGCATATCAAAGTTTCTACTTGATTACTATGTCAAAACATTGCTATATTCTCGTTCAACAATGTTACATGGTCCTGCACGGGAAGTCGAAAGCAATGGGGCTTTGCTGGACGGGAAACATTGTAATGAAGTAGAAACTTTGATGTGGTTAGCTATGGTTGGATATCATTATGATGTCGTAAACAATGGGCATAGACGAATGCTAACACAGCTATTGTTGAGTATAAGTACAAAATAAAATATTTTGACGAAGAAATTCGTGTGGTGTTTTTGACATGGAAAACTGTTTTTACATTAATTTCTAACATCGCAAGATTCTAGACTGAAAATTGCATGGACCAGATTCAATAATATTCGCAATAATAATTATTGACAAGATTCAACAATTTTGCATGCTTAACAGATGTGTTCATTTTGATCTGGTCTACCTACATGGCATAGTCAAAATAAACCCACTGAATATGTTCAATCGGTTTCGGTGTTCAAAAACTGCGCTGAATCGATTCTTCAATCAATCATTTAAATTTTCCGCAGGATTTCTTTTAGCTAATGAAGAAAGCCAATAGTAGATTTCAAAACCGCTAAACATCTCATGCACAATAAGTAGTATTTCGTAAGGATGCCGGATAACATTCAACAAAATTATCATGAGCCAGTTTTTTTTTCATAGTATCCGCGGCTACTATTCGAAGAAATGTGATACATCGGAAGTCGCAGTTTGGCTTTGTTGTCAAGTAGTCTTAAATATATGACCTGATTCTTGGAATAATTAAATAATCCTTTAGAATGAAGGATGTCGTGCAAATGAATGTCTTTCATACAGTCATGCAGCCCTCAACTAACATCCTCAAGATCTAATGATGCTCTACCAAAATCATGGATAGTGACATTTGCTGGATTCTTCTAATAGCATTTGCAGGGACATCTTCCTTCAATTGCATGCTGTCATCACTGCTTGCATAGATGTCCTCTGAAACGAAGATCGACAATCAATCACTTGCTGCATGCAACATCGGTAATACTGTATTAACCTGTTTTTTCATCTTCGAAGTGCTAGTCTGGCGCACGCAAGCCTCGCATTGCGATGTTATTTTTCCTGGACAGGATCTTCAATAATTCATTGTGATCAACTGGAAAGTGATCTTTTACCTTCTACAGATATAGAATCATTCATATATTTTGATAATTATGCATAATATCACAGCAGTCCGTTTTTCTCAAATGAGTGCAAGAGAGGGTGTTCTTAAGTGCGTAATTTTCTAAGAATACAAAAATTGTATATAATTATTTTGTATCGATGTTCATTGTTCAACGTAGTGCCTCATATAAATCCATTGTCAGCTGAAATCTATTTGCTGATTGATTTGTGTTGCAGAATGTACATGACATAATTTTCTTCATAAATTTTGATTGACTACTATCTCGTTCTATGAATTATTCCTCATGTATTCCTAATATGTGCATTTAATTTAGGTTGTGGCCTCTATAAATTACAGTACTTAGAAATTCAATTAAAAGTGTGTAGGGTGATTCTTAGTCTTTAATGAGGCATTTACTTTGAGAGGGAAACAAAATCGTCATTTCGTTCAAGTGGCTTGCGTTATCACTTAAACGTTGCCTGTTGTACTTTAAGCCCTGACCGGACGTATTTTTTAAACCCATGGATGGCATTATTGTCCTTTGAATTTGCATTAAATTTCTGCTAATTCAGACGTCGTACTCTTGCCCGTACAAAATCCGTAGACAAAAAATGCGTAGATTTGATCATCAAGCTTTCAGTCGTCAATCAGCGATTTGTTGGAGATCTCGCACTTCTGCCATCCCTCACGCCAGGCTTGAGCGGGATCGTAGGTTGCTGGCGGTCTATTGCGCCATGCCGGGTGCTATTCGCTCCAAGTCCGCGTTCAATGCTTCATTCAGGCGGTTGAAATATTTTTCTTGATAGGTTATGTAGATGTCATCTGCATAGATGAACGTTCTACTATTGGTAAGCGGCAAGTCGTTCATATAAATTAAAGCGTTATACGCTAACTAATAGGTCAAAATACATGCACATTAGGTTAAATAAATTTTACTCATTGTGAAGTAATTATCTAAGGAATACAATCCAATCAATGCACATTGTTGTATTAACAGGGGGAAACTGCTGCTACTGCAAACACGCTAAGAAATACAAATTAGTAAGTCGCAAATCAATATGTACGAAAAAATATGAAGCTCACTCAGCGAGTTAATTCCGCCCAACTGAGGCTATCAAAATTGTTGCTTCAATTTATCATAGTATTTAACGGTATTTACTATCCTAACGCTCGTGCACCTGGCTCTCCTTACCAATGGATGAAGACGATAGGTCTGTTAGTCATCAAATTGTCAAAATAATGAGTGATGTCAGACGTGACACATTTAATAGATCCCGAATGAAATGAAGATTTGTTGAAAAGATTAATGAGAAATTTAATCCTTAAGATGACTGATGAAGCGTTCCTTACAGGTTAAAGGAATAATGTCAAAATAGCAGATTCTTGTTCAAGAAATAAATGAAATGAACTATTAAGAAGATTTGGACTTAAATCTTAACAGTGGACTATCCGACTCCGAGGTCATCAGCAGAGACTAGGGTAGGGCGATCGTGTTTCGGTCCCTCATCTCTGAACACTCAAATCCACCCTAGCGGGACCCTGCACAAAGGCAGCCTCAATCCGGAGTTAATTGTTTGTGTAATGAAAGCCGTGACAATAAATATAAAATAATATAAAAATTGCCATCAAATCAATCGTCATTGATCAGTTATCCAAATCAGAGTGAACATTAAAATAAATGATTGTCTAGCATTTGCTTATCTGAGAAGCAATCCAATTTCAATAAAACTTCCCAATGCTTTTGCAACTGTCTCTGAGCGGCCTGTTTAAGTTAAAATCTAGAGTAGCCTCTTGCTACCAAAAGCTGAAATGTGTTGCGAACTTTAGTACTAAAATCTTCGTGTGTACAGATGCGACCATATCGCAAAACTTGGCAAAGGTTGAATAGAATGGTAGCCAGCACTGAGCCTTGTGGCAGGGCATTGACTTGCCTTTTCCAGGTGCTGCACTGGTTTCCTAGATGGAATCTTCTGTCCTGCAGAAGCGTTGCCATAGTCATTACTGCCCACTTCGGAAGATGGGCTGAAAGTTTAACCAGTAGGCCTTTGTGCCACACTGTGTCATAGCCGGCTGTTATGTCTAGGAAGGCTGCTCTCGTTTTCTGATTTCGCTGGAAACCATTTTCTATGTGGGTGGTCAGGGCCAGTACTTGGTCTTGGGTACTCCTTCCGTTTCTGAAGCCAGCTTGGGTAACATGGAGGACACTATCGACGATGGGACTGATTCGACAAAGAACAATGCTTTCTGACAGTTCGGAGGTCATGGACAGCAGCGAAATCGGACGATAACTTTCCACGGAAGACGGGTCTTCACCTAGCTTAGTTAGAATGAGTAAATTCAAGATCCTTCGTTGTTTCTTTCCACCGTAGTTTAAGAGCGCCTTTCAGATAATCAGTGACATCTGAATTTCCTGTTCTTTCGTACTCATCAAGAATATCCTTGCAAGCGTTGTCGAGGCATGGTATGTACAGGGACCTGACTCCTCCAGGCACGCTTTGTTTAGCCGCTGTGAAGATCGCATTACTAAACCTGAAGTAAGCTTCTGTAGGTATTATGTGGGATGCACACAGTACTTTTGTCAAGATGTGCAGCGCATTCGTTCAGGTTGGCTTTGCGGAAGTTCCACCTCGCCTTTGGGAGAAATTCCTCTAAAAAAGATGGTGACATTAGATAATACCGAAAGAATTTGAACTACACTCAGCATTACCGCATGTTGTAAAGCCGTCAAGGTCACGAGATATTATTTGGTCTGAAAACAGTTAAGAATATAGTAAAATCAATTATGTACTTATCTCAGATTAATGATATTCTTTTTGTTTTGCTGGATAACTTTGTAAAGCTTTTGATGCAGACACTGAGATCTAAAGAATGAAATCAGCGCTGAATAACTGATTTTCCAAAATAATACTGAGATTGGTGGTGCGTCTTGTATTACACGCAGTTCTATTTCTTATTCAACGTAGCAAAGTGCGTCAAGGTAGCTAAATTTAAAAAATAAGCAAGCGATAGAGCGAACTAGTTCATTTTTAGAGGATTATTTGAAAGAAAATTATTGTAACTTGAAAAGTTTAAGAAATTGAAATACTTGCTAAGAGGGACTAACAACGGTTATCCTCATGTGAAATGAATTGCCGAGTTAGTCGTTTAGTCAAAATTGTGATTAAGGTCTTAAATTGAAAGGATTCTATTTAACAGTCTCCCCATTCAAATAGTAAGAAGAGAGGTTTGTTTCGAATCATAAGATCAGATCCAGCTAGCACAACAGGATTACGCTAAAATCTACCAGGTGTGTGAGAGAATTGATGTTAGTTTCTTAAGCTAGAACTAGAAATGATACATGTACTACAAAATATGCATACATTATTTGACTAATTGGATGAGGTCACTTACAGGAATTTGGTCAGGACGATCGCGTTTCGACTGTTTATATCTATATTAGGATGCACAGCCACAAGAATGAAATTTATAGCAAAGAAAAAATGGTGTCTATTGTTTAAAATCATGAAGTACCTATTAACTGAAATGTGCCTCAGGAATTTGAAAGAAAGACACAGTCCAGCCAGTAGAGATCAAGAGGTGGAGACACAATCCATTTCCATCTCAGGGCGTGCTGCAGAAACAATAGTTATACACGATGTATGAACTATGTCAAATGTTGAACTCGCTGTGAAACTGCTACTTGCAGAATATCTCAAACATCCCAAAAGAGACGACGACAACATGTTTTTCATTGCACTTCGCGAGTTACCGCAGCAACATGATGCAGAGTTTAAAACCTGCCGCCAACCTTAACAAAACTAGACATGCTGAGTTTGCTTGAATTCTACCGTTCAAATGTTCCTGAAAGTTAGCTTTGAGACTACTATCCCTGCGCAAAATCAAAACCATAAATTCAAGTTTCCAAGGAAATAACTTAAATTTTTCGTTCCTGCAGACTACTCATTTATTGTTCCGCATCGTACAGGGTTCCCGCGGCCCTTGAAAACCCTTAATATTTTTTGTTCGAAAAGCCGCGGGAACCCTGATCGTATCGCCCACAGAATTAGATTGTTTCAATCTTTCAGTTTACTAGAAGTGAAGACTAATTCAAAACGATGGCACATGCTGGAACTTAAAAAGTGGGCAAAGGGAATTCCTAACACCTTGCGGAGATAGGAAAAAAGTCGTGCGTCGCTTGCGGAATGCTGTAAATTCCATCGAAGTGCTTCGATTGCCCCGATTCCTTCAGATTCGAAGAATTCAGATCATTGTGCACAGGTCTTCTCGATAATGTTGGTCGCTCCGATTATTAAAGAAGCAGCAGGCGCACGGCATTGGTTCACTTGATGATTTCACCACTCTCTCTGCATTCATCACTCAATGTAAGACAGCGATGTGTGACCGAAATGATACTACAACGCGCACGCACTGGTTGGTATCCAAAAGTAGGCTGATAGCTTTTTGTTTTGAATGTGTGCCATTTCCAATGAATATGCGGTAAACCCCTCATCCCTTCTAATAAAGAAATGAATGAGCGGGTTGCTTTGTTCTGTGGTATTCCCAGTATATTGAAAAGATCACTTTTTGTGTCCCTGATTTTTGGATCTTTTAAATCGAGGTGAGTTTGATACATACTTGAAAATTTAGCAATCCTGAGTTATTTTGCCGCATATCGATATTTTGCAGGTAAAGCATTGTTATTTGTAACTGGAAGAGGCATTTTTTTGGCTGCAAAATATTGTTTTTGATAAGGTGATGAAAAATTCAAAATACAGCCAGACCTACTGAATTCTTGTATTGTGCCGTGCTCAATCAATCAATCATTATAAGATCATGCTGCTTAAGGAGGATTATTTGACAATGAGATGTGGTTGATCAGCCCTAGATTGAGCTGATATCTCATCTAATAGGCCGCTTTCACGGTTAAATTCAGGGTATTACTGGTGGTAGGATAGCTCAGTTGGATACAAATGTGCAGAAGGTCCAGGGTTTGAGTCCGCCAATCTCGGGAGGTACCACCGCTCTTGCTTGAGGTTGCTAGCCTCAACCTGGTGAGAGTTGCGAGTGTGTGAAGGCTCTCCCAACTCCAGCTACTAGTATGGCTTGGTGCCTTGGGTGGTGCAGGGATGTAAAAAAAATCTCTTAAACTGTGCCTTTGTCGTTTCATGTTCATGATTATTATCAGAGATGAAATTGAATACTTACGAGGGGTTTTTCTTTTCAGATTAAGGTGCGGTTTAGCGATCTCACCAATTGACCTCGACAATATGGTTTACTTCAGCTGTTCTGGATGCAATGAAAGCCTGAAAAAGAACAAAGTAGCCAATCATTTGAGCTTCTGTCGACGATGCTACGCTCTTACGTGTCTAGATTGTCAGAAAGACTTTGATTCTATCACTTATATCAAACACAATCAATGTGTGACAGAAGTTGAAAGATACAGCGGACCGGGCTACGTTCAACCAGACAATGCGAACAAAGGACAGAAGAAGCAAATGGGTTGGATGGACAATGTCCGACTGGCTATCGACACGTATCTAGAAGAAACCAAGGCAATGAAGAACAAGAAAGACGAACAGACATTGCTGAATGGACTGCTAAATTACGACAACATTCCAAGAAAAAAGGCAAAATTCATCAATTTTACCAAAAGCTCATTCTCTCGTTACCGTTACAACGAACCATTGATCAATGCTGTCTGGGATATAATTTCAACGGTCAAATCGGAAGAACCCAACCAAAACAGCAAAGATCCTGAAAATCATCAACCCGCGTCCAACATTGTAGAAGAGTCTGAAGATATGACGACAACCAAGAAGAAAACGAACAAAGAAGTGACAGAAGAGACCAACGGTCATGACATAGTCAATGGGAAATCAGAAAAGAAGAAGAAGAAGAGGCAAAGACAAGAAGAAGATGAAATCGACAAGAAACCAGCAGATGACGAAAGTGAAGATGAATCAAGAAAGAAGAAAAAGAAGAAATCGAAGAAGAAAAGGCGTAAAGGGCATTCGGAAGACGACAGTGAACAAGCAGAGGACGAAGAGACGCCACAGAAGAAGAAGAAAGGTTCGGAGACGATTGATGAAAGTCAAACGGACGAGAAGATCGAAGCAGAAGAAGAAGAAGAGAAACCGATCGAAAACGAGGAAGAGAAACCGATGGAAGGCGAAGAAGAGCGAGCCAACGACGAGAGCGGGAGGAGAACTAAAAAGAAGAAAAAATCTAAGAAGAGGAAACGTGAAAGACATTCAGACGAAGATGACGAGCAGGAAGAAGAGACGCCACCAGAGAAGCGACCGAAGAAGAGTAATGTTCCTGAAGGCTTCCAACAAGAACGTCTCAATGAAACTCTCCAGGCTGAAACCCCAAAGAAATTCGTTATCAGCAACGCAATAACGGCGATCTTAGATAGCAAAGGAGATTCAGGAATGTCGTTAAAGAAGTTGGAGAAGAAGGTGGTGAACGAATATTTAGCGACTTTAAAGGACGGGCAACCTCCGCGGCCTCACAAAATTAGCGGGAAAATGAAAACTATTATTTCGAAGCATTTTAGACTAGTCAATGACAAAGTATTTTTGCGCCCTGAGATCTGACATTTTATACAAACCTTGGATTGAAAATTTGTCTTCTTTCATCGCATTCATGTACTTGAATTGGTATAACCTATTAGTCCACGGTACGTTGTATGGAAGTAAGGAAATATCGCAGACATTCCGATAATCATGAACAAAACGAGCGATATTTTTGGACAACATAGCATGTAGTGTGGCATTGCATCGATTAGATTATCTTCCGGTTGCATGTGGAAAAAATATTGAAGCAACTCAATCATTTTGTTGCATTTATGAAGCAACTTCGATTTGAATTAATAGAGGATATACTAGCTCAGTGTTCCGCAAACTAGGTTTTCCGGTCGCATGCGGCCGATCGACTCGATCCAAAAATTTGAATTTTGCGGCCGGAAGGTCTGATTTATGAGTTCTCATTGTCTTCATTTCAATCAGAAGTGGGAATTAAGAGGTCTGAATTGATTTATCGATTGCATCAAAACAAGATTCAATGAATTTAGATTCCAGAAATTATTCTTTACTCTTCTGGCTGATCCATGGGTTATTCAACCAGATGAATTGATCTCACATGCACTATTTATATCTACGGAAGCTCTTCCACAATGTCTACGCAATGTCAGCACGATTGTCAGTTCCATGCTTGGATCCACATTCGTATACGAACAAACATTTTCGTCGCTTAATTATGTAAAGACTAAACACAAATCGACTTTCATGCGAGCACACTTCGGATCTAATCAAAGCTGTGGTAACAAAATTCGAACCTAATTTCAATAAACTTTGTTCTGAAATTCAAGCGCATCCATCACATCGATGCTCCTTCTGTAATCAATTGTAATTCGCTCGTTCAAATTGTCTTCTGTCAAATGAATACTTTTATCTAATAAGATCTTTTAGTTTGTTTAAATTCAATAAATAATAAAATCCATAGTTGGGTATCCAATAATTGAATGATGCAAATAAAATAGTAGGCCTAGTTTTGATACTTTTATGCCTATATAGAGGATGACAGTTCTGAAATGCAGCCGGAACGAGAAGTATGTACCTGAATTTGGCCAGAAAAGGTTCAAAGTTTGCGGAACCCTGCACTAGCAAGAGGCGATTATCCCCCTTGTTTGTTAGAAAATCCAAAAGTCAAAGCAGTGGTCAAACAATTTTCAGACTACTGTTTTACATCTGAGAATGAAATTGTAGTAGCTTTTCTGAGAAGCAAGAATTTGTCTTGATATTTTTCCAACATCTGTTTGCTCCTAGCCGAAAAACCCGACGAAGATTTTTAGCCAAACTGCTGTATTACTAGTTTGCAACAAATGTTCGCCGATAGAGGCGCGTTCACATTAGACCGATAACGATAAATTGAGATAAAATCGCTCTGCATGTGTAACATAGCTGCTGTTCACATAAGACCGATTTTCTCATAGATAATAATTGCGATGTAAATAGTGGAGCTGAACGATAAATGAAATATCGTCACGGTTTTATCGTTGTCGTACTAGTGTGCACGCGCCTTAAAACGTAAAAAGGATGCAAAATTCAAAATACATAAGTTGACATATGTATCAGTACATATACACATATATCAGTAGACATAAATGTTACAATTTTATGCTTTGAACTCCTTAGTAGTTAGGTAATTTATCAGAATTTATCATAATGTCCTCTATAGAGAGCTGGTTCATGCTGCTTGTGTCTGAAGCTATAGCTGTCAATGAAAATGAGAAAGCTATGTCAAGGGAACAATTTTGCTGATGCTGAAATATGTTTGAGTCCATGTCTGCAATTTGTTCTCTGTTTCTTGTGTGGATCTTTACTTCCGATATAATTCTTCTGACATGTAGCACATATGACTTCAATTCATCACAATGAATTTAGTACAGATGTTGCTGTCAGCAATCATGCAGTCACTCAAATTGCAACTTGTTTTGGCAATTGTAACATGACCATGGGAAAGACACAGCAACTGGAAATATAATAACGGTATTTCCAAGAAATTAATCCCACGCGCTCAGTTGGCGTCGAAACCACCACGTCTTGTCGGCGATGAATAAATAGGTAATGCAGGAAGAAGAATGAGTCTTCAGCCTTTGTTGATGCTTTTCACTAGAGGTCATATGCCTGTAATTATTGTCGTCATCTCAGATGTGAAAAATCGCTGATTTCAATGAACGTCGCACTCAAGAGTAGGCAATTGCAAATGAACGCCACGGCGTTTATCAGATGAAATGCGGTATGCCATTTTGAATTCATATACTCAAAAATCATTATTTTCATAACCAGTCAATCAGTTCGAAGTATTTTATCCTAAAACAGAACATAATTCAGGCCTCCCACTCGTTCTGAAATTTCTGATGCTGTCCTGATTTGTCCTGAAATATGAAGTTTTGTCCTGTAAGTCCTGAAATATGACGATTTTCTTTATTTTTCTTAACAGTTCAACTGAAAATATCATGTTTTGCGAAAAATGTCTGAAGTTATACTTAGAACGGTTGTCAGTTAGTCATCAGATTTGAAATGAACTTACCGGTGTACAGAGCAAAATAAAATATAGCTAGGCACATTCATTTTATGAGTGCAGGAAGTTAAGCGTCCCCGGCTTGCCGAGTTGTTAGAGGAACATAAATTCAAACGATCAAGTTGACCTGAAATGGTTCCTATCATCTGACCAACTTAATTTTCGTTTTATGTTCTTTTAAGTAGGACGTAGTAGGCATAGAACTTGGAGGTTTGAGGTCTCTCCACAAAATTTGAGATAGACCTAATTTGATGTTTAACCAAATTCCGAGATAAGAAAATCATTGACAAAAAAGTAGTAATAGTAATATTATATGATAATATTAAATGGAAATCGGAATTCGTCGCATGGCATAAGTCAAATGTAGGATACAATTACGAGTAAATTCAAAAGTTGATCACAGAAAACGAATTCTAGGATACTGCTTAGCTTGACAGAATGGCTTACGATCGACCACTATATTAGGAGGATGATGTGAAGGAGCAGCTGTAAGGAATCGTGGAGGCTGCTGCTGCTAAAAAATGTCCTTAAATTTAGTGATTTTCGTGTCCTGAAATTTGAAAAAGTAGTATAATTTGACAACTTATCAGAATATCTACTCGCAGATTTAGTCATTTTAGACGACACTATTTTTTGTTAATTATCATCTTTCGTGCTTTATCATGAAGGTTTCCTTAGTATTACTTTGTCATGGTCGATCATGGAATGAACCGATATCAGATTTACCCGTCAAATATCCTGGGGTTTGCGTGAGTTTCCAATGGATGGGAAGTTTTCACCTTTTCAAAGATTCTTAGATCTGTTACCAGCAGTGAGGTGTTACAGTATTGTGCCGTTCCGTTGGGCAGCAGAATGGTTAAAAATTTCGAGACAGCTTTAGATGCTGCGTTTTGTTTACCAATAACTCATCAGTGCGGCTCAGAAAGGCCCAAACATTAAGACATGTAGAATGGCCGCTTGTCTAAGAATAATCGAACGTGCAAATAATCCTATAACTTGTTTCGTCATTTTGGATGTCAAGCCAGTTTAGGCCGTAATGGCGAGTTAATGTACAACGAAATGCGATGTCTACGAACACATTTAGTTTGTTCAAGTCTGTGGGTGTCACATAACCTAGTGTTGATATACAGTACAAAATATCTTACGTGACATTAAAAGCGTTAAGCGTACTCGGTCAGGTACAGATGCAAACTGAATACAAGATTATCAAGTACTATGAAGATGTACTTAAACTAAAATTTGATATTTGTACTATATTACGCACATTTGACGTCTACAAGTCTGCTTCATATTGGTCTCATAAAGCTGTTTCATGAATAATAATCACATAATGGTATCAGCTGTATTGTCGAGAAAATGGGCAAGTATTTCATCGATTGTCTGAATTCATCATCAAGACTTATTAATTTTTTACGATATCAACAGAACTCCATTTAGTGACGCAGCCATGCGCGGACTAAATTCAGAAACGCAATTAACAGTGAGCGCAAATGTCAACGCTGCAACTTTTGATGAGTGATTTTCAACGGAATGGTGCTGTTATCAGAAGATGTGATCTGCAGTGCTCGCTAAAAAGTCTGACAGTTTGTATACATGTATTGCAATATTCCGGAAATTCCGAAATATGTGTAGTTGAACTGTCTGTAGTTTTTGTTAAGGTTTTGGAATGCATTGGCGTGCATTTAGGCATCTTGAAGGAGATTTCACGAACCTGTGCATATGGGCAGTCACGCACGTGACTTATTCGAACACTTTCCATACCACAGGGCAGCACTTGTAACCAAACGGTTGGAATTCAATGGAACTTCTGTTCTCGGCTAGTGAACTGAGTCATCAAGGGGTCTCAACCGAATACAGAACGTGTGGGTGACATTAAAAAGGTCGCTAAATTGACGCAAGTTTCTCACCATGATGTGAGTGAGAAAATGACTCGTGTTTGGACTGCAGAAAATACTCATCAATTTTACGAATTATTCGATGTATTCATGTCACATTCAAGACTAATGACCAGATGACAAAATACTTAAATGCAATCAAAAATATGTAAGATTATACTGAAAAGAGTTGTTGCTGATATAATGCTTCACTTACTGCTCACTGGCTATACGAATTTACGGTCACTAAGTTAATGCCTTGATAAGAAATAAAAACTTATTTTCAGGTGTATTCAGACTTTTGGCGAGCACTATAAGCTTGCTGGTGATTCCAGGCATTGAATGAAATAGAAAAGTGAAAGAACTAGCACTCACACGTGATTGAAATGTGGTTATTGAAAGGTATGTCAATCAAGTTACTAAGTAACGAGAAGTCGGTGTCCAGTGATTTATACCATTTGATCTTATGAAAGCACCTAAGCTTTGTTTGAGAAGAGTTGTACTAAAAATTAGTTGAGAGTAAAACTCGTAAAAATCGAGTTGAGCTTCAAGTAAATGCAGCGGAACTTCATTTGAAATGGTAGAGATTCAAGTTGCAATTATTGAGCTTCGTATTTTATTTCGTAATACGAAAATATTCTTTTGCAAAGTTAATTATTTCAATATTTTCATTTTTTCCTCAAATGAAAAGGCAAAATGAATCTTCCAATGCATCTTCAAACAATTAAAGCTGAGCCTCGCTTTTTAAAACTTTAAATTTAAATAGTTGACGGTCAACTCAAAATTTAGGATTTTTAATTTAGAAAGAGGCAGACTGGTGGAGATAGGATGAGCTGTAAGTTAACTATAAGACGAGAAGCTGGGCATCCTTATTGATTCAATATCTCTATGCTCTACAACCTTTGATTTTCAAACTTCTCGTCTGTTGTGTCTACGTATCTCCTACTCTGTGTTTAATTTTCCAGGCTGATGGCGCAATGTAAAGAGCTCTCTGCTCTCGACGACATTCAAAGTGACTTGACTTGTGTCGTTTGTCTGGAATCTCTTCATGAAGGTCGCCGCTTTGACTGTTTCCATTTGCTGTGTACTCAATGCGCAGTGAAGCATGTGGAAGCATGTTTACAACAATCTGACGGGGTCACACTCACTTTTGGTCCAGTCTTCTGCCCGCAGTGCCGGAATGTGACTTACGTCTTCTCCGAGGAAGGTTTCGGACTCCCTGTTTGCCCCGCCGTGTCCGAGGCGAGGAAACAATTCGAGCAACTTCTCGGTCATCTCGAGGATCCGAAGCGGTCAGTCCTGAGTAACAGTGCCATCCTGAAGAAGGCTGCAGATGAGATAGAGAAGAAATTCAGTGCAGTCATGAACAAAGTTCGAGATTTGATTGCCAAGGAGTCGGCGACTCGAGAGAAGGTATTTGACTGGGCCAATGATGAAGATCTGATTGATGATTCCACTATCTGCCAGAGAAATGGGAGTGAAAAGTTGCGAAGTGCGCTGTCAACTCTGAAAGAAGAGTTTGAAGAAGAAGTGTCTGTCTTGGTCACTGAAAGAGCAGAAACAACCCAGGTCGTGGAAGATCTGCTGTTAGAGAAATGGGTACTCCAGGCACTGCGTCAATCTGGTTGCTCAAATGACAAACTCGAGGAACAGTGGGAGAAGTGGAAAAGTCAGAAAGCGGTGAGTTTTCTGTAATGTGTCGAAATTTTGATGCAGGTGTAAGCTCAAATTTGTTAAAAATCTTGATGTGCCTTGTTGTAGACAGTAAAGCTGATTGTAAGAGATCACTGAGTACCGTTGGCTTAGGCATGTAGGTATATGAGAAAGATGTTCACAAACGTTAGCAAGTTAAACACATATCCTCGATAGCCGCAGAGGCTGTGTTTCACCAGCTGCAAGGGCTTTCGGATGTAGAATGACTGATCAAGCTGATGGAACCATACTGTGACGAGTCCTTTTAGGACCAAACACCGCGATCACACTGCTGCAAAGAAATTTTGCTTCACAAATTGAAAAAGTCTGGAAATTTTTCTTGTAAGCATGCCTACTGCCACTTTACAATATCTTAAAATTGGAATTTGATTTGACAGCGAACTTTATTACGTAAGACATAATGCTAGAATGCTTGAATGTCTTTTCATAGCAATAAAACAAAAATAATAAGAAATTTCATGGATTAACTAAGAGAAAGTCGACACTGGCAGATGACAATCTACAAGCACTCGTGCATGACAAAGTTCTTAGCACATTTTTCAAGGGTAGGCGAAGATCCCATTGAAGTAAAGTTCTACGTCAGATTGCTCCATATACAAGGTCCACGAGACGCAAAATGCGCCCTTGAAACGGAGGATTGGTACCTCGGTTTCTGGAGAAGGTTCTTCCAGCTGGATCGCCAACATGAGTCAGACGCTTCGACTAGCAAGAAGGAGCCTCATGGTGCAGACACTTGGAGCACAAGAAGAAAGAGAACTAAAGTCAATGCGAGAACGGGCTGGTAGCCAGTTTATCTCATGCAAAAATGCGGTCACATAAGATAATCAAGGAAGGTGCACTGATGCTTTTAAAACAGTTTGAAGTCGGTAAGACAGCTCATTGGAGAGTTATATTTTGGATGTTACGTTTTGGTATAGCCGCACTAATGATTCCATGTAGGATGAAACACAGATTCTGCGACTGTTCAAGGATGTGTTTAAGCCTAAGGAAATTATCGATGATACAGGAATTGCTAACGTGCGTACACCAAGCCTTTTCGGTATCTGTACTACTCCACCTCGGTTCTGTCTTGTCGATGATCGTGTGGAACGGTCGAAAGAGAAAAAGTAAACATGATATTTTCTCTTGGATAATGCATGATATCTGTCCTTCTTCTCTATTTGTCTTGGGAATGAATCACATTAGGCGATGTTCACTAGAGTAGTATGAACCTAAATATGTTTAGAATGTATATTTTCAGTAACATTAAATAACATGACTATCGCGTCTCACTGACATAGCTGTTTTTATATGCTTTAGAAGTAGTCGATCCCCCACTTTTCTTTCTTCCATTTTCTGCTTCTTTGCCTTTCATCTTCCGCTAAGGACACCTTCGGCGAAAAGGCTAGTCCTTTTCCTTCAATTTTTGATTAAAAAAGTAAACATTTGCTTGATATGAACCGGAGAATCTTTCAGTTTTTTACATCATGCTGTCTAAAATCTGGCAAGTACGATCGCATTGACTGGACTCAATAGTTTAGCATGCCAATCAGTTCCATAATTAGATAAAGGTCAGATTCAACAAGGGTCTCCTCCTCACTCTTGGTGCATTATACAGCGTTTCTAGCATGCGTGCAACTATCATTTCGTCATCTCTAGAAAGTCCGCTTATCATTCACCTGTATTGACACGTCAGATTAATTCCCAGATAATGGTTTGTTGAACGATGGACTTTAGCTCAAACACGCACAAGTTCGCATTCTATCTTCATAGGTGACGTTGGAAGCTCAGCAAAAATTCTTCAATCATTTGGTTGCTGTTGTTGTTGTTGTTTTACCCGGCTCGTCCAGCGGATAGGAGGCTTCGTATCAAGACAATACGAAGCGACACACCCAATAAACAAATCAATGCCTACGCCTGGCGAGGAGTGCCCCGGGGAGATGGCCATTCCGATACCACCGGGGTGCCGCCATACCGAAGACAAAGCTGTTCACACAGGGTGAACAGCATTGACCGGGTAGGAATCAATCCCAGTGCTTCCACCCCACACCATACCTCCGAAGAGCGGTGGCGGTCATCGCTGAGGTGACTAAGGAAAAGGCATAGCCAGATAAGTCACAAGGGAGGAGGCTCAAAGAGCTTTGTTGCATTGCTCAAGATCAGCTTCAGCAACGCAAGAGGATTGAGGTCCAGTTCCAACGACATCAACATTTTCCTCTAAGGTAAGTCACCAGATCTTCTAGCCCTGTCGGAAACCAGGTCAGATCTCAGTGTGTCATCAAGCGATGTTACTCATGATAGATACATATTTCACCGGATGGATAAAGCACCTTGTCATGGTCTTGGAGTTTGTGCCTAGACAAGTCTTCCCTAAAGAAGGCTTCGTAGCTCAGAGGATCCAAGGCATGAGTATCTTGCCTTCATTTCGCCATTGCAGAAAACCACTCTTCTTTTATTTTTTCCTATACCGCTCTCCATCAACCAATGCGGACATTTTCAGTGCTGTTTCTGATAAGATCGATTCTCTTCAACAAGAGCATGCCAGCACTGAAGTTGCCGTTTTGTTGTCTTTTGCACAATTTTGACTAGCTTGTGCACTCACGCACCACTGATCTCTCCCACTGACCGGCTTCACACCTCAAATCCAGCTTGTTTTTCACACAATGTTACTTTTCCCCTCAGCACGCCTGATCACTGTTTCTGACAAACAAACTTGCTCCACACCGTCTACGCCTTTCCATAGAACAGTTATCAATTCTCCAAAGCAGACTAGTGTGGCTTCCGCACTTTTCTTGTTAAGTTCAAGTGGAAAATTTGATTCTGAGCGAGAACGTCCACAAGTCGGCGCGAGAACTGACCGAGTGGCTTCAGATGTTAGTCTATATTCCTCACCGTACTTTCCAAATGAAGCCCCACTCCCAACCTTGGTTTACATCAGAATGTGCAGCTGCAACCTGCCAGCGTGACCACTTTTTCCATAAGTACAAGCGTGACTGTACCGCTGGCAATATTGAATTGTACAAGACCGCACGTAGAAATTGCAAAGAAACCATACATAATGACAAAAGCCGTTACTCTTTGTATGTACGGAAATCCATTGCTACCCAAAAGCTTTGCTGCAAGGACTACTAGAGGATTTGCAGCAATGTCACAAATAGGAACAAATCCTCCATCCCAGCACTTCGTCATGCCGAAGTCAGTACTTCTACGGCGACAAACTCAGCAGACAAAGCCGAGCTTCTTTGCAAGGAGTTTGCGAAGAATTCAGCATTGGACGATGTAGGTAGAATTCCATCTCCAATTCCCACGCGCACTGATGAGATAGTTAGTCCTCCTTCAGTCACAGTCTGAAGCGTCAAAAAAATAATCGCAGGCTTCGATAGCTCTAAGTCACATGGACCAGATGGCATCCCGGTTTCGGTCTTCAAGCATCTCTCATCTGAGCTTTCTCCACTTTTATCCAAACTGTTCAGTATATATGTATCCACCAGCTAGTTTCCCTCTTTGTTGAAAAGTAGCTTCCGTGGTTCGAGTTTCAAAGAAAGGTTCTGACTCATCTCTTCCATCTAGTTACCGTCCTAAAGTAGTATAAATTGGCCTCTACTGCCTCTACTCATTGGGAATTTTTCACTTTTTAAATTCAATTTACGGAATTTAATACTTGAAAATAATTAGCAGTTAAATCACAAATGTAAAATTGCATGAAATTCAGCCAGCCATGGTCGTGTAATATCTATGTATCTTACCTAAACAAGCCTCCGTTTGCACAGGAATAGTCTGAACTATTGTATTCAGGTGTGATTTAATAATAGCGGCTCGCTAAATATATAACGATCTCGAATATGATGAGTGAAACGCAGATGAGAGTTTCTCAGTACCATTTAAAAAAGAAGGGTAGCCTATATATGAGATCCTTGACTGACTATGCGTACCATTCAGTAGTAAAGCAGCATTGATACCTGGGAAAACATTGTTGCTACCAGGAAAAAGATCAAGAAACTGAAACTCGAAATTCTATCGACGATACAATAAGTAATCTATTAGGGCTACCATATTAGCATTAATGGTTCGTGGGTTTCGATCGGAAAACATTCTGCGATGCAGTCAGTCAAAAGCTGTTTAGTGTTTACATTATCACAATATGAAATTAATGCAGTTTATGTTCCTCAGGTTCGCTTCGAATGATGTCTTACCATCAGCATAATTGAAATTGTTAGAAGTAATTGATTGCTTCAGAAGACAGTAAGGTAAATGGATCCTGAGCATTTTGCAGAAACTTCACTATTCAAAATTGCAGTGTCGATTGATAAAGCATATCTAGTCCAGCAAGACTCGAACTTCGGAAGTCATATTTTGCTCAATTGCAATATATCAAAGTTTCATATATGATATCTATCAAAGGGAATAGTTTCTCACTGCACACCTACTTAACGTCTTGAAGTACTTGTATTTTACTAATGCTACTTCTCGATGCTGCTTATATAATGTCACATCGTGCATTGAAAAAATGTGCAAAATCAAAATTGGCCAATATACGGCTCGTATACCACTTTAAAAAAAAATCAAATTTCTAAAAATAGCAAAAAAAAATCAAATTTCTAAAAATAGCTCTTGATCCCGCTATTTTCACAATTGTAAGCTAATATTTTGGTGTTTTCTAGTGCTTAGCAAACATATCCGAGAATGAGCGAAATCGAAGATTTAAGTGCCACGAAATGTTCCGAAAATGATCCCTCATCTTTCCTTTCGATTTTTGAATTTAGTTCACTCCAATTACATACAGAAAGTTGATAATTGCATATGAATAATAGAAGTACCCCAGTTGTCCCAAAAGTAGTGGCGTCTCATGCTGATCGAAATCGAGCTCTTGTTACACATATGTAAGGAATTTGTCAATATTTGGGTATCATAGTGTCTCGTATGAAAAAGATAATGAATTTCTTGGGAAAATTGTGCATGATTCGTACATGATGATCGTGCAAGAATAGTACGCGGCGGATAGGATTTTTGTAATTCATTTCTTGCAAGATGTTTACGTGAAATGACCCTGATTCTTATATGACATCATGCATGTTTCGTGCATTATTCTTGTATGAATCTTGTATGATACAGTTTCCATTTCATGGCAGTTTCTTGTTTAATTACTTACTATTTCATGTATACATTTATCATGTACGATAAAAATATGTAAATGTGTAAAAAATCGGCAAAACTTATTAGTGTTGTATCTTTTTGTACATTCAGCCAATCCTTAAAACCGTGTATCATGATGAGGCTGACCGATAGCTCATGCTGTCTGTCAACTTTCATAAAAAACTTCTGTTGTCTTTATGTTGAAATCCTGCATCAAAGAAAACGTCAAAAGAAAATTTTTTTTCATGAAGCCTACTGACCACAGCTGACCACACATGAAAGTGAAAAACATGCCAAAATAATCTATGGAACATGAGGTTTCATATGGTACATCGTTTATCACAATTGATCCAGGACTTAAACACGAAAATTGCATTTGAAAATAGGTAAGCTTTTTTGTGCAATTATTTTTGAAACGGTCTGTACACTGAATCGAATGCTAGCCAGTCAGCGATGTGTGTTTTGGTGTGTGTGAAGTGATATCACAGCACGCACGCCTCTCTCACTGGCTCTGGTTCCTCTGCTGACAGCTTATTGCTTGCCATTTCCAAGAGCAGCGATAGGCTTATACGAATTATTCATTCGAGAAGGAGCAAGTTGTCTAATTCTCTGATGTGCCATTTCGATATTTAGGTTAGATATGATTCTTCCATTCTAGAAACTGAGGACGCGCGCAGATGAATCTAACTCTGTGCTACGACTGCTGTTTGGAGTTCTTGAAGCGTCGATAGTGTGTAATTGATTAACTGAAATGTCGATTCTTCATCAATTACTCAAGCAGATAGCGTAAATACTTGAATACATAGGAAAGCACCCTTAGAAGTCCAGAATCTCCACCCCCTCCGAACTTCTCAGGAGGTCTTACGTGTATTTCGTCGAAAGATGCACCATCTTAGCGATCAAAGTCATATGGACTTCAATGATGGACTTCCATCGTCAAAGGGGTCTTCAAATCATGCGACATATTATGCCGCCATAGCGCAGTGGGGTAGATAAATTAAACAAGTTGGTTATGCAGCTTTTAAACAAAATACGTGAACAGAACTTTCATTTTATAAATAGTCTTCATTGACATCGACATCATTATTGATTTCTACGCAGGCGTCAAGCCTCAATGATATTCACTACTTCATTCGGCATTTAATGATCCTACAGCACATACATGTATTCCCCATACACAGCTTTAAAAATTTAAATGATTTCATGATGTTTCACTGCAGATTTCATCAGTTATTCCATAACCTGATTATTTGGTAGAGCTGAATACGTGCGGCGACTTGTAAAATCCGTTCTTGGCATTTCGTAGACGAAATATACAAGACGTTCTTGGTATTTCGTGGCTATGAAGGTCATGGCCTTTTCTTAAATATTTCACAGGATGAAATGTGCAAGACGTTCTTGGCAGTTTACATCAGCAAAAACTTCGTACCTTTTTCGTAGGACGATCATGCCATGAAGAAAGCATGTTTATCATGGTTCCACGAAACTTGTATGAAGCTTGTAAGAAAAAGGTATGAATCATTTATGACACGGCCAAACTTTTTCATACGGAAAACTCGATTTTCATTAATGATGGCCCTAATTCACACCTTTCCCTGAATACCAGTGACTTAAAGAAAGGTTTTTAACTGGAATTCGCTGCAAGAGAATTCAACATTGCAATATTTTTGCATTTCCCTTCCAGGAAAAGATTGAAGACGTGGAAAACAAAGGAGACCTGGAAGCTGACGACGATCTCAGCATGGAGGATGTCTTCTTCTTGGCTGCGATTTTCCGCCTTCATCGACCATATCCAGGAGCCGTCTTACCGGAGCACCGCGTCAAACCTGGTGAGTTTGTGGATCGTCATGTCTTGCATGAAGTTGTAGTGTATTCGAAAATCATCTGAGCGTATGTTTCGAAGGAAAGTATCGCTGCCGTTGATGTAGGAAATCTTAATCATAATATGCAACTCATTGTGAAAGAAAGGCAACTTCTATGTGACTGATTCTCCGCTAATATCGGCCGAATCGTGAAGAATGTCTATTGTTTCTAAATTTAAGGCAGATAACTGAAGGCTGTAGAAGATAAGACAGATGCTAACCGAGGAGTTCATTCATGCCTGTTGGAGCATTTTCTGAAGGTTGGCGGAGGGCAAATTGCCCTTCCTGATTTCCATCATTAATCTGCGAATTCAGCATGTCTGGCATGATAAAATCAATAGTGACATCGGCTTTTTTAAAATCCTAGACTTTTTTTACTGTAAAACCATTCTGAATTTGAATTCGCATTGTTTCGGAAAAGATCCATCTCTTTGGCAAAATGATGTTGTGCATCAAATAAGGTTGTTGTTGTTGATTTACGCGGCTCCGTCCAGCGGATGGGAGGTTTCGTATCAAGACAGTGCGAAGCGACAAACACAATCAGCAAATAAATGCCTACAGCTGGCGAGGAGGAAATGGCCATTCCGATACCACTGGGGCGCTACCATGCCCAAGACAAAGCTGTTCACACAGGGTGAGCAGCAATGACCAGGGGGAAGCAACCGCAGTGGTTCCACCCCACACCTTACCTCCGAAGAGGGGTGGCGGCCATCAATCACTGTGGGGACTTTGGAAATGACATAGCCAGATATGCCATGCGGGAGGAAGCCCAAAGAACTTGTTGCATTTCTCAAGAACAGCTAAGATTCGGCTGTCAGGATCCGCCATAACATCCACCGAGGAAAGACATCAAACTACCAACACGAGATCTGCAGTGGCAGCTCTGGAAAGTTTTCAAACTACTGTCGAAGTTTTAATCACGTCAAGGTAGAGAAATCTGATATTGAAATGGTATTTGCAATACAATTTCAGGAAATTTCATGGGATTCATTAAATTCTGTCTAATATGTGGAAGTGCTATATCCCAATTCACTGAAATAAAAAAGATTGATTATACAGGGTTTTTTAAGGTTTCGTTTACCCGCCCACTCCCAAATTCTACCCGCCAATCTAAAACAAAGCAAAACAAGGCTTGTAGTTCTTTCTTTCAATTTCCTTTCCAGCTGTAAAAGGAAAGCGGAAACAAAGTTGCATCTTTTGAATATTCAGCAAATTAGAGGTGGTGGTACAATATATGCCTACATGACGTACATGCACTAAAATGTGCACAGCAACAATTGCTGGATAAGAAGGAGAGGAACAGTGGAAAATTGTCTCTTGAACTTGCAGTAAAAACATATATGATAAATGCATAATACACTACATGATTTCACAGTAAATATGGCAAACTGCAATTTATGTAAAGACAAACTGCATTCTGCAACGTCATTCCTCATCGACAAGAGCCAATTGATGATCAACGAAACAGTGCCGCATATCAATGAGAAGTGAAGTTAAAGAATGTAAATAACCGTTGATAAGCGATGAATGTGTTATTTGCACTGCAAAAATCTGCAAATTGCTTAGTTAAGTCATGGATGATGAAAAGTTGTGTTACAGTTATTACTTAAAAATTGAATATGCCTAGTTTCTCTTTAACGATCGAAATTTATTGTCAACTACGTATAGGGGGCATACATACTTGTACTGTACAGTTGTACACCTCCATAACTTTCAGTGATGCAAATTCTATAAATGAAGTAAGCTATGTGAGACAAGAAAGCACCACTGCGAATGTATGTATTTCTCCATTTGCAACCAGCAAAATTTATTTTGGCATGGTCCACTACATGACTACATAGTATTTCCGTTTTTATAACTTCCTACTTTTAAATGCGTGTGAGTGAAGGAAAGTTTTGTACTTTTTAACTTGACGATGGTTGTGAATCGCATAATCGAACATAAATAGGTTTCGTATAGATTATCGACACCTGAAATAGGGTTGGGTTTAATAATTTTTAAATTCGAATTATGCGAATAATTCGCCTTATGTGAAAAACATTGACTGACATGGACAGTGGTCCGAGTTGACATCAGAAATTTTACCCGCCCATTTGAAATTTTTACCCGCCCAAATCGGGCGCGTATATCGCCTTAAAAAACCCCTGGATTATATTAGTATTTTCACATAACAACAATGAAAACAAAATCCTTTCCTGTAAGTAGTCGTAGAATTGAAGAATTATTTCCCAATTTAGTGCATTCGTGTACTACTGCTAATTCTTTATGAGTAGTGTGGATGATGTACACGTTCTTGACCAAGCGGCGAGAGGTTAGCCATGTTTTCTAAGTGTTCATGGCAGAACAATGTATCCGGACTCTCTCGATAACATTTATTGGTCTATTACAAATTAAGTTATAAGTAAAAAAAGACGGCCTTCGGCGTCCATCGCCTTCTATCGGCCGATGTAAAGTGCTCATAACAGCATATAGAGAACTTTATATCGACCGATAGAAGTCGATGGACGCCGAGGGCCCTGCATTATGAAAATGAATTCACTCAATCAGCTTAATCACAAAAGTCGACCTTGTGATAAAATACATGTGCAAGGGATGAAAAAAATCTAGATGAAAAATTGAACAGCTCTAAATGTTTACAGAAAAACTCCGATAATGACATAGAAGAATGACACTAAAACCGTAAATTAATCTTCTAAAAAACATTAAAAGAGTTTGAGGCAGTGTTGTTAACTGACATTATTTTTCATAAAATTCGGTTTACTAAGTTTTACTGGAACCGAGTTTTATGAAAATCTAACCGGGTTTCGGAAACTCGGTTAAATTTATCCAACTATTCAGCGCAGCATCGTAAGAGTCAAGCATCCTAAATGAGAAGGAACGCATTTTTTAGAAATCCCGGATCAAAGCAAAAAACACGGTAAGACTTACATGCATTCATAAACTTTGTTTGTACTGAGGCTTTTGACGTTCAACTTTTGAAATGTATTTGATTATTCTCTCATGAAAATGTAATTGATTATTGTGCCTCAGTTCGACATTACTTATATGACATTATAGATGCTATTTCAGTTATTGTTGTTTTTTGGATATCATACTTGTTACATATTCAACGTAAAAAAACAACACTAAATTCATTGTCATGAGTAGTGCTTATCTACTCTATGTTCTTACTTTGGAAAATCACTACAGCCCTAATGTAAATATAATGAAATCATGAACTGCAGGGAGATGATAGTAGAAAATGGGTGTAGAGATTTGAGAATTGAAAACTCGATTGAATAATATTTAATTTAAATTTTAGATACGAATATGCATACGATATTTCCATTTAGGGTTTCTCGCAACTTCACACCCGTATATAATATTCGGCAGGTCTTCCTTCCTTTTTGGATTCAATCTCAGGCCTAATAAATGCTAGCTGACTTCCTGAATGGTTATATGGCCTGTAGGTGCTCGCATACTATTTCGCGTAAGCAAGTTGCTAGCTTGTTTGATGAATTATTATCATTTTTACATTATGAAAATTTTGATAATTATTACTTAATGGAACTCAAATCCTAAATTATTTTTGAAAGTCTACTCATTTGCATTGGTCCTTTTCGTAGACTTATTTCAGCAAATGCATGAAATGGTCATAAATCTACTGGGCCTGTTGTCAGACACTTGAAGATGAAATCAAACAAACCAAGACTTCTGAAATGCTGACCAATCTAAAAGTTGTAGGACACGTAACAAAAAATACTCACAAACATTTATCAAGCGCAAGATCAATGGGATGGTCTGTGACAAGAACATGCCGAAGTACTTGTATTTAATTTCCTTGGGCTCTATGCCACCCTCAAAAATAATCATCATCAGTAGATAACTTCCACAAGAATAGTCTAAATTCTACATTAGCTAGAAGTCATTCCAGTTTCGTTCTCAGTATCAGCTCTATTGTCGTATTACTTTCTAGCCCCCTCTTTAATCTCTCTGTGTTAAACCTATTCTCAATCAATCTTACGTTTTCAATTTTCTTTTGAAGGGCATGTACCTAGTGGTAAAACAATTCTTCTTCCCTCAAACTTTGATGAAAAAACTCTCGATTGAAGCGCTTATAATACTTACTTCCATGAATAATTTCTGATGGCTTAGACCTACAGTACTAGTGCATTTTTCTCATGTAACCGAGTTTTGTTTTGAATATTTTATTGAGTTACAACTCAGTTTTTAGAAAATCTCGGTATACCAAGCTTAACTTCACTTGGTAAATTTCCGGCAAACTCGGTTAACTGAGTTTGTTGAAAAACTCAGTTGACAACACTGATTAGAGGTGCATATAGTTCCAATTAATTTGCTCGAACATGAAGCTGGACTGTAATTTGATCAATCTGGTTATAATATTGACTTCTCAGTGTTAAATTATTTTTTTACTCAGTCAGCTGTTAACACAACATGATAAAGCGTTCGAAATGTATCATTCTGTGTACTCACTATTTCAAATAGCGTCGGATTCCGTTGCATGTTTTCGGAAATATCAGAAAAAGAAATTTGGTTCTTCAGACTTTGTGGCATGATATTTTATGATATACGTATATTATGTGAGGATTTTAAGACTCAGAAATGGATAGGTAATGTGGATCACAATGTTCAATTTATCGTAAAATTTTTTTTCCTGAGAAAATAATGCATCGCATCGTTAGGTGTACGAACTTGTATGACAATGCACATTATTAGTGGCTTAATCTCCTTTGAACACAGCAATATAAATGTCCGAAATATCACAGTCATTGCTTTCCATTGAGCTACAAAGGCGCTTCTTGAATGAATCAACATTGAGTTGACAAATCACTTAAAATGCGATGCTCAACTGACAGAGATTATTCTGTAACATTTTCTTCCACAGGAGCTATTCAGGCAGAATTACTTTGGTCTGTCGGACAACGTGGCTCAGGTCCTCACGAGTTCAACTGGCCGATTCATGCTGCATTCATCGGAGAAGGAGAGCGCATCGCTGTGGCGGACAAGAATAACTGCCGGGTGGTGATCCTGGACAGTAGTGATGGGCGACCTGTGGAGCATTTATTCAAGAACTTGGTGAAACCGCGACGAGTGTTCAGTCAAGGCTCAGATCCAGGCCGCCTCTTCGTCAGTGATGAAGTCTCAGCCACAGTAAAAGTATACGAAATGAACACCTGGAAGGAAGTCGGCAGACTTGGACAAGGTCTCTTCCTTTGTCCTACGGGTGAGAACGCCATTTTCGATGTGATATTATTGAACTTTGAAGCTGATTTAACAACAAAGGTAAAAATGAACACTGCGGTGGCAAAAATATATGTGTCAGCATGTTTTGTATTAATTTAATGCAGGCTACGTAAGCGTAGGCTGATCAGTTAATCTGACAAAATATAGAAATTCATTATTTGCGATGGAAATGCACTTAACGGCATATTTTGCCAGCATTGAAAAGGCGACAACACATATTTCCATTTGAAATCGTGACAGACAGTAGACACGGGTGTCATAATTTGATGTTGCACGCTCAGGCAGAAGTAGAAATAATGTTGTGCATTAGGAGTTTCTCTGACTCAGTACATGCAATTGCTCTTTCATTATTTAATGACATCGTGCTGATATATAATTCAAATAAAGGTCGAGCTCTCATCTCAAAACTGTTAATAGCATAGGAAGATAAAGGCCTTTATGCACGAATCAGATGTCTTGTTTCTGACTAGTCTAAAAGAATATAGTTTTGAGCGTTTTTATGACAACTATCTACAAATGCATGTTTTTACTATGTATTCATGTCTTAATTTCCCCTACTTGGGTTCCATATTGACGCTCAGCCTAATTATTTATGCTTTTCTCAATGAAGTCCAAGCCGCATAATGAGGAACACAAGAGCAGCATTTTCTGTACAGAGATATGCTTATACATGCATATAAGCTTGTTGCAGGCCATTGCCCATCAAATTTTTGCGAAAAATCCCGCATTTCAGTTTATTCGTCATCAAATTGTCTATAATAGTAATCTTTTCCAAAGACTGCCTAACTTTTTCACAAAGGCTTGATGCATACCGATGCGACATCGATATTGAATGCACACCGAATTACATGCCTACTAAGTAAACGCACTTAAGCAAACCAATTTGATAAAAATCTTGCCGAAAGAAAGAATGGTGTACGACTCGAGTTTCGTCATTCGAATTCGACGTAATAATAGTTGATAGCCATCAACAACGCAACCAAACCATCGGCAGCGAGTCGTATGAATCGCGCTCCTCATTGCTGTATGAATCCACTGTTAATAGAATTGTGGGATTTATCATTTTTTGTTTATTTATTCCTTTGTACATGCAGCAACGTGATTTTGTCTGGCTTATTCGTGACTTGTGATCCACACGTGCTCCTGGAATTTGATGATTTTGTATACAGATCCGTTTTTACAGTCTACTGATACTTTTATGAAGTAGATGCGAAGACTTCACTATTCAAAAGCATGCAAAGAGTCATCAATTTTTTTCCTTCTTACAAATAGATTACTTATGATGACCTATTGCATGACCTTTTGGTTATCATTATCAATATATTTAAATGTAAGGTCAAGTTGTTTATGGAATATTTTCGATAGTTCAAAGATCATATAAGCAAGATAAATGTCAAATATTAATGAACCACTGCTCTCAAAAATCATCATTTTCCGAAAGTATTCTGCTCTATTCGTAGATAGCTACCGACTACATGTATTAAAGCTATTTTTTACAAATAAATTGTTAAGACACAAAATTTTGAAATTATTCTTGAAGCGTACAAAAAGCAAAGTTTTTAAACGATGATGAAACCACAGAAAGGCATGTATATTAAAAATGTTGAAATCCTACCATTGTTGTAGAGATAAGAAATCAGTGATCAAAGTGTGGACCTCACATATGCGGTATATGACAGTGCTGTCCTGGATTCAAGACAACGGACCCACAGTCGGACATGGTCCTCGGAATTTAAATTAATTGATTCGACATGTTTTATGAATATCATGTCATTGATGCATCATAGAAATTCAAAATGTCATGTACAGGCCTATAATATTAATCAAGTATATATTCTTGTTATTAGTATTATTTTAGTATTTTTGTTATATTAGTATTATTTTCATTATATTAAAGTATTATACAATCTATTACATATACTATATGATATATTATGGATAATAGTATCCTAGGCTCTGGCAGAGACAGCAAAGAAATTCGATACCACTTGCAATTCCATAGTTGTGGATAGAACCTCAGTTATCAGTGACGTCGTATCCACTGACATTCTGCATTTTATTTTCAGGTGTCTGTCAGAAAAGAGACCAATCACTGGTCTATACCGATATGGACAAAGGCTTCATATCTGTTCATGATTCCAATACGTTCGCCCTCAAGACCAAATTCACCGCCCGACTGTTGGGTGACGTTTATCTCCCCAGTCCGAGTTATGTAGCTGTGGATGCTGACGACTATTTCATCGTCAGTGATAGTCAGAACAACTGTATCAAGGTAAGATGCCTCAATTTTTTGATGGAATGAATGCTGGAAAGTACTATGTTCTCAATCACTAAAACAGTACATCAGAGATGCATAAGTGTGTTCAGTATCTCCGCACTGTGATGAATGATGATGTGTGTAAATTCAAAAATATTGCGGCATCTCCTTTGTAGATTATGATGACTGCTAAAAGTCAATCACAATTTTAATCGCTAAAGATGCAGTTTAAGCCATATATACATACAAATTTATGTGAGCCTGTGCGCATTGTCAGTAATTGATCGGAGTGGAGGTTCCGATCTTAGCCTGGTGATTTCATGCTTTCTATTGAATTTCTCAAATGTGAGATGCAACTTCGGCAAGTCTCGTCTCTATTGGGGATCTGCATTTTCCTTGTCTCTGAATGGAAGTCTGCGATTCTCAGGTTTTGTCTCAGGTTTTTTCTCAAAGTTTTGCCAAAACACTGTCCCATTTGATAAACTGCGATATGGTCGTCTCGCATTTATGTTGATTTCTTTTTTCAATTTAGCATTCTGTCGAAATAGGTTTTTAGAAGAATCACTTGGAAATTTTGGAGTTTATTCAGCAAGAACAGTATTCATGCATTCATTAAAAACTCGTCTTAGGCCTGTGTGAGTGGCAAATATTAATTTAATACAGTAGTGTTTTACTATTTATTAACCACGTCAGTTGCGAAAGGATGCGTATACTGCAGAAGTATCATGAACATATTATGTCAAGAGTTTTACCTGATTTTTATGACTCTCGATGACATTAAAAGTTGAGGTTGAAACTGAAATTCTAACAATAGCTGGCCTGAGACAGGCAGGCATATGTTTACCTCAATTGACTATTGTGAAAATGTTTCAACTGTCTGGTGGAACTTAGCCCTATTTTACTCATATTGATCTTATTACCATAAATAGCATTTTAAAATCCAACAGATTTTTTTAATGTCACAGTTATTGTTCATATAATTGAAAATGTCATGAAAAAAATAGAAATTTTTTAGCTACCCATTATGCATTCTAAGTTGATACAATGACACGTAGCAAAGATAAAATGTTAATGAATAATGCTTCAATTATTCATAGTCGCAAAATTGTAAGTTCTCAAATTCTTGTGATAAATTCGCAGACGCTGAAATGCATATTTGTATAAATTTCATCAATAAGATTTGTAGCTCTGTGTATCACTTATGTCATAAAATCTTTCAGAACAAAATCGGTGATGCTAGAGAGGTTTGCGTGAATCGCTCAGCTATTGAAATATGAATATGCAGTTATAAGTAGTATGTATATAACATGTGTAACATTAAGCATCATAGCGAGGTGCACGAGTTGTGCATAGCGAGTTGTATATTTCAATTTTCTTTTTCGGTAATAAATTTGATATGAAGTAATTATGTTGCTATCATTTCATTTTGGATACTTTTCCTTTGAAATATTTTTCTAGTTTTCAAGATTGCGTGTCTTTAGAAGCGATATCCTTAATATTTTAACCAAAAATTGTTTGAAAACTATTTTGTTATTTTAATACTGAATAAATTCGTTCCTTATTTAGAATCTCAATCGCCGAAGTTTAATCATTCAACACAGCTCAGACCTAATAGAAAGATCTAATAATTCAAGTGCTGATTTAATTTAGTAGCAACTATTCCAGAAAACTGAATGAAGTAATGACAAAGTATTTTAATGCAAGTATATCTCTGAAAAACACCCAAAAAACACAACGTTAAATCTGCCGTCCAAAGGTAAAAGTGCGTAACTGACATTTTGACGATTTTCAGTAGAGCCAATTTTGTCGTTTTGCATACTGTGATTTCCTGTTTGATTGTAATCCAAAACTTCTATCGTCTACTTATAGAGCAGATATGTAAAAGTTTTTGACCATGGGAAGGAAAATTATAGAATCAATATTTTATCGATAATATTGAATCCGTTGTTTTGCATTTGAAATGTTATAATAAAATTTCCGCAGTTTCAAAACGTAAGTGATTGGTCAGCACATACGCTATTTTTCAATTGAATGTGCATTGGACAAAACTGACGTAAGTAACTCGAAAATAGCTTTGTTTTTTGTTGCTGATGAAGAAGCGCAACGAGCGAAAGCAGGGAATGCGAGGTAAGTAACAAACATATGATGACAACGTAACTGATGATGAATTATAGAAAAAGTAGTGAATACCCGTCGCCTTTCTGGCTTCTTTAAATCGAGCTGATGGGCTTCTCGACGAAAAAATCTATTTTTTTTTGTTACTTTAAATTGCTTGGCGTAACCATGATATATAGCTGGTATGTGGTCCTTAATTATTCTCTGAAATATAAGTGAGCGATCTTTCATATTTTTCATTACTAAATCCTTTTTTTTTCGAGAACCTGGCCGTGACTCACACAGAACAATACGAGCAAAGTTCAATGATTCCGAATTTGACGGATTCTCTCGCAAGAAAAGGAATCAAGTAATCATCTAGTCGATCGGATTCTACGTTAAACAGACTGAGGTACGAAATAGTTGATTGATTGATTGTCAGTGAAATATGCTGAGCTTCTGCACGATCAGCTTCCAATCCAGACATCCATTTTCGTGCTGCCATCTCCTCCAACGCTAGATTCAGCAAGGTGAACTTCCGCTTCCCATCAGATACCATGTTCAGAGGATCAATGCAACCAGAGCCTTCAACCTATATTTGATGGGACATCGCATCAGAATTTTTTTCAATATGTCTTGCAGGAAATTTCTACGTTCTGCAAAGAGATCGATCTCTGGTCTGGTTCTATGAAACGAGTCTGAGTGCCGACCTAGCAACAAAGCCAACAACGATGTTTTTCAAATCAAGCAAATTTTCTGACATCAAGGGAACGTTTAATCATTGGATTGTGGAGAGAGAGAATCCATCATGGTTTCGCATGATTCGAAAATAATTGGCTTGTCACTCTGAAATTTTATTCAAAGAACCTCCAATTCAAGAGCTACAATCACAAAAATACAGTATTGCTATCAGCAGAGGATCTTTCAATATCTCCTTCATATGCTTGTAAGATTTTGACACTGGTTCTATTTTACACATGTTCGACATAGGTCTCCAAATTCGGAATTTGAGCAATAATTGTTTTTGCAACTGGAACATTCTCTACCCATCGAGTCGCTCATTACTTCGGAGGAACTGTCGACAAGGAACTGTCGCATCTTTTGTTTTTGCAAAGTGTAAGTAATCTGCTCGTCTCGAAGGAAGATATTTGAACACTTCCCAACGGCTCCGAAGAAACTTCATTATGTTATTGGACTTGTCAACTGTTCAAAGTGCACCATCGGCAATGCAAAGAGAACGCGTTCCGATTTCAAGAAGTTCGGAGTCATGCTCGCGTGATTGTTTCATCAATCGGAAAAAAGAATGGTTAACATTAGGACCGTCCATGGAAATTTTGCAAGAGTTTTGAAGCATCAAGGGGATTAAGTGCTTCCTGAAGAGCTTTATGTAATTCGGACGCAGTGCAAATCCAAGAAACTGTGATGTCAAGTACATTGTGATGACTTTATCCCCCATCCAGTGCCATACATGTAAATCAATCTGACCTCGATGTGATGCTTCATTCAATTATTCATCAAATAAACACAGAGATCATTAAGTAAAAGTCCTTTCAGGTAAGGGGCAATGCCAAAACGTGATAGCGCAGCCATATTTGTTTTCGCCTAGCTGCAAAGACTGTACAAGGGACTCATCAGGAACAATCAGTCTTCATCAATCGACGAAGAAGCAGATCTGTGCGTCAAAATGTTTTCTGAAAATGAAGAGAATGATTATCTATATGAAGCCGAATTCCATTTCCCGTGACTTTTCCAGACGTTATACATCATGACAAAGGTTGGGTCGGTTACTATAACGACGGAAGCTCGATATTGTCCTCTTCATCACCTTGCAAATTACAGTTGCAGTATGTATCATACCAGCGCATACTTCGCTATGAGACGCGGTGCGTGTATATTACTTGCTTTGTTCTGATTAGCACGCGTCACCAACTATAGTCGACTCAACAGCAATAAAATCCACACGAGTTAAGAAGCTTTCTAGCGCGTTCTGAAGTGAAAAGTAAAGTATGAGCGGAGATATCGAGAGCATTTTAATTGCAAAAATGACGCAAGTGGTCAGATACGCATCTGCTCCATACTATGTTTCAACACACTCAAACGTATCTGCTGCAGATACGCTATTCTTGCATTGAAGATGTCAGATACGCTATGTTCTGAGTTGAACATAGCACCTTCATTTGCAGTTACGTTTACAAAAATGATTCTATTGACGGCTGGGAGTCAAATACGAATTTGTTGCATTGAATATAGGTGTACAAGTTGACTTTCTATCTAAAAATACAAAAAGCTGAAAATCACCAAAATGTCAGTTACGCACTTTTACCTTTGGACGGCAGAATGAGCCCTGTCGCTGGTCAAATAAAGGTATGAAAAAATCGTACTATGTTCTCACCATGGATATTTCATGCTATAATCAGCGTATGAGACTATTATGTTGATGATCATAGTTTGTGGATCTCATACCAAAAGTGAGTGTGATACGTACACAAAAAGTGTTTCACTTTTATAGTATGTTTCAGGTGTGAATCATGCGTATAATCATAGTTTCAAATAAACATGATTACTCTGCCATATTTCCTGAACGGGTAAGATACAAAAGTTGTGAATCAGCTTAAAATCCCAAATTCTAATTCAATAGAAGTGAAAATTGCGGTCGTTTATTTTTTATGTGGCTCCTTTGGCTATAATAGTGTCCACAAACAAACAGCTACCTCTCGGAGATAGTCAAATAAATGGTAGCAGAAGTCATGCAAGGAGACCTTCACACAATTATTCATTCCCATGTGTGAGATCAAAAGCCGAGGAATCACCCATTAATGCAAATAGGATTTAACACAGAGCATCACTTCTTGACTTTTATCTTATCTTCCATCCGACGCCAATCATCACTCATCAAACAAAGTGCTCATTTTTTATCTTCATCATTTCATCTCATTACTCATTTCATTCATCATACCATTCATCTATAATTTTTATGCCAACATTGGCGTAATATTTATCATGCATCATGCAATCATTTGTAATGTTTATGCCAACATTGGCGTAATAAACGCTTTTTGACTTTTGACTTTTTTGACATGATTGTTTGAACATTTATCTAACTGTTGCTACTGAAAGGTATGCTCGTTGCTTTTATCTATATTATTTCAGATATTCAATGAAAGAGGAGGAGTGGTCACGCGCTTCGGTTCCGAAGTTCTCTCCTGTCCTCGAGGGATTGTTGTTGATCCACTCGGTTTGATATTCGTGGTGGATTCAGACAACCACACGATTCGAGTATTCGATCCTTTCGGCAAATACGTCCAAACCCTGGAACTTCCGGGATCACAATTGCATTATCCAATGTCTCTCGATTTCCGGCCGAAGGAGCGATTGTTGTTGGTTACTCAGTGCAGTTTTCTTTACCACGACCACAGTGTTATGCTTTATAAACTGGACTTCGATGGACGAGCTATCAAAATGGAAGAGGATGAAGAGAAATCGTTGTTGTGTTGATCTTATTTTATTTTCCATCGAAGAATTTTCGCATATCAGTTGTTACTGACAATGTACTGACAAGTAGTGAAGAATATCGCAAAAATTGTAGAATAGATGACATTGCGATTCTCCTCGGCATCGATTTCATGCACATTGGTGTCATGTCACAACACACTTTGTTTTTCATTTGTACTACTGTGATACTTTTTCAATATTGACTTCATTTATCGAAACAATGGTTTTTAATCGGTCTCATGTGATATCAATAGATGAAGTTTATTCATTGATGTTGATTTTATGGGATGTTTTTCACAGTGCAAACAGACCAGCGAATATCCCGTTTAGATTTAGTCCATGGAAATCCGTTGTGGCCCGTCATCAATTCACTTGTTATAGAAATGTGTGCCCTACTTTATTGCAACTGAATTATTTTGATAACCTGGTTTCTGTGCGTTGCCACTATACGTGGAAGGCACATTACTGTACTGGTCACCCAGGTGTGGAGCGTGACTATTACTCCCTCCCTTTATTCTTGAACAGTGGTCTAATTTTTATTTATCATGTGCGTGGGAGTGCCCTTAAGGTGGGTTCAAGCATGATTTTATTGTAGGTCGAACATTTTGATGTCCTCAAAAGTAGCATGGATGGTAGAGGAGCTGTCAAAAATTCCAGTGGCTATGGCGTCGAACTAAACACCAGATGAAACTTGTCAAATTATAAATTCATTAGTGCTGCGTGCGATAGATCGATGAGAAATAAGTTAAGCGCAACAGCTAGGTAAAGCAGCACTCTTAGCTGTGACATACGCGGAGAAATTATGCTTGAAATTCTTGTTATCTACCCAGCAATTGAAGGACTTTTTGTGGTGTCTCTCATTTTATTGAGTACGGGTATGCTTTCCAATTGGCATCTTGTAACCGATGTTGCTTGTAGGCCTCATCTTGGGATCACTTTCATTTTTGAAGCAAGTTTAAAAAATATGAAAGATTATTTATTGAAAGTAACCTCTCACAACAGATTCACCCAACAATCACATTTTTCTACAATTATGATGCCACCAAAGTGGAATTTTTTTTCGTTGACATCCATATCAAGAGGTAGGCCTACTGGAATTAAGATGCCTGAAGATCTTGCTACAACGGTTTAAAATAGCACTTCTTAAATTCAAACGTTAAATCAGGCGTGGCCTGGGCCGATGATTAAAGAAAATTTGCCGAAAGCATTAAATGCTTCACTTAGATATAAATGCACCTGAGAAATTTTTGCATTTGCCGTTGAAATTGGAGGACAGTTGTTTGGTCAAGAAATGATAAAATGATGCTGCACTGATTGTCTAACTCCATTGAAAAGTTGTAGACAAAAAGGAACATATTTGTCGCGTTTTAATTTATCATTCTCCATCAACATCGTCAATTGAATGAAAATTTTGCTGAAAAGTAAATTGAAAATGAGGAAACCTGAAGGAAGCGCTATCAGATTAATCTTAACGGGCTTTTTTAGTTTTTCATTTTATCTCCTTGTTCATCTGTCTGAATTCGAAACTTTTAGAGGAGATGATCACTTTTCTGATGCTTATATCAATGGAGAGGAGTGTGTTTTTTAATTTTCAACAACGGTGAACCCTTAACTGCAAAACATCATTGTCAAGAGAAAGAGGGATCATCGCGGTTCCACCACTCATCACACAATGCCAAAAAAGCTCGCGAATTTCGCTTGATTTTTTGATAGTTCGGACATGATAATTATGCATTTTATAAACATGAAAATCTGAATGTATTACATGGTAATGTTGCTATTGCTACATACAGTGCCATGAGCTTTGACAAGAGAATTACAAAAGCATCATTCAGTCATTGTATAGAATGGTTGAAAACACAGTAAAACAGTATACGTCTGTTTGTTTTTGAGAAGGGGACAGTGAAGCGGTCGTTCTGCATTGGTTGGACAATGGAATGGAGAGGATGATTGAGTCGGACATAACGCCGAAGAAAAAAGTCCTCAGATCAGTTTCAGTCGTTTTTCTTGGATATTGTTGTCTACTTCGACTGTACAGTTGCAGATTTTTGGACAAATAATTCGTCGAGCTCGTCGCCACAATCTCTTTATAATTTGCATACTTTTGAAATCCAAAGAACCGAAGAGTGGAGAACAATAAAGTAGAACACTTCCGATCAGAGTCTCATAAACTTTCCAGAGTTCGTCTTGATTGAGAACTGGTTTCAAAAGGCGGAGAAAGTAAAGTCGCCTTGCACAGCGGGACTCCAAAACACGAAAATGACTTTGCCACAAGAGATTCGATGACCAAATGACGCCCAAAAGCTTGAATTCAGAGACCGTCCTGATGGGCAAAGTAAGCTTGGTAGCGTCAGCATTCTTCTTAGGAAACACAGCCGCAAAAGATTTTGAGTCATTGAAGGTAAGGCCGATAAAAGCATGATAAAAGTATCATCATAAATCGGATGGAGGTCAAAGCAATATGCATGGAACAAGTATAGGGTCCTAACAAGGAGCCTTGAGGTACGCCACTTCCGACTTGCTTTCGATGACTGAGCGTGGACTTGAGTCTTATTTTGTGAGTTCTACCGTGTAGAGATAATTGCGAACCCAGGCTCTGCAACCAAAGGGTAGACCAAGTATCCTGAGTTTTTCCAATAGTATCTCATGTGATAAGGCGTCAAATGCTTTGCTAAAATCGTAGGACAGCAATGCAGCAGCGGATACTTTTTGATTATCCAAAGACTTTGTCATATGATCATGCAATGCGATGAGATCCGACGTGGTATTGGACTTAGACTTATAGGCTGATTGAAAATTCGGAGAACAATGAACAAATGACAGTTTCACAAAGTTCAAAATTTGCCGTTCGAGCAATTTGTTTGGAACGCTTAGTAGTGAAATCGGACGGAGCTGATCGAGTTTCGCGGGTGAAGTCTTCGGTATAGGAGAAATAACACACTCTTTGAATATCTTCGGAACTTTCATTTCGAGAACAGAGGAATTGAGTATGTTGCACGGGAGCTCGTCAATAAAAAGGGCTGCAATTTTGTGAAAGCGATTAGGAATTCCATCGGAACCTGTTGACTTTGAGACGGAAAGTTTGTCGAGAGCGTAGAAAACTTCTTGAACTTCTATAAGTGGTGGCCAGTCGTCATCTTCCTCTTGAACCGGAAAGTTGAAGAACGTCGCGATCGCAGAAACCTATGGTTACAGCTTCATGAATAGCATCATTAATGGGTCAATACCAAAAAGCGAACTAAGCGCATTTCTTGTTCAGCATATATATTTATTTGTAAATGAAGAATACTGGAAATGTTTATGGCATTTACCCGCGGGGCCTCTCGTCCGGTTCTCGTTTGGCGAGTACACCGGAATGATTTGACTTACACTGAACAATCGATGAGAACATGATACCACCTGATGCACAATGAACATTAAATTAGCTCATGAACACACTGCTACACCGAACAACAGGAAAGACATTATAAGGAAAATGCAATGAAATTGCCATGGCAAAGACAAAAGGACGGAATGTTTCTGTGTACACAAATCGCGGTTAATATATTTATAAGGTCCTCTAATATACGTAGCCTCATAAAAGACTGGGAGCGGTACAATACTGTGAAACGATTTGGAAATGACGAGCAATCGCAGGAACTTAGTGTGAAGACCGCGGCGGGCACTTTGTAACTGAATTTCTGAAAAGTACTCTATAAGTGTTCACTGGACTGGACATACGGATTCTCAAAAGTTTTCAAAGACAAGAACGCAAATATGAAAATAAAACTCACAAAAAAATATTAAAAAAAAATAAAAAAACATTCACAATGGAGAAGAAAAATATCTGCCAACAAAGGGCTACAATTGCCACCCATTGGAACTCCTCGAATCTGCTTAAAAATAAGTCCGCCAAAAAACACATTAACTTCAGATTTTATGAAGTGAGCAGCGTCTATATATTGTGCAAGATCAAAACAATGATAGCCATTATACATTCTCCTCGAGAAAAAACTACGATTCCATCCGACACAAGTATTTTCGCGAAGCAGAATCGAAAACCAAATCAAACAGTTGGAACAGGTGACAAACAATATCATTTTGTCCAATATTAGTATACAGCGTTGAAAAATCGTAAACTTGAAACGAAAAAACCTTATTACTTGAATTAACAATTTCTTATTATTCTAAAGAAGACTTAACGCTCCAAAACTACCTGTTTGGAGTATTTTACTTTGTCATTGAATAAGATCCATCGCCTCATTTGTTCACTCATTCTCGAAGAAGCTGGTTTTCCCCATGTAGGCCCTACTCACATCTGCAGCATAGGAAGAATTACAAGCAGACAAAACCGAATGAAGAAAATGAGCAGCCGATAACCCAGAGATATGGGCAGTGCTTGCTCCCAAGGTTTCCGGGAAGAGAAGAGTTTGAATGTAATAAGAAGACTGCATGTGAAGCGACAATTAATTTGAAGAAAGCGTCCAGACAGATTCACGCTTTGTGGCAACTGAAGAAAGTTGTTTCTAACGAGTTTCCTATTGATGTATATTTCTCGTGTAGGCCTATTAGAAGCATTTTAGAGTATTGTTCGCATCTTTTTGTCTGATTACAGGTTTCTTCTTCCAACTTGTTGGAACATTTCCAAAACATATCACCGCATTATATGTAAATCGAAATGTGATTGTCCTAGGTTTGTCCCACTGAATTACCGACGGCTGATTTTAAGTTATAGACTTTTCAGGAAAATTGTGGATGATGAGGAACATCCTCTTCATCGGTATAGTCCTCAGGTTATCTGTGTCAGTAACAAATTTCGCTTGCCTTTTTGGTCGTACGATGATACGATGTTTCTTTGTATACATGAGTAAGTTGTGTAATGATGGTTTTTCACTCTGACGATGCTTGTCAACTTTTCCCAGCGAGAGACTTCCTTTTCATTGGCTCATGTGTTTGACCTTTCTTTGTTTTGTTTTTAATTTTGAGTATTATTTGTGTGATCTGTGCTCTTGTCCCACGATTCTCACTATTGGGACTAACTTATTCAATAAACGTGATTTATTATTATTATTATTCCATATTTTCTAACTAAATGAGCGTAGATTTCAATGGAGAGATAAATAACTATCTGTTAGTTCGATTTTCAACGGACATAATGTTGCAGGAATGAAGACACAGGGTGAGAAGCAAAACTCATCAGATTATGTTATCTCTTTTCAACCATTATATATTTTTTCAACCAAATATATGACTTCAATCATCTGTGGACGAGGTTGTGGTATATGAATCTCAGGCACTGAAGGCGCGAATTCGGATCCAATTCTTTCGTTAGCTTCTGCACTTTGATAGCTTGCAATTAAGTCATCATTGACCACTTTCTCTCGAATATCACAACATTTCCATTGTTACTACATTAACTGGCGCCAGCGATGACAATCTTTAATTTTGTTTGTCTAAACCTTATCACTCGCAATCTTTCGAGACGTTGAAATGAAGTGAACAATGGTAATGCCACCAACTGTGTCAAAACTAAACCCCTTGTATAGCGAACACACACAGGCGGGCACGAGTGTCTGTAGATAAATTAAAGTATTGTTCATTGAGGATGTTTCTTTTCATCCAAACTAAGTAGTGTAAAAGGTTTATCCGAATTACAACGTCTATGGCTTCAAATAGCGTGATGAATCCATCACTGAGGCGCCGATGGCAGGTCTTATCACTGACAATTGAATTTGACCATCTTGTGGAGACAAGAAAAAGGCTGATCTATTATTTCAGTTGCTGGGGGCGAAGAAACAATAGACGTGGCAGCCCTAGATCGCATGTTCATGCGTTTTTATTAACTCCGTTAAATAAATTCCTAATCTTTCAAGCGTATGCACTATGACTGTGGGTGAAATGGGAGTAGAGCATGATTATCAATGTATTAATGTCGGCGTTCACAATTGTGACGATGTTATTTATTCATTGATTATTATTGCCTTGACAACTGATGTGCGGTGGTGAGGGTTTGATCCTGCCAATTGACACAGTCGCATAAGTGACTCGACCGTAGCTCAGTTGGTTAGAACACAGGTCTAGTCAACCTTAGTCGTAGGTTCGAATCCTACCAGCCGCACATCTTTTGCATGGCAATTTGATCTATCGTTTATTTAATTTCATTGTTGTTGATGGAAACATGCAACATATCCAACTCACCAACATTGATAAAGCAGCTCGAATTGCTACTCATTATTCTTTGAAAGTAATCTACAGGAGTTGATTTTAAGCACAGAATGACCTGAAAATGCAACGCGAATTAGTTGCGGATGTCCTGTACTTTTGTAAACTGACTGAAAGTTTTCGGGTAGGACGTTGTGCTCTCTTAAAATCAAAACAATTACAAGTTTGAAATGGTCAGTTTTGCGAATTGTATCAGTAACGAAAAGGTATCTCTCTTGAGTTCATTTAATAAAATCGAAAGTGTATACACATTGGGGATTCATTAAATACGGAGTTACCACTCTACCTAACATACTCTATGTGATTGATGAAAAATGCTGAAAATATGAAGATTGATTGTTTGCTAAGAAAATAACTTCGGATTATGCGCTATGCATCATAGAAAAATCAGATAAAGTTGTTATTGTTTTAATAAAAGTTTGTAAATTGAAGTTCAACTTCTTTAACTTTGCCATAAAATGTAGAAAAACAAAATTACATGTTCGGTTACTTTGGCACATCTGCACTAAAGGGTTATCAATAACATTTCGTGTTAGAAATTATATAGTCTTGGTAACAGTAAAATTCGAATGTCCCTTACTGACAGTTAAGATTCTTAAAATCAAAATATATTATTTTGCTTTGTTTTTGTGATTGTTTGTGTAATTTATGATTCATTTAATCGTACCTGTGGTTAATTTTTTACGTACGTCAAGGTGGAAAATGTTCAAGACAAATTTTGTCCAAAAATTAGGCCAGGGAAAGACTTAATCTAATGGTACTTACCGTCTGCTGCTGCGTCGATCCAGGCAAGTCGCTATCAGCCTCGTCTTTTAGCCTGTAGGCTCGGAGGAGTAGGAATTTTGACTTAAGTTTGACTTTTTAATTTTGACGTTTCTGAAGATGCACAAATAACCGCAACCTAATTTCGCTTCTCTACATCTAATGGCAAATGTTCAATGAAGGTCCATTCACACCGGACGCGGCGCGTCCTCACGCGTCCAGATTTTTTAGCAGTCAGAATGGTTTAGCAGCTGACTAATTTTCTATAATGTGCAACTTGCTTGACTGAAGTCAAAACATGCAAATTAGATAGTTCAGCCGTGGCACATGTTGACGGCACAGCCTAAAACCTGTAGGACCGGCATCCGTGGTGCTATTTACCTTCGTACCGTGCCGGTTGGTTATTGTTTCGAATTACATAATTCAGAGTTTTAAAGGCATAGACCTATACACAGAGCGATTACTTATTTACCCGATTTGAATACATTTCGAGAAATTCGCGAAGTATTACCTCCTCTGCGGCGATGACTAGGTTCAGGGTTGGCTAGACTTCAGATGGTTGTTGTTGTTACTGGGGAGTGCAACTAAGTCCCGGTGCAATTGCAATGATGCCGTTGGACATTCCGTCACTTCATATGGTGTGATGTGTCACAGAGCGGTATATGTCACTTCATACTATCTTGCAGCAGTATAATGCGATATCTGATTACAAAGACCGCGAGATTCTCTTGTCTCCGATTTTGCCACAGAGCCACTTCCAACTTTGATGCTGCATCAAGCAATATAATCAAAATTAAAGTCAAGCTAATGAACAATATTTTCATCCCGTGATGCGATTTTCTTCCCACAAAGATTTAGTTTCTCCTTTTTTTCACGTTCATTTGATGATGTCCGCAATTGTTCATTTATGTTCCCATCAATTATCAGCGTGAGATCAGAAAAAGCTGATTTATTCTTCTATATGATGTCTATTTCAGGAGATTATTATGCAGCAAGCCATAGAAAAAAATTAAAGCTGTTTCAACACCTTGATGTGAATCTTCTTGTTTCCCATTATTGAAATTATTCAGCGTGCTATGGTGTCGTTACAGTTCTGAAATGTTGGATTGTATGATGACAGGTGTTGTGGCCGAGTGATCACGTGATCTTCAAGCAATAGGTTCAAGAATTGTACCAATACGAAAGTTGCAGGGATTTTATCTTTAGATGATTGAAATGTTTTAAAATGATTTTCTTGATAATCAGATTTTTCATTCACATCACACTTCTTTATCTTCCTTGTCAGGTCGTTTAACAACATGCTATTGGCATTATTTATTCCATTCTTTCCTTGAGATGCGTCATTAATCTACAGAAAAGTCTTAGTGCTTACTCAATGTACTAGCAGAATTTTTTTATCCACTGAACAAGGAAACCGAACAATGCATGGTGTGGAACTGCAAAGTAAATAACATGCTTTATCCATGGACTGGCACTATATACTAGCACTGGGACATGACACTGATATTTCTAGAACAACACAGTTGGCCAAAGTCACAGTTCTTGAAATAATACAACATAATTGGGTACTTCTATTCTCTCCCCCCACATTTCTGTTGTTGACACCCGGAAGTGTTGCATCGTCAACGATCTTCTCTTGCTCGTTCTTGTTCTCACTAACGTGGCATAGCGTTGAGTGTGTAAAATTCCTCTTATCTGACTTGTAGAACATTTACAGCCTGAGAATTAGACAACTATTCGTCATTTGTCTGTAGACAACAATCACACGAAGTTCATGATCACAGCTGTACCTTGCATTCTAACTGAGTATCCAAGGGACTAATCCTTCATCCCAGTGTTCAAGTAAGACTTCTCAGTGGTGTTCTGCTCTCACTAAGTGACAGATCAAGTCTATTCTAAACCGAATGTGACTAACTTTGGGGAAATTTGATGATTTTGGAAAACTTGAAAAATGTGAGGAGGGGGGGGGGAAGAATGAAGTACCCATAATTGTAATGAAGCGTGTGCAATGCAGCTGAACACACGTGCACATGCACTTGTGCAACTTCACTAAGCTTTTATATTTTTCGTTTGGCTCTGCCAACAGTTTGATGTTCGCATGAAGTTTGTGATGGTGTTAAAAGTTGCACTGAGAAATGATGGAGATGACTTACAAATATTTGTATCAATAACCCTGGAACTTCTTTTGAATACTGTTATTTCTAGCAATGTGCAGGTTTCTAGCAGCCCCGGCCCTCTAATTCACGCCCATTCACATTCATGGTTCATTTTTCTGAAACTTCATGGATATGAGTTAGTCTTTCGTTAGCTTGGTCTGTACCTAAAACATAATTAGAAAAATCTGTTAAAACTCAATTTGAAAGTCAATTCGATTCGACTGTGAGTACGTATATCTGTAAAATAAGTTCAGTTAATTCAATTGATATATTTTTCTAAGTTCAGTTACCAATAACCATAATTTTTTGTTTGTATTCTATGACGAGAAAAATATTCGAATTCCATGCGCTTACATGGTTGAATTATTTTGTTGCATTATTTCTAGAGTGCGATGAGGAATACGTGAAATTTGTATTGAGATGTTTGCTAGTGATGATGATGCTCTGATTCATTGATTTTTATCTTCCCACGGAAAAAGAAGTTAATTTCAGGCCTTGTTCGCTTCTGTACAAAAGTATACCAGAACCAAACCGTGGGCCGCCAGAGTAACCAGAAACAGTGGGCCGCTTGGCCACCTTAAAAGTCTGTATGTGACACATTTGGCACTGAAATTAGAATAATTGAATTTAGGTGCTCCAAAGCGACCGATGCGTCGGAATTTATTTCCTCAAAGCACAGGGCGCATTTTGGTGAATTTTACACGCTCATCAATTCATTGACACAGCATCTCTGGTCAAGCGGCAAATGACCGACAGGTTTCATAGTGGGAATATGAGCCGCATTGTTTTGAAGTAGCTTTAGTGTCAAGCTGCAAGATCGTCAGTCTAAAAGATGTGATGGAAATACCAGTATGCAAACGGATACAATATGTTTAGGCCTGTAGATAATTCTTTCATTCTACATACAGATATCAGCACTGGCGTGCAGTCAATATATGCGGTGCATGCCAGAATGCCTCGCTTAAATTCTGCAAATTATCCATTTTTATATTTTTCAAGATTGAGGATAAATTGTGGTCTGAATCTCGCATAAACTTTAATGGAAATTGGAAAGGTCATTATATTTAGGAGAATCACATATTGAATAGCTTTAACAACGGTGAGGCATCGGCACATTCACTGGTGCTATCTATTTGGATTGACTAACTCGCAGTCTGTGCACGCTGTCTTCAGTTCCTGTACGAATGCAAAAGGCTGCGGAATGAAATGGGGACTGCATTCGGCGAGGTTATCGCATAGCTCAGTTTAGGGAAAATTCATAGAGTAGGAAAATTGTGCTGATCACAGAATTAGATTCATCTGCGCGCGCTTCGGCTTCCTAGAAAGGAAGAATTGTATGTAACCTTAATATCGAAATGGCACATCACAGAATTAGACAACTTGCTCCTTCTCGAATGGATAATTCGTGTATCGCTTGCTATTGGAAATGGTAAATAATAAGCTGTCAGCAGAGGACACCAGAGCCAGTGAGAGATGCGTGCGTGCTGTGGTGTCACGTCCCACACACCAAAACACACATCGATGCCTGGCTTCGATTCAGTGTATGCACTATACAGTGAGCAATGCCGAGGAGAGGATGTGAAATCATCAAGTGAACTAATTTTCGTGCGCCTGCTACTTTCTTCAATAATGATCGGAAGGGCCTACATTGGGTAGAAAACTTGTGCGCAATGATCTGAATTCTTCGAATCTGAAAGAATTTTGGCAGTCGAAGCACTTTGCTGGAACTCTCATTAATCCGCAAGCGACGCACGACTTTTTTTCCTATCTCTGTAAGGTATTAGGAATTCCTTTTTGCCCACTTAATAAGTTCCTGGATGTGCCGTCAATTTCGTGTTAATCACACTTCTAGCAAACCGAAGCAGATAAACAAAATATTTAATTCTGTGGTTCTGATAGACCAGTTCTCATCAGACCACATTCTCTGCATCAGACCAGTGACAGAATGACTTGTGTGCATGTATGCATTGTCTGCACCGATCCAATGTGCTAAGCGTGCTACTTTTCGTAAAAGTTTTTTACGTATAGTAATTGAAGCGGCTATTAGGCCGAAATAATAATCATACTGAACCACTCTTAGGTCAATGTTCCTTCGGGAAAAGCATTTCGACCCGAATTTTTCTGGAACGTGGCCCTCAGCGTCCCCAGAATGGCCACATAAGTGATCAACTGAAAGAAAGCATCATCGCGGTTCTAATGGTGCCACTACGATCTCATGCGATGTCTATAGAGCACCCCATTGTGCTATATATATTTTTAAGAATAAGATTAGCCTTAAAAAATAGTTCATCGATGAATGGTTTACGCGGGAATTCTGGAACTCGGAATGGTCCTGCTTATCTGATAAGCGGTGCACTGAGATTTACTGTGCAAGTTGCAGATCCCATTCCCGTGAGCTACTGGAATTGAGCCAATCGGAATTGACCAGCCTCCCTCCGGATTTTCGATTTCACCTCCCCGACCCCGGCCGCTTCCAATCCATGAATCCATCCTTTTCCATCACCGATGCTACGTGCTGAGATTTTACATGATCACTGTCATTCGGCAAGTGGCAGCGAACACGTTCAAAGAAAATAATCTAACAACTCACTCAAGCTAAACCTTGCCAGCACAGATCGTTCACACTATAGATGTACCTAAGCCGAGCCGCAGCTTAGCCGAACCGAGCCGAACCGATGGAGGCTCGGTTCGGCTGGGCTTGAAATCATCTTCCCTCGGCTCGGTTCGGCTCCACTTGTACGATCCGACCGGAGCCGCGGCTCTTCGGCTTGGCTTAAAATATATCGTTGTAAGGTGTCAGATGGATTTTTATTTAATTTTTTATGGTAGGCTAACTAAATTTGGTAATATTTAATAAGTAGGCATATTTAAAGTCCCAACTATTAGGATAATTATTTATAGAATTAAAAGACATACTTCAAAGTTAGAGTTAAGGTATACAAAAGTATCTTTTAGATAATATCGAATTCGATATATTTAGATGAACTTTTTATCATACATGATATTTATGGGTAGGCCTAATCGCAATCGTACTTATAAAACGAGGTTTATAGCTTTACACCGGATTGTGTTTTTCCAAAGTCTGATTTTTCTTCATTTTAACTGATTTTGCAACCTACCAAATGAATGTATTTGTAAGTCAAAAATATCTGTTAAATGAATTTAAAAAAATTGCATCGAATTATTTCCCGAATTTTCGTGATTTAAGTTGCATCATGAAAGCACAAATTTATCACAGAATTAAAATTCATTCATTTAGGAGACTTTAGGCAGACTTTAGGACCTTTGCCTAAATTCAGTAATGGACAGATTTGATATATTTATGCTATGATTGATGGACCAGAGGCTCTTTATTATTCGTCAAGGACCATCATCCTCAAATGGTAGCTTGCGCTGCGATAAATGTCTTTCTCAAAATTTTATGATAAAACTGACGCGTAGTTATATTAGCCAGATGCATCAGATCGTTGGAGAAAATGAAAAGTAGAAAACTGCGTAGGAAATTTGCTAAGAATAATAGACAAGGAAAACCATAGCCATGTATAAATATTGCATCAATACAACCAGGAATCTTCATAAGACAAGATAATTATAGTAATGTTGCCCTGTTACTCTTCAAGTGAGGAATTCCTTCACAATCTATAATTGATGATGCAACTGAAATTATATCCAGTAAATGTTATACATCGCAAACTTGCTAACAAACTATGCGTATAGACACTGTACATTAGGTTGAATTTTAACATTGTTTTACCCAAAATTAAAACGGCTCGGCTCGGCTCTAGCATTGCACGGCTCGGCTCAGCTCGGCTTGAATATTTCAAAATCACATCAGCTCGCGGCTCGTCAGGTCGACCCATGTACATCTCTAGTTCACACTTGTCTTCGGATTTACTGATTAAAGACAAGTTTCAGAATGACTGAGCTGTAACAGAGTTTGCGTTCTGGATCCGATTCGTTTACGATCCTGTTCGCGTTACAACTCTGATCACGGGCGGTCATGGACACTGCAATTTTGCAGATTGTGGAAGCCTTTGTCTAGGTGTCATTATCTCTCCAGAATTGACTCTAAAAACGAGTGTTTCAAATGGCAGCAGAAGCTGCGCGCTGTCTGAAATTACTTAAAAAAACTTTCCTGCTAATCTTGTCGGAGGTTGTCGCTACAATAGCACATTTATGTCCGACATAAAAGACGTGTAAGAAGCATCTTAGAGTTTGAAAAACGCAAATTTCGTCTTAAAAACCTTCAGAGAGGTTTTCTACAGAACGATGCGATCTGAGATGGGGACAAGTTCTCAATTAGCTCGCAATTCCACTGACAATAGCTTGCAAAAAGCAACTGAAGATGAAAGAAAGAGAGGAGGAGAGGTGAATTTGCACTCAACGAAGCGACAAAGCCTCAACTACAGTAGAGAGTTCGGGATCTTGTCGAGTTATGGGTAGTGGGACAGGAGGGTGGCGTCATGTCGATGGTAGTCGTGGGAACGCAGCGATATCGGCACGCCAAGCTTTGTGTTTCTTCGCCGGAAGCGAGGCCGAGTGTTGAAGAGTAGGAGGAGTGGAAAACAAAGGAGAAGAAGAGGACCGGAGAGAGGCCTTGCAGCTGTGACGATCCCGTAGCCATTGCAGCGCACTTCCGATGAGAATACTGCTACAACGGACGCCATTGCAGTACCGTCGCGCTTAAGTGAACACCAGAGGCGTTGCCTCTTCGGGCTGCCTCTTCTCAACGAATCCGCCGAGACCGTAAAACTCAGTGAAATAGATGGAGCGCAGCGACGCCATCATCATGTCTTTCTTTACGCTACACTGCAAACTGATCTATTATCAAGGATGTTGATTTTGTGAACGACAAGGATTTTTCCGGAGTACTTTGATTTCTAGGAAGGTTTCAAAAATTATTGGAGTCTGTCCTTCAATTGAAATTGAGGGAAAGAGTGAGAAGAGTTTGGAGAGATCAAAAGTGGACAACCAGTGAAGTGATGAGTTTGGTCATTTTTTATGACGTCATATTTCTTACTTAATAGTTTGTTTTCTTTTTTGACATCGTGTTTCTGTTACCTGATATACATTTTAGTCACAAATAGAGCATGTTTGTGAAATTTCGACGGGTGTTCATTAAATGCTGCTTTTAAACATGCTTCTGACAAGTAGGCTAGGCTAGTGCGCATTAAATAATTAATAAGTGCTGCTTTTTGCAAACGCAGTGTAATAGAATGATTAAATATTGAGTTGCATCCTCAGTTGAAAATGGGAACAGACTGAATAGCTGCCACTTCATCAACATCAAAAACCATATGCAGGCCTAGTTCACATCCCTCAACATCGACGTCACAACTCCCTGTTTAAAGTTGCAGCCATACCCGGGTAAATTTGAGATTTGCAATCAGCAAGTTAGTAAAATTTCGACGGAAATTTTAACACTACTTTTAAGCGCACTTTATGTGCCTGTTGTAGTCAATAAATGCTGCGCAATGTTATAGAATGATTATAAATACTGTCTTACATCCTCAGTTGAAAAATGGAACAGATCCAATATCAGGAATTGTTGGCAGACCTAGTTCACAGTTCTTAACTGAATTTTTAGTCTTCCATGCTGATTTTGCGGCAAATGAAAAATTGCAGGAATTACCTGCAAGTCACCTGCAGGAATTACCTAGGCCTAGTCATTAGCATCGGGTGACATTCTGCGAGTTGGGAAAAGCATTGGGCTCATGAATTCATAACTCTACCTATCCCTAGCACATGAATATTTTGATCTATTGCTAAAAATAGTTCGTGGGATTCTTAGAGTCCTGTTGCGAAAGTCTCGATGTTTTGTATCGACAACATAACTGATTTTGTTGAGTCAAAGTTGACTGCAATTATTGTGGTTTGGGAGCTGTCTTGCGCATTTTTATCATGAAGAAATCAAGCAAGCTAAGATATTTTTCCGTTAAAACTAAACTTCCATCGCTTGATTGTGTGAACGAACGGCTTAAGAATCCAAATTCGATACTAAGCGAATCCTGGAATGGAATGCAACAAGAAAATAATTGAAGAGACTGTAGAGATCAATTGTAGGAGGCAGGAAAAAACGATTGCAAATTTCAAGAATTATTGAAAGATTAATTTGAGCATCTGCCCTTACCGGGTCCAAAAGCTGAATAATGAGGAAAGCGCCGACCATTTATTAGAGTTTATATGGCGTGTTTTGTCAATACAAGTCGCACGCTACAAGTTGTGCGATAATGATCGTAAGGAGATGACAATCACGCTTCAAATAAATCACACCAAACATACAAATTAAAAAGAACATGATTGCTGTTAATGCGCGTACTTACAAGCTGCCAGAGGAGTATTGGTTTGCTGCTCGTTTTTAAGATAATGAAGATTAAGATTAATAAGATAATTAAGATTTTTGGAAGCTGTCTCCAAAAAAACATGGCTTTGCATGATTCATTCTTAAACTATTTGATTATGCAATATGATACAATGTCAGACATGTCTAATTTTTGAATACCATGGCCTTTAATTCGTGTCTTCGTTGTTCTATCGTCGACATAATTGGCATTGAATTATTTAATCTTTAAGATCATTATTCCCATATAATGATTTAGTTCATCTTTCATTCATTTCGTAATTCACATGAAGCTGTATTACAGTGTGAGTGGCAAAACCTAGTTACCTGGTCAAAAACATTGTGACTGACTATCAATGAAGATGAGTGCTCTGTTATGAACATTATTGCTAAGTCTGATATGATACCTGATCCCATTTGCATGTCGGGGAACATTTTCATGGATGAAGTTGATATTATCACTTTTCTTGGTGTTATCTTTTCGAAAAATTGTAAGTGGAACAATCACGTTGAAAAAGTAGCAAAGAAGGCATCGAAGAGATTGTTCATTTTATGTAATTTGAAATGGGCCGATTGTCCACCTACGCTAATGCGAAGATGTTATTTAGATTTTATTCGCTCTGTGATTCTCTATTCCGTTCCTTGTTTTTGCAATCTTTCTGACTATCTTCTTAAAAAAACTCATAGCCATAGAGAAGAGAGCTTATCTGATCATGGGTATCTCATGTAAAAAGGAAGATTCCCTCACAGTGGCTGTCGGCAGAACATGTATGAAGTTGCTTGCGTGTGTTGAGAAGCACGATGATCATCCTTTACGATAAATGTTATGTGAAAGGCACTGTTGCACGTCTAGAAAACTGACTGGACTTAAACGCCCATTCGCACGGACTGAACGACTTAGGAAGTCTTTTGTCAAATTCAGTAAATAGCTTTTCAGTTCATGTCCTTTTTACTTTTAGTAGTTTAGGATCTAGGCAGCCATGTATGCTTCATACTTTGTAACTATTCCATCGATGTTGTAATGTGCTCACCGACCATGCTGAGACAATAAAGTTGCTATTCATTCAATTGCTATCAATGCGAATTGATAAAGTCATTTACAGGAAACTGGTCTTCGCTCAAGAGGGTGTTTTCTTTGTTTGTTTCATGAAAGGATGGTACGATGTATTGGCTTGGGCAGTGACGAGAGATCTTACTGAGAAATCTCATTGCACCCATTGACAGAATTTTTTTTTTGCCAAGTCCACAATAAAGTTGAAAAAATCTTTCAATATTTCCCTTCTTTAGAAGATGACCTTGATCAAACTCGAAAGCGCTCGTACCGATTTGAAGCACTGTAAAAGGAATAAAAAACGTTAGAATTTGAGATTCCTCTGTTTGCACATTTTTTAGCAGGATAAATCACAGGCAGTGCATTTTTTATTCTTTCAACCTATGATGTCACTGATTTTTTAGGGATTGCTCCCATTCATTCTTTTGCTTCTGTGCAGTGACACAGTGTCAATTCTGTCACGCATGCTTCTCTGGGCCATTGTTAAGTAAAACTGGGACGCCGATGGGTCGCGCGGGGCTTGACTTCCCACGCTTAGTCCTGGTCACATCCCTCACCTTCCTTTTCACCCCAAAGACGCTAACAATTTCCTCCGGCGTCGAACTCTCTCTCGATAAGATCGCTCCTGTCGCCGTATGGCCCTCATAACAGCCCGGCCCTCACGATCACAAGGTCGACCGCGCACCGTGTTCTGGCGTGCAACGTAGCGGCAAAGCGCGCGCCTTGGCCCAGCCTGAGTGGCACCTGCTGGCGCAGAATGGCGCCAGACCTCGTCATACAGAATCGTCGCCATATTAATGTTTACGGTGCGCGCCACCGCGTCAATGAAAGTGAGGCAGAGACAAAGGGATTGGCGGAAATTCGCGGGGCGCCGCGCTGATCTCCCAAATTTGTCCAACTTTTCCTTCGCTTCCGCAGGGCCGCACGACAATAAGGATGGAGAGAGTCTGGGAAATGAACGCACACTCGGTTGGCGTCTTTTCCTCCACCTGGTCACTTCCTGACCACAACGCGAGTAGAAGGAGGTGTGCCAGAAAGTTAACAACTTGTGTTTATCCTGCTCTTGAAGAGACAAAAGCGCGAGAGACAAACGCTTCTTCCGCTTCTTTTGTGGCAAGTAATGCGCGGATGACTCTTGCACTCTCGACTGTTTTCAAGTCATTTGCGAACCTGCTCTGAGACTGTTTCCTTCGTTGTCTTAACTCATATCCGTTGTCTCCGAATCAGTCTCTCCCCCGTCTCTCCAAGATTCCACGCCTCGATATTTCACGCATTTTTACTGAGTTTGAAGAACTGCCAAGCTTAGGATACTTGAAATAATGGTTTAAGGGAGATGATGGGATCACAGACATCTAGGATCTATTGTGGCTTTTTAATGGCAGTTTTATGTCATTGCAATACATTTTGTTTCAGCTTATAATTGATAGAATGCACAAAATTATCCCAAACCGCGTTAATTTGAATAGATGGATGTAGGAAGAGAAATGACTAAAAGACAAATTACAATTGAAGTGAGATGATCACCACAGGAAGGATTGTAAGAATTTATGCTCATGCGTTCACAAAAATCAGTTTATTTTATGTTCACGGGATCAGACATGCAGATATGTGCGCACAGAGGTTATCAAATATTAATTGCATTTGACTTAATCATAGAAGTCGATTGATTTTAGCAACAGGAGTAAACAGTCTTTTTACTGCAATCAATCTATGTCAATTAATTTTAGAAATTGCATTAACTAATCTTTATTGTGGCATTAATGGTGCTATGTGAAAATGGTCACCGTGCAAAATGGTCGTGAAACTCGCAAAGCTGTCTTAGGGAAGCTTGGAATTGAAATTCAAATCACGAAAGATCTCTCAACAATATGTGAACCTGTATTTCTGTTAAGATTTTAGTCTGAGACTCAATAGCTTCTGACAGTTTGAAAATATATCTACTTCGACATATTTCCCCAAACTGTCAGATGCTATCGAGTTTCCGACTAAAGGTTCAACAAAAGTGTAGGTTTTAGATGTTTCTAAGAACGTTCATATCATTCAAATCAAAATTCTAAGCTGTCATTAGGATAACTGAGTTTCAGGACTATTTTCACCAATAATTTATTTTTAGCTTTCATGTTTTCCACCTCAGCCTATGAAGCTACACCTCAATTAAGGGGCCTATAGAACTGAGCGATGAAGTTCTTTAGATACATGGAACTGGACTATACTGCATATGGATATAATACATGTACATATTAATTATTATACAGGGTGGGCGGAAATTAGATGCTTAATAGAAAATGCCACTATTTTTGGTGCTATTAGTCAGTTTTATCTACCTTTCCTGGAGAATGTGTACTACGTTAGGGAGTTATTATCGCCAAAGTTTCATTCGAAAATATGCTGTACTTTTTTATTATGGCCTTGTGAAAAAAAGTTCATTTTTTCGAGAAATACTTTTTATAAATTATTTATAAAATTGATATTCGTCATTAAAGAAAAAATAGATTCCATGTGAATACTTTATTCAAAGAAAGTGCACATACACACGAATTTGGTAACTCAAAACTCGATGTGTGATCCGCCTCTTTGGACGAGAGTCTGAAGACGTCGAGGGATAGCATCCACTGACTTAGACAAAAAATCCGGCGTCACCGAAGTAATGACCTGACGAATCCGGCCTCCAGGTCGTCCAGTGTCTGCGGTTTTGTTCGATAGACCTCTTCTTTGGCCCAACCCCAAAGGAAGAAGTCACACGGCGTCAGATCAGGACTCCTAGCCGGCCACTCAAGTGGCCCTAGACGGCCTAGCCAGCGCCCAGGAAAGTGCTCACTGAGCCACTCACTGACAGTCAGGGCAAAGTGTGGAGGAGCACCATCTTGCATGAAGATAACATCATGAATGTTGTTCCAAGTGCTGATAATCGGCCAGACGTTGTTCTGCAACATCGCGAGGTACCGCTCGGCATTCATGGTGTTGCGCAGAAGTACCGGACCCACAATCCGATCCACAGTCATGCCGCACCACACCGTCACACTTGGTCGTGCCTGCAGCTTCTCAGTGGTAACTCGAGGATCCTCTCCCGCCCAATAGTGACAATTGTGGCGGTTGACGAGCCACCGGCTTGGAACACGGCCTCGTCGCTCCAGATGATGTTGCGGAAGAGTCCGGGCCATTCCGCGTGCCAGGAGAGCATGGATTCCCCAAACTCCAGCCGAATGTCACAGTCTTCGGCAGAAAGCGATTGGCAGTAGTGTGGCTTCCACGCTCGCCATTCAAGCTCCTTCTTCAGCACAGTTCGCACTGTGTAGCGGGACAGTCCACTTTCTCGAGCTCCCTGGCGGGTTGACTTTCCTGTGCTCCTTAAAAACATCTCCTCGACCATCTGCACAGATTCCGGCAAGTTGGATGTTGAGCAACGTCCGCTTCTGTGTGCATCTGCTACTGAGCCGGTCGTCATGAGCTTAGAATGACAGTTCTTGATTGTTCTGGCATCCACTTGAGCATGCGATCCATACACCGATCGCCACCATCTTTGTACGACTATGACAGATTGCCACACTTCGTACCTAGCCGCTAATTGTGCACGCTCCGTCAACGTGTAGCGCTCAGCCATAACAAACGCACTGGTATGACAAAATCAATCCAATAGACTTTTGTTCTTAATAATTCGATTTGCAATCACTGGCTGGGTTCAAGTTGCAACCGTCGAAAGGGTTGTAAATGAATCGTCACCACTAGTCATAAATGCACAGAACAGAAAATGGTGTGGATGATTAATCGATTAACTTAATCTTAAAGTCATCTAGAAGAGAAAGTACAGCATATTTTCGAATGAAACTCTGGCGATAATAACTCCCTAACGTAGTACACATTCTCCAGGAAAGGTAGATAAAACTGACTAATAGCACCAAAAATAGAGGCATTTTCTATTAAGCATCTAATTTCCGCCCACCCTGTATATGTGAAATGGTAAAAGCAGATACGAAATGGCTTATATACAAAAATGAAAAACTATGGTGAAATTTACAAATGAAGTCTGATTGGGTGAGATCCACTCCTCTCGTTAGCAAGTGTGTCAAAGTTGCTTTTGATCAATATCGTTTCTAGAATTTTAGGAAATTTAGTTCTACCGACGATGCTGAAATTCTCACGTGACGGATTGCGCACGTGCATAGATATCTCTGTAGGGGTCGGTTTACCAGAAATGTGCTCGTTTATCCGAGTGGCTCAATGGCGTGTTGTAACGCCAACGTATCGCATTTGGCAGCGATCACAGCTGTAAAGGTACACAATATCAGATTTGAGCTCACTCGAAATAGCATCAACGTTCTGACAAAAATCAAGGGTTTTCAGAGTTTTGAAAATCAATCTAATTTTCAAGTTTTCAGGTAACGATTTATTGACAGTATAAATGCGTTTCTCAAAATCAATTAACGTCAAAATATGATCAATGGTTTTGGACACGGGAACGTTACCAAATAAGTTCGTCACATCAAAACTGCACATTTCTGCAAGATCAAACTTTTTGATCTCATCAACGAACTCAAACGTGTCTTTAGTGACAAAAGTTTTTGGTAAGTATGGCTTCAATAGATGACAAATTGCTCCGACAAATTGCTCTTATATGAATCTTTTAGAATCGACAATAAAGACGCGACGATTTTTATACTGTCAATAAATCGTAAAATTAGATTGATTTTCTTTTGTCAGAACGTTGATGCTATTATTGAGCCACTCGGATAAACGACACATTTCTGGTAAACCGACCCCTACAGAGATATCTATGCACGTGCGCAATTCGTCACGTGAGCATCGTCGGTAGAAAATTCTAGAAACGATTGACACTTTTTATAGCTATAATTCATGCTATTCATTTTGTCGCTTTTTGTCAGATATTGTAGGTGTTCAGTGGCAATCATCCTACAATAACTAACAATGACCGACAAAATAGATTTTGTAGGATAAATGTAAATGACTGTCAATTGCCAGTCAACGGTTTACAGTATATATATATATAAATGAAAAGAAAGACAAGGCCAATATTGGCCTTGCTGTCTTTCTTTTCACAATGGATATATAATAGATAGATAGATAGATAGATAGATAGATAGATAGATGTAGAACAATAATTAACTCGGTATTATATATACAAGATGTGGAACTTGTGATTATCTAAAAGAAGACAACAATTATAACTTCAACGGGAAAGAATTTCAAGTTAAAAGTAGTATGAATTGTTGAACTCAAAATGTTATTTACGTCATCACTTGTGTTGGTTGCAATGAATTTTATATTGATGAAACAGGAAATACCTTAAGAGAACGCTGTCGAATTCACAAAGAACAGATCAACATCCGGCAAACATTTAGATGAATGCAGTCGTGGACGCTTTACCATCTTCCCTTTTTATAGAATGTATAATACCACTGATATTTTTCGTAAAACTAAAGAGAGATATTTCATTGACTTATTCCAGCAGACATCTAAATTTCTATGAAAACTTTGTACATCAAGATTTTTTGAATATTTTATGTCACTTGATTTGTAAAGCACCTGAAGATTAAATACATGAAAGCGCTAGTGCTACAAGTTATACAATTTTTTCAATATTTTCTATCGTTGGTTTTTTGATTCAATAAGTTTTTATAATACTTGTACAAATGAACTTAAATGTCAACATATGTATTACAGTCATAGCCTTGTACTTTGTTAATTAGTGATGCTTAATGTTGTCTAATGTTATGTACGTGCATAATACTTCAGTTCGACCACGTACAATGCAATAAAATTTGATGTAACTGTGTCATGCTGCAGTATTTTTGTAGAAGAGTGGAAGACGATTGGTTTAATTTTTGGTTTAAGTTTAATTTAATAAAGTGGTCATGTAAAAATGCCTTCACCGTGCTTTGTAAAATCTTTTTATACTCCCTGATGATACTGACCGGTGGTCAATAAAATGCGCACTGGAGCTTAACATCATTTGTATAATTTGTAAACTTTCTATATTTTCTACCGAAACAAACACTTGGTCTATTCCCAGATTTTCTAATTCTTTAATTAAGTGAAAACTAGATGATTTTTCCATGGTCATGCATCGCTCTCTGAGTGATTTACAACAAGAATACATTGCGACTAGTGATGTATAAGATGAGGTTGTATAAGTTGAGGTTCGTGTGTTCGCTGATACGAGCAACTTCTGCAATGCGCGCGCTTGGCCAACCACACAAGCCAAAGAGAGACGAATATCTATGTCAATCTCTATCGCTTGCTACCATTGCATACAGTAGCTGGGATAGGATTATGTCCGCTCTAGACTAGCCCACACGTAAACGAATCTATCTCTGTGGTTATGCCTAACTGAAGCGGATAAATGTACATAGATTTGAAATAACATCCAGTGAATCCAAGTATATCTGTGAAGCATATTACTCATAAAAGCTGCAGTAGAATACCAACTGACAAATTATACTGGGGAAAGAAATTAAGTCAGAAATAGATGTGTGGATGTAAAAAGCCTTGCTACCTAATGTAGACAGCTAGCATAGAAGACAGAGTAATAGAGTCTATCCTTTTGGATTCTAATTTCAGGATTTAACTTGCAAGCAAGCACAGTTTTGGGGAATTCATTGGCACCTTACTGCGACCGCTAGAAGGCGCTGGACTCCGAAGGCCCTGTCTTTTTTACGCATTACTTAATTTGTGAATAGACCAATAAACATCCCGAGAGAGTCCTGATACTTTGTTCTACATTGAGCACTCTGGAAAAGTGGCTACTCTCTCGCCGCTTAGTCAACCACGTCATTGTCTGTAATATTATCCGTAATGCATTCTTGCTGCAAAACACTCAGAAAACAAGCTTGGTCATAGAAAAACCATTCACTTAGTTAAGTTCATTCTCAAAATTGACCCAGCGACAAAATTCTTTGCAAATTGTTTAACAGGACTTTTTCAGCATCGCAAAATGTTAAACAAAATTCCATTGGTCAAATATTCGCATATTCAACAAGATTCTTTATAAACATGCCTCAATCATACGGAAGCTATTAGCAGTCATCCTTACAACACCCGTTGAGACTTCGAACGCCGTCTGGCTTTATCAGGCGCCGATCTCGCAGTCCCAGGCGCCTACGACCGGTGAATGATGCAACTTGTTCGACGCGAATCGTGCGAGCGGACTGATCCGATCAGAAGAAAGAAAATGAGATGAGACAGGTGTTAAGCCAAATCAGCGGAAAAAAGAACGGAATGACCGCCACAAAAAACAGTCTCACTAGCTGCGTAGAAGAAAGTGACACTGTAGTTGCAACCAGTATGAGGACGCTGATGGACAGGATGAAGGGCTGTGATGGGAGGTTCTCGCGAGTCGATGGAAAATGAATTTCGGGACTTTATATTTTCACACCTCCGCTCAATCGCTAGAACAATAATATACTCGCTACAGAAACTACGACAAATTCAAAATTCAAAAACTTTATTGCCAAGCAATTTGAGAAGCTGTAACTAGAATAATCAACAATTGACTTGCATCCTCAGTTGAAAAATGGGAACAGACCTGAATAGCTGCCATTTCATCCAACATCAGGAATCACCAGCAGGCTTAGTTCACATATCTCAACATCGACACAACTCCTCTTTAAAGTTGCAGCCTTGCCCGGGCAAATTTGAGATTTGCAATTAGCAATCAAGTGAAATTTCGACGCGGATTCATTAAATATCACTTTAAACACACTATACTATCAAATCATCTTAATTTAGTGCGTCTGCAATAGTTAATATAATGATGCTTTTGCCAACACAATGTAAATTGAATAATCACATATTGAGTTAACTTGCTAATTCCAAATCTCATTTGACAAGCTCGTTAGAAGAAGAGTGAATATACATTCTCAGAGAGGCTGTTAACTGCAACAGTTCAAGTTAAGGTCACCTTTCTCATGATCATGGAGGAATCATTATAATGGAGAGTTTGAAAAAGAATTGAAATCTTAATCTGCGTGTTCCTCATGGCAGTTGAAACGATGACAAACACGCTATTTCAATCTAGTATATTAAGTAAAGTGAGTATCAAGATATTTGTTTATGTAAGGTCTGTCCGATATGTGATATATTATTGACACTTCTTCATGTGTCTTTGTCAATGCTTAAAGCTGCTTATTGCAACAATATAATTGCCGTAAATCAACAATATTGCTTTAAGTTGACCATTAAGTGTTTGCAATGTTAAATACGATTCGTCAATCAGGGGTCGTGCACATAATTACGTGATACGTAAGGGGGATTCAACCGATATGTCACGCGGTATCACATTGGGGCAGGGGTGCACCGACAATATCACGTGATAGAGGCCTATACTACAAGCTTATACTGTTCTTTCAAATAAAATGCATTATCAATGAGAAGTTGTTATTTTGACGAAAATAAATGATACCTTGAAGTATCTCGAAGCAGAAATCGATCGAATGTTTGGTAAAAACACAAGCGGTTTGAATGCAAAATATATTCAACAATGGGAAGGGGGTTCACAGGATATATCACGCCGTATCACAAGGTTGGAGGAGGGTTAAAATTTCGTAAATTTAGCATCACGTAGTATGTGCACGACCCCTCACGCTGAAGAGAATAACATTCATGACTTATCTTATAACATAAAGATTTCAATGAATTAATAGACATCAGAACTCAAATTCTAGTTTTGAATTTTTAAGTTTTCTGTACTATAGCTTACAAGACGAGAAACATTGGGGGTGGGTGGGTGGGTAGGGAAAGGAGGGTCCTCCCTCAAATGCTCCACTGGCTTCTTGGCCAGATGATATCATGCAATGGTAAAATTGTCGATGTCGTCAGTGGTTTCTGAATGTTCTTTTCTGGCTCTTCATGCTGTTAGAGGTAATTACGGGCATGAAGTGTTAATTGGATGACAAGATTATGACTGCCGTTTGGAATTTTTTCAAGTTTGAACTCAGGACATCATCTTGCTCGTTAACGGCCTTTTATCCGGGTCTTTTCGGGCTATCCCTTATCGCTGTCACTAATTTCTCCTCTGTCGTTCCCAACATGTCTTTGGAGAGATGGGCTGTGGGAGAAGAAAAAGTCAAAGAGGCGACGCTGGCACCGGAGGAAGCGACACGTTGTGACGTACAAGATGCCCGACATGGACGCCTCATTAGAGGGGCTGCGTTGGAATCTCCACTGCAGGTGCGGACAACAGCGAACAAGGCAGCTCGTTGTTAGGACTTAACTGCTGGCTTTCACAGCGGCGCCGTAAAGGCGGCTCCTCGCTAAATCCCAACTGACGCCTGCGATCTGCGGACCAGTGGCCTGAGGCGGCCGACTGACAGACAATGAAGGAAGTGTGATCGTCCGGATCAAAGCTATGGCAAGATTTAGGGGAGCTCGCAGGTGCAGCGAAGACCTGATAATTCAAGCTACGACTTCAATTCAAACTAATTAGCGGATTTCATAAAATAGTTGATGAAATTTGAATAGAGGAGAAGCATGGATCGAGAAAAAAAGGCCAGAAAGGGGTCAGGGTTACACGTTCGAGACCAGATGCGGCAGTGTGGAAGATGTCAGGGTTACAGGTTCGAGAACCGATGCGGCAGTGAGGAGGGGGTCAGGGCTACAGGTTCGAGACCAGATGCGGCAGTGAGGAAGGGGTCAGGGCTACAGGTTCGAGACCAGGCGCGGCAGTGAGGAAGGGGTCAGGGCTACAGGTTCGAGACCAAATGCGACAGTCGTTAAGTTAAGAAAATATAGAAGACGACGATGTGCGCATTGTTTCTCGCAGTCTATAATCCATTAATGAAGTAGTGTTGTCGTGTCTGCCCCACAAATGTCACGATTTGGTTCTTCTATCAAAATTCCACTTGAAATCATCTCAAGAATGACTTTTTCCTCTTGACCGCTCCTTTCCCTCCGCCTCTAACTTCACAGACGCCGATGAAAGACCCGGAACTGTTCCTTAGACTTTCTAAGCCCTCGGCTATCCCGTGGAGAGGCGCCATGCAGTAGTAGAGGCGCCCTCTGGCTCAGACAGTGTACTGAGGTGTGGCGGTCTCATCGGCATAACAAGGTTAGTCGGTGACGGGGCGGAGCGGCTCACTGGTGTTAATCCGGTCCATTCCTGCTGTGATCTTGCTGCCGTGGTCGCTAACTATGCAGGGAAAAGGCGCTGGTATCCACGCTTGAGGGTTCTATCGTCGCTGACATCGACGCCAATACTGACCACAGCCCACAACCAATGCGGCAGCATTACATTTCTTTATATTTCTTCACTGCTGATGAAAGTTAGGGAGACATCAACTTTTATATGAATTTCAGTGCAGGAAATGGTGAAAGTAGTTTTGAATTCCGTTAGAAGTCAGATTAATAGGGAAAAAGATGGCTTGACCTATCGGTTGTCGGTCTCTGTCTCTGCATTCTGTGGACGTAGTTGTCCAAGATTATCAATTCCCATGGGCCTGGAGTGGCGCCGAAACAAAACGTTGGACTGTTTACTGCTATGGGATAATAATCTTCACATGCGTGCCAGCTACTATGGCTAGATTTTATGAAAACGCTAATTTCATTTTCGAATCATGCTGTTTCAATTTCTGAAGTCTTGTTTAATACAGCACATATGAGAGCTGATGAAATCATTGGAATAAATGGATCTGATGAGTTGACGGCCTTCTTTGGTTGAGAAAAGGTAAATTGTAAGGTGCGTGCGTAGTAGCAGTGCTGTTTATTGATGAATGAAAACATGTCATACATGGCATACATGCAATTGAAAGTAGTTAGGGCACATGCACAAATGTATTGTGGAAATAACTGCTGAAATAAAAGGAAAAAATTAACAGGATCTAGCGGTTGCGCGTGTGTAAAAAGATTGGTGTTTCTTCGTGCGTTGTGATGTGGTCGGAGTCAATTGAACATGGACTTGAAATGAATTACTGCAAGCTTCTTTAAAAAGTTTTTTCGATAAGGATAAGCTTCTCGTCGCTGAAGGGCTTGGGATGCACTGACATAAGCGATGGGTGTCACCGAAGAAAGTGATTGCATGTGCTCTCTTATCTGTGCGTTCCTATTGTTGTGAATGTTGTGACTTCGTCTTGAAATTTGCCATAATGCATGTATATTTTGATTGTTCGTGTAGCAGCATCCAAATCAATAAATTTATTTATCATTAATCGTGTGATTTTCAAAAATATTCATTGGAATATGAAAAGTTAGAGACTTACACTGTGATGGATGATAAGATTACCTTTTCATTGTCGTGCTCTCCTCATTTGATTAGTTATCAATTACGCCCTGTCGGCGTCGTGCGCATCCATGACCATCATTTGACTTTCATTTTGCTAATGTGGTGGGATGGCTCTATTGGTTAAGGGCAGTGATCTGGTGCGGAAGTGTAGAAAGCCCAAGGTCCGAGTCTGTTATTCTACGGAGGCACCACCACTTTAATTTAGGATTGCTAATCGTAATTTGACAGGTGTTGTGTGTGTGTGTGTGAGGGGTTCACCATCCCTAATTTGCTAGTATAGCTTCGTGCCATGGGTGTCGTTGGGTGATTTTAAAAAATGCGAAATTGAGATGTGGAGACTGCCATCTATGTTCGGTATGCAAAATCAGAAGAGCAGTAACATGCGCGAAGAATGCCACTTACGTATGGCATTCTATGCAAAAATAACTTTTTAGCAATTACGATTTTCGTAGTGGACTTTAAAAATTCGGTGCTATTGAGACGAGTCAAACACATTTAAGAATTTTAGTCGATGTTCAATGTAAATTATGAAATAGAGCAAGAATGGAAGACAATATTAGGCTCATATCATCAGCAGTATCATGTTGACGTAATAATTGAGATGATGAGCTTTTTCACAAAAATAATCTTCAACGTTTCTTGTCTGTTGCACGACCTTCATGTACAATCCTTTGTTCCTCTGGACGTCTTAATGTTTGCAACTTTGTATACTGATACGTAGATACATAATTTCAAGTTTCTGTAAAATACAGCCATGAAAGGAAAACTCCCAATACTTAGGTCGAAATTTTATCTTTGCGCTAAAAAAATATATATCATACAAAGTCAGACAAGCCTTGTGCGCCCTCATCTTCTATCAGCTGATGGCAACCATCGACCAAATTTTGTGAGAAGTATGAAAGTATTATATCCGAATAAAACAAAATGTGAGGAATGTAATAAGCTTGTAATAAAAAAAACGAAGCTCATGGCATCTTGTGGGCCACATGGAACGGAAATGATTTCTTCCATGGGGTCGGAATGGGCATGGCTTGAGAAGTTCGCACTGTAGACAACCTTAAATATTAAATATCGGCTGTGTAGAGCATTCCCCAATTTCCCATCAATCCATAAATTGTGCACATTTTCTCATCATACATGCACTCATCTTAGTCTTCGGCAGCATCTTTCATCGGCTGTCAGACTTGACCCGAGGACCTTGTGCACATGAAGTCTTCGCTGTTGTCACTTTACCAACTGAGCTATCCTGCCAGCAGAGACATGTTGAAGTTTGAATATATCCTCAGTGTTTTCCATCTTGTCGAAGAAGTACTTCGTCATCGTTGAAGGTCGCAAGAATGCATGGAAGAGGGCGCGAAGATGTGTTGAGGAGGAGACGGAGACGATGCTCCGGAAGGTGGAGTCCTGACGAGATCACTTTCCTCTGCTAAACGGGAAAACATTTCAATTCCAAGGAAATCAACCTTGCTCCTATGAAAGATGATCCTCGACAGACACGGGCGTCTTTTCAGGAAGTTGTCACGATGACTATAATTGAAAAAGTCGTTCTCAGAAGTCACTTGCAGCTGCAGTTCCAACTACGCCCTTCAAAGAAGAAGAGAATCCCACGAGGCGCCTTACTCCTTGCTCGAACTCATCATTGTCTCCAAGCTCTCATCAAGAAGGCTGAGGTGTGACGCGTAGCGCATTGCGAGTCACAACTAGCATTCCTGACATGATACAACTCGCCGCGCCTCGAACTTCCCTTCTTCTACACGTCAGGTTGAAGATATGAACTATTTGATGGTCAGCACTTCTTCGTTCATCCAGCAAAGTCTCGCTAGGAGTGTGAGTTGCGAGAATGGAGTGAATGAGTTTTGGTCCCGAAATGAATTTGTGAAGAAATTCTGCCACTAATCCTGACATGTTCGGCTCAGAAAATAGTCAAAATGAAATATTAAGCATGATATGTCTGCCACCTCTCCTCTAAAGTCAAGCCAAGAGGTATAAGAATTATTAAATGTATGATCAGTGTGTAACTGTAAGTTATGTTGAATAATGAGAACAATAAAGGAATGTATATAATTTTCTATCAATAAAAATCGATCAATATTAAGTCAATTTCACAAAATGATGCAATTATTGAAAATGTCATGATAACGATAAAATACGAATACATATCTGTTCACAATTTTTGCAACACAGGGGAAAATGTTCGTGATGAAGGACACGTTCTTGGAAAAGGGACATTAAACTTTTTTATATAATGCTTCCTATCTGGAACTACTTTTTTGCAAATAATGTAATATATATGATGCGTTTCTCTTGACATGTTCAAAATAATGTTTCATGTGCGCGAGATTCCTTCATTCATCTAAAGAATTATGAATTATTGCGTTAGTACCTCATGTGTCTCAGAACATTAATTCTCTGTCCTCATTTGATTCCTAAATTATCCACGTGATCACGATCTTTCATTTTCTCAGTCATTGTGAAACCAAGTATCTTCAAAATGCTTTCTTGCCTCAACGATAAAGGTTGGTTAATGATTGATTTGAATGGTTGATCTTCAATCACATTTTCAAGATTCAGAAGAGTGGATGAGCAAAGGTCAATTCACACCGGATGTGCGTCCTCACGCGTCCAGAATTTTCGTTCAGAACCTTAATAAATCTATGGGGCTGTTCACACAGAGATGCACAGGACGCGCCGCGTCCGGTTTGAAGTGGGCATAAGATAATTATAGTGTTATCCGCTTAATCTGTACAGCTACAGCCGCTTAATTTAGAAAAATTTACTTCTCAAATTCGAAATACCTTTTTTCCTAAATACAATTCCCCGTCGTTTTGTGAGGAACAATTCCGCCTTAGGCTGACATTTCAGATCGGATAACAAAAAAATGCGAATGATTGGCTGTCGCCTGCTTTCAATTGAACTGATGGGGTCATCCTTTGAGATTTTTCTCAACTTAGGCCTATTGTGAGCGCACGAGGAATAAGTCTCGCCAAGGAGCCCCCAGGGCTTCCACGAACATTCCTGTTTTGGACTCAAAGATGAAACCGATTCTTGACCGTTCATACGAATGAAAGGTCGCACCTAAAGTCAGTGTTTATTTTCATTTCATGAATAATTGTGTCATCGGCATGTTATCATTGATGCTATCTGTATTTTTTCTTGTTTTTGTTCATTTTCTGTGACTAAAGACTATAAATCAATAATTCCTCTGCCCCATCTCATTTCTAAACTTAGTGATTGCCACTGTGAATTGCAATGGTAACTGCGTCATCTGCATGTAATTGCGGCACTGATTTTATATTAGTTCAATTCATTTTTTGTATTTTTGCCTTCAATGATAGTCTCTTCAATCATTGACTTCTATATTTGACTTTAATAGTTCCTTCCAATGATAGCTAAAGCGCAAAAAGTTCGAAGAAGTTGTAATTTTAGTGCTCACTTTAAGTTTACAAAAGACAGCTTACATAGCTGAATAAAGTAGGCATTTAAGACAAAGTTCAAGATTGATTTTGATGCAATAAATGATAGATATGCTCTACGAAAATTTTGCGATTGTTTGATAATTTCTACCGATTTACCAATATTACGCATTGTTTATGCCCTTGACAAGGCCAACAAAGCAATTGTGGATGGGCCATGTAACCTATGTTAATCCATCGTAGGATTTTATACCAACAAGAATTTGTAATGGAATCCCAGCAGCCATCACATAATTTTCAATTGCAATAAATAACTAAATTAGCCTTGCTTACGGAACCGTCCATATGGCCAAGTTGTCATTTATCCACTCTCAGTTTTTCGCGCTGAGTGTGTAGCAAGAATGCAGAGTGTGCCTATTTTATAATTCCTAGGTCTGACCCGACCAAGGTTTGAACCAAGTTCTCTCGGACGCAGAGCAAACACTCTACCACAAGGCCACAGCGCCAGTAATGGAAATGATCTCATTACTTATTTATAATAGAACATAACTCTAAGAGATTTGACTAATCGTTAAAGGAGTCATAGGACTGAGGAGCCTCATCAATCCATAGGTTCACAAATGCAATTTTACTGTGACCAAAGAATTAACCAATGGAAGTCAGGACTTATATTGGGGAAGACAATATTCATATTGATAAGCGCATTGTTTGAGCTTTTTGGTGTGTAGTATTTCCCCAAATAACTTGCATCAATCTATCAAAATACGGTATCAAACAAATTTGATATATTTCAGTCTTCTTGTGCTCATTATAATCAGGCTCAAGCGAAGCACGCTAATGTGAATATAACTAATGTAGTTCCTAAAAATTCATCTACAGGTTATACATTGATGATCATAGACTGTCTTAAAGCATCCTAGAATCTGTCGGCTGTAGATTACTAAATTATAATACAATGAAAATTTTTTAACCTAACGGTCAGCTGTAGTAAATGAGTGGTCTCCGTGGCACATTGGTTAAGTGCTTGATCTAACCATCTTTCGGTTCAGAGGCTGAGTCCCCGAGAATGTCATTGGAAATCGTCAGGAAGGGCATCCGAACTAAAAAATCACACAACGCTCCAGTTAAATGTCTGGCCATGTCAGTACCGTCTGGGAGTAGTGAAGTCAAACCATCTTCATACGGTATTATAGTCCGGCAGCCAGAGTGAGTTTCTGCAGGGAACGATGCCGAAAGTGAGACTTTCATAGAATGATGTGCACCCTATACCTAATACGAATCTGCACGTCTGCTGAGTTCTAGTGAGTTCCTCTTCTTGTCAGACAAGATCAAAGAAAAAGACATGTAAATCCAGTAGGACGCAGATTGCAGTTTTTGGCTAAAATGAAATTTTGTATGTTTTCTACAGGGTGAGTTTTTAGTAACGTAATGTTTTAGTCAATCAGAAAATCAACATAATTCAAGATACATGCAATTTTTTGTATTCGGCATGTAGTATACACGTTGGAATTTATGTGTGAGTGGTTAAAATTGTTCGTATGTTTCGATAAATTATTAAAATTTCCTTTGTATTAAGTACTGAAATTTGCGCTGATATTTTAGTGGTTTTCGCATGTTATCATTAAAAGAGTATAAATTGATTCCCATATTCTAACCATTTAACATCTCACTTATTATACTAACCAATGAAATTAAATAAAGGGGCGATCTAAATCAAAAACACATGTAATTCTCAATAAATGCCTACAACAAATGTTCAAAATGACCGCCATTATTCTTTTGCAAGCAAAGCAAACGATCAATGAGGGAGTCATGAACCGATTGTAACGTTGCATAAGAAATTGAACTAACCGCAGAATTGATCCTTTCTTTCAGATGACTGACATCCGTAATTGTGTCTTCATATACAGAATCTTTAATGGCACCCCACAAGAAAAAATCACATGGGTTGATATCTGGTGAACGTGGTGGCCATTTTTTATCAAAATGAAGGCCGATCAGTCTGTTGTGGAACTGCCCTTGTAAAGTTTTGTAAGAGTTCAAGACAGTATGTGGAATAGCACCATCTTGTTGGAAGATGGTGCTACTAAATTTTCTCATCTTTTTTAGTTCTGGAACAACATGATTCAAAATAATACTGCAGTAATTTGTTTGGTTTACATTTTCTTCGAAGAGGAAGATTGGGAGAAGGAATTTAGCCGTAAAATCTGTCCAAACCGTTACTTTTGGTGATTTCAGCGGCAACTGAAATGGATTGGTGGGCGGTGACGATACCCAAACAATGCTGTTGTGTATATTTACAAGACCATGTAAATGAAACACGCATTCATCGGTCCAGAGAACATTTCGTGAAAATTCTTCATTCTCATCAACTTTCAGTAGACACCAATCTGCAAATTTCTTTCGAGCAACCTCGTCACTTGAACTGACGTCTACGATATTCCCATAGTTTCAGCAATTTGACGTGTTGAAGATAATTGCAGCTTTGAAGCATATTTGGCTGAGTCAAGAACATCTTTAACTTCTTCCACCACATCGCTTTCATCATAAAGGCGACCGGTTTTTGGTAAGTCGAAGACTGACCCAATTGTCTCAAATATAGTTCGCATTACGGTTGACTCATTGAATGGCTTATTGTGTAATTTTTTAAATGTTTTGAACTTGCGTACTACTTCATTTGGACTTCTGTTATTTTCGTAATACAACTGAATTATAAGGATTCTATCTTCCGTCAACAAGCGTGACATTTCATCAATTTAACAGAATATCAATGCAGTATCATAAATCCTAATGCATATAGAGCAATGTGACGGCAAATTTCATCAGCATTGTTGGGATGGGTCGATTTACTGATCATGTCAAACATTGCGTTACTAAAAACTCACCCTGTATGATTAAACGAAAAGTACTAAGCCCAGAGTCATAATTTTTGGCATGGAATGTCTTCAGGTCATTTCCTTTCATTTTCATGCACCCTTGTCTGTACAGATAAACGCATTTAGATTTGGCGAGCCTCTTAATCTTCCAAGATTCCAAGATTTTAAAGATCTTGGTATTTTTGTCAGTAGACCGCATGGTTTCTCTTCTCATATCTCTAAAATGGTATCCAAAGCTAATATGTTGCTCGGTATGATAAAGAAGACCTTTATCTCGCGTGAGACTGTTTTGCAATTGAACGCGTATAAATCCTATGGTCGCAGTATTCTAGAATACGGAAACATTATTTGGTGTCCATTTCAAAAAGGAGTCACACAACAAATTGAGCGAGTTCAAAAACGTTTCACACGCTTCTTCCCACATCTTCGTGACATTAATTATAGAAGTCGTCTTTTCAACCTTGGCCTCCTCTCATTGTATGCTCGGAGAATCAGATAGAAATTGATCTTTCTCTTCAAAGTTTTGAATGACATGGCTATTCTAATTCCTAAAGATTTTTTCACCATCTCCCACCGAACCTCTCGAGGCAATCCTACAAGACTGATTATCCCAACATCGCATCATTCATATCGCGCTTACTTTTTCACTATCGACGTCATTCGACATTGAAACAACCTCTCAGCTATTGAAGTTAATGTACGAACAGTAACTGAATTTAAGCGTTCTATAAGATCGTACTTTCAGCGGAATGACATTTGGTGACCAAATTCTTCCTGACCTTACTGACAGATTTAGCGTACCAACCCTTTGTCAGATTTGTTGTGCCCATCTTCGGGCTTCTATTTGCCTTGATTTCTCGTGATGTCGTGCATGTATTTTAAATGTTATGTCTTTCGGCAAATAAATTATCATTATCATTCGGCAAGCACAAACATTTTGAGCAACTTTATTCAACCACATTCTCACATCCATTGCCGATTAGATGCATGATAAAAGCACATTCACATCATAGGAAATGACCTGAAGACATTTCCATGCCAAAAATTATGACTCTGGGATTAGTACTTTTCGTTTAATCATAGAAAACATACAAAATTTCATTTTAGCCAAAAACTGCAATCTGCGTCCTATTGGATTTACATGTGTTTTTCTTTGATCTTGTCTGACAAGAAGAGGAACTCACTAGAACTCGGCAGACGTGCCGATTCGTAGTAGGCATAGGGTGTACATCATTCTGTGAAAGTCTCACTTTCGGCCACGTTCCCTGCAGAAACTCGCTCTGGCTGCCGGACTATTAGTAAATGTTTATAGATGATGTTCAGATTGCAGCATAATGGACTAACCATCCGCTCCAATGTTCATTGTGATCAGCAGATGTCTGCCCCATGCAGCAGTATCATGAATTTCGGCTTTTTTTACCATTAAATGTCCTATTGTAGACTGCGTTTGAAAAATCAGATTTTCAATCATCAAATGAACGCATGTTACTGAGACCGCAAATTACTGACTCTCTCAAGTGTTAAAACCAGCTCCGCCTCAGTCTTATCTCTGTTCACGCCTATGAGGACACGACAGTTGTTTTAATGCGATTCACATCGATAGTTCTCAATGTCTCCGATGACCATCAGTGTCCGGTCATCAAGCCATTTGTCAAACTCTGTTGGTGGCGAGATGGATTTCTATCTCAAAGTCATGCGACTTTCACGGAGGCATCCTTTAATCTTCTTCTCTTCAAAATTAACGGAAGCCAATGGCTAAATGTAATTCTGGAAAATAAGACTAAATTAAATGGTCGTTATAGTTCATTTCACATGCGATTTATATCATTTAATGATTATTTCATTTGTTGTACCTTTGAATTATTGATAATACAAATAAATGAAAACAATATCAATAGAAAACTATGCTAGGTGACAAGGAATGAATCAATTTGAGACATAGAATGCACGATTTGTTTTAAAGTTATGGTTTGAAATGTTTTTCATTTTCTCGTGTTTAAGCTTCGGGCCTGCAATAGCTGTTATGTTGTCTTATTTTTTTATTCTAATATTTCATTTAGCTTGTTCGGATGTTTCCTGTTCCGTGCTTCCTGCACATATTTTCAATGTGTCAATATGAAGCCTTTTGGATAGATAAGAAACAGCATCGGTCATCTGACGGGATTCCGAGCATTCTTCGATATCAGATCATTCACTGGTGAAGTCTTATGTTCTAAATCATTCATTGTTGAAGATCATAAGGAAAAGTTGGCTGTTAATATATGATGTGCCGATGGCAAGGATGGCGTCAATCGAGCAACTCAAGCCTGGAGGCATCAAACGCACGATCAATGACTACTCTACGGCGTAACTGATCCTCAGGATACTGAGGCATTGGATAGTGAGATTAATTTTGCATCAAAATATCATCGATTGGTTGCGTGCGGAGCTTTAGCGTCACTACTCCCCATACTTGGGACTTGGACGATGCTGCCATAGTCAGACTTTTCTGAAGCGCTTTGGTACCTGAAGTCCGGATGCCCTTCCTGCTGACTTCCAGTGACACTTTCGTGGTTTGACCTGTGGACCAAAGGATCGCTAGACCAAGCACTTAACCAATGTGCCACGGGGAGCACTGCTACAGTATCATAAGTAGGCCTAATAGGTTAGTGGAAGCGATGTGACATTTTTTCTAATCAAAATGTTGTTGAAGTTGTACGTCACCATAAATTAAATCATTCCGCACTACTAACGATATTTCGTTTCCATTATTGTTCCATATAATAAAGAGTTCAATCCTATGGGCTGTCGAACCTTCTTTTGAAAGTAGGCTAACTATCCTGCTCATAATTTGTATCTGCTTGGAAATGACTATAGCTGCATACATGTATGTCCCCCTTTCTAAAAGTCTGCCCGCGCCCATGGTTGTAGTCGCTTCTTTTGGAAACAGGCTAACTATCCAGAGCTGTTGAGTATGAATTAAACTTACCGGTATATTAGGCAAAATAATTTAAAAAGACAAAAGGTAGAAATGGGAGTACAAATTGTGAAAAACGTATAAAGGCAAAGCTTAAGTAACCCTGTTAAATCGAATATCAAGCGCGAATATAGCAAATTTCTAGTGCATTTTCTTCGCTGTCATGTTGGTCTTTCAAGTGTGGCTGTATTTTGATCGTGGTCACTCGATAGTGACCCGATGTTTTCGCTGACAAGGAAAGGCAGAGCTGTCATTGTCGCTCAAATTAAAGGTTCAATAACTTGTGCGAAACTCGCTCGTGTGTTAACTGCTCAACAACGCAGTGTTTGATGTTTCGTAAAGTAAGTCAATTTTGACGAAATAAATTTCCAACATCAAACAGTGACGACTTAGAATAAATTGTAATGCTTGTGATAAAAATGTGTTGTGTGATCTTTTATAGAATACTTTATGGAATAATTTAGCATTCATATTTGATTGTTTGGATTCTTTTAATGGAATTTCGAACACCTGTTTGACTTGAAAAGTCGTGTGAAAGGCAAGGTCATTCGAAATGAGCAATTGCAAATGAGAGATTGTGATATAAAGTCAATTGTAACTGACACATCGGATACTCTTAATTGATGCATGCTTTTTGATCAGACTCTCAACAAGGAAAAAGGAATGAAGGGATGAGAGGTGTATCGGTGTGTTGATGAAGCAAAGAGGATGCGCTAGTGAGATACACGGTCCATAGTCCCGAATCAGCCTGTGATACCCCAACAGCAAAGGCACTAGGATGCTTCTTTACAGTGTCTTAGTTGAATACCATTGTTCCTAAAGCAGGTTCTGATACATGAACTGTATGGTATGTTTATCAAAGCCGTCAAATCCACCACATCGTCGTAGGGGTGACAACATCGTGCAAGCGCTTTTTCGCACTGGTAGCAATACCTGCTAAGTGTATTTTAGGTAACTTTCAATTATCATTAATTATTGATTAATTCAACCTATACCCAGGGATGAGAATTTCCGTAGATTCGCGGAATTCCGTGGGTGTCCTGATAAGTCTGCCTCATGTATTTTCTAGGGGTGTACCGATTAATCGGCCGATAATTGACACGGAAGAGCGATAATCAGTGATCGACCGATCGATTAGTGGTCTTTTGAAGATTATTGTAAATTTTCATTCAGATTTGGTGACTGGTCGAAAGACAAGATTTCAAATTTTTAGATAAACTTAACTTTTCATGTACATTGTGCATTGAACTATTAAACTAAATTCAAACGACTTCTTTTTATCACTTTGATGATTGAGAAAAACTGAATTCTCCCGTAGACTATCTTTTCATATTGATCATTAATGCTGATAAAAAAGTTGCTTTCGCATGTTGTCATGTGTAAATGCATCTTTTTTACCGAGAGTAGGCAGAAGAGCGTAGAATGGGAACCGGTCCAGAGCTTTCAGATATGAATTTTTGGTTAATCGACTACCTTCCACCGTTTAATGGGTAATCGGCCGATTATCAAAATCACTAATCGGTGCATCCCAATATTGTCTACTTGGTCCCTGAAGTATTTGATCCACCGGACCCCCGTTAACCCATTATCATCCCTTTGAAGCGCATAAAAGGGCTAAAGAGAACTTTCGCATCATGTATGTTCTATCCTCAAACTTTAAATTCCATTATGTGGATTTCGTTCTTTAGGAAATATTCTTTTCTTTGGGTGGCAATGTTGATTGATATGAACTAGGGTAGGATATAATTCCTGATGCTGGATGAAATTGAAGATATTCAAGCCTGTTCCATTTTCAGCTGATAATACATTGCTTATTCTGTTAGCGTGATGGTAGTGTGCATTTGTTCACCAAGAAAACCAGTCGACGCATGCCACCTTATGTGGCGGCTACCCCCTGTATCCGCTCCTTCTTGCACATCCTACATCGAGAATATAACACAGTAAAGAAGTTGAATTCTTAGGCTTCCAGATTCTTCATATAATCATCGACGTCATCATGTAATTCTGTCAGAAATGAAATTTTTTTTCATCCGACCATTTCTCCAGCTTCGAATGTTGTTTTGGTGAGGAATCGATGACTTGATCTCTCTCATTATCTCTTCACCTCTCTATTCATCCGCTCAACTGGGCGTCATATATTTCCTTTGTTACCAGGGCGTGCTGAAAGCTTTCGGTCAGAAAGTCACGAATAAGGAGTAGCAAAAACGTTTTTCTCACTATAACAATGAGACGAAAAAAACGGATAGGGGTAATCGCCCAACGGGGAGCGTGTTATCCTTCTCACGAGACATGGGCCCTTAAGTAATGAACTCGCGCCCAAGATGTATCTGTCAACACTGACTTTCAAGACTTCAAGTCAAGATGATGGATTAGTTAATAATGGAGTGGACTGTCTAATTTCATCAGCTAAAGTGTGCGGGATTGAATATTGTCGCAATTCAGATCAGGGCGGTTTGTTAAACTGACCGCTGGGCAAATGTGTCTTTGATCTATGAGACTTGTGGTATATCAGCGCCGTCAGTAGGAGGTGGTTGGGACTCATAACTTTTACCAAGAAGGCTTGTTGTGGGTTACCTAGGAGATGATAACAAGGCACGAAGTATCGAAAATTAGTGTAATTTCCCTGACGACGTTTCGAACGTATTCTTGGTCAAAGCAATTCTATATTATGCATTATATAAGTAACTCAGTCGAAATATTTTTGTGATGTCATAAGATCATCTTTTGGTGCCATAGAGCTATCAAAATATATTTCTGTGTAAAATAATCTAATACAGTCTAATGAAGCTTAACGTCATTACTCTGCCATGCTGGAGGATTGAACGGTGCTGACATTTTCAGACTACCGTCTTTTGTCAGATTTTATTCTCATGCCTCATCTCAACAATTTCAAATGATGTGCAACATTGAAAATGCACACGAATATTTCATAAGTTTACAAAATTATAGTAGTTTAGGTAGTCCTTGAGAGGACTGATAACCGTTCCCACAAGCAAAGTCAAAAATTTCTATCATAACACACAAATTGAAGGAAAGCTATCTTGAAACAATGAGCGAACGAAAATTACAATTGTTATACACAATAAACTTAAAGCAACTTTCGATCCCACCAGTTATGATCCTTAATTATAATGCATACAAAGGATTGTCAGATCTGAGCAGCAGAAAGCTTAAGATTGTAATTGCATTCGCAATGCTCGATGATATTATGATTCTACAATGTTTTTATTCTAGGTCAATCTCAATGGAGATGAGCGGATACTCATAGTCGAGAATGCTTCATCAAGAAAGTTGCAAAGCTGTTGGATAAAGTTATCTATAAAAATACTAAATAAATTTATGCGGAGCCTAATGTTCACCAATACCGTCTGAGATAAGTTGCTTCAAAAAGTTGTGAGCAGACTTGCAACAAGTGGAACTCGAAAATGCCAGGCATCATCTTCTTGTCCAAAACATTGAGACACATATACTCCCATTGTATAATGGATACGTGAGCAGGTCACTATAAATTCCTATTGAAAAATTACTTAGCATGATTCCCGCTAGTCGTGTTGCGTGTTTGTTGTATTTGATTGTATGAATGCTACATACAAGCGTAATGCCACCGTTTTATCAAGTTAAAAAATCCTATTGAAATATTTTTCCTTAGTAGCTCAAATTATGGATAGGCCTTTTTCTGTCGCACAATTTAATCAAAGCTTGTCTCTGATTTTGCAGTCTAATGTAATTTTCGCTTAATTATATATTGGCTACATCAATAGACCAACGTTACAAAACTAGATAGCCGCACGCACCAATCTCCAAGTAAGCATTATCTGTTCAGAATTTAAGCTCATGATATATTAAGGAAATCAATGTATGTTCATTAAGACCTTTAAGCATTTGGAAACTAATGAATATATACAATTGATGTGTGGTAGACAGAATTGGTGGATTCATTTGCCGGTCTGAGAGGGTTAAGGAGATGTAATTTCCAAAAGAACAAAATGAACTTGTTATAAAAGATGTTCCCACACCGGGAGTCGAACCCGGGCCGCCTGGGTGAAAGCCAGGAATCCTAACCGCTAGACCATATGGGAGATAGGTAGTAGCGATCTATTTCTGTGAATGCAATCTGCAAGCAATTTCGCTATTGTTGTAGTCACACGAGTGTCGCTGTAAAGCACTGCGTCGTAATTTTCATTCACTGAATTAGACAGCTGCGATAATTTTGTTTACATCAGCTGACCTGAACCAAATTAGTGCGTAAGTCCCCTATCATGTAGAAATGATTAGATGACTAACAGACCAATTTGAATGAATATTTTGAACGAAATTAGTATTTATTTGTGTGTCTTCAGCTTGCATCCTGCATTTTTTGATCGAAATGCTTGCACTTCAGAACATTTAACTCATGCTTAAAAAGCATATTAGGACATTTCCACCAGTGAATCAGACAGTCAGCACCTCAGTTGACTGGAAGGAGAGCTTTGCATCCATGAAATCCTGATGAAATAACACACTGACAATATAAACCAAAGCTGCCAAACAAGCTTCACGACTTTGCATCATGATTGGGATTCGGTTTTGCAGTTCTCAAGGAAACAAGTTCTTCGAATTGGAGTCAACATTGGAGTCGAAGAATTTGCTTTCTTGAGACAGGTTTTGCAAAGCGATTTGTCAATTTTTTACTTCGTCTACTATCCTTCAACCTGTTGACCAAACGGGTCTACTTATCGACAAAACTTATACAACAATTGTAGAATTATTTGAATTTTTCGAATCTGAAGGAACATTGTGATCCTGGCCTTTGAAGGAATTTACAGTAATCCACAAGGAATGAAAGTCCAATGCATTGAAATTTTCTTGTCGCCCATTTAGTAAACTCCTGGTTTTGCCATCATTATGCACTTCTGTGAGCCGACGCGCCTAAGCTATCTTATTATATGGTCTCACGTATGTGCAAACAAATAATATTGCCAACCGAGTTTCCATATTTGTTGATGTTTGAACTTATGGGAATCTCATGTCATTTTTTAACTTCCGGTTCGAAGTTGACGGTTTCTCATCAAACACTTGACATGTTTGTTGGGCTTGAGGTGTTGGAATTTGAAGAATTTGAAGCCATGTATGAGATTCTGCCAGAAGAAATTTTATTGGTTCTCGAGATTCGTCCAAAAATATGAAAAATTATGCGGGTTAGGGTGGAGATCTATTGCTCACATGCTGATGTGCCATGTCAATCATGATTTATGAAAATGTGAAAAGTTAAGAGGTTTCCACTATAATAAGTCACGGTAATTTATAGACATAATAGCATGTCTTAATAATAATAATAATAACGTTTATTTTCAAGTACCTCAAAATGAGAATCGAGAGGCATATTATCAGATACAGTTCAGAAAAATCACTTACAATACAAATCAAGAACTAAGGAAAAAGAAATGACAAAAGTTAAACACGAACAACATGATAAAAAAAATAACGCATCATCAGGCGCAAGAAATGATATACATTGTCATTCTGCATGGTTATTGTCAAGTCAAAGAAAAATCACTGTTCATGAGCTTGGACATGTACACGAAAAAACTGTTACTGCGAGCTGCAGTTTGACACAAGGGAATTGAGAATTTGCCACTGTACAAAAGTTTCGGAGGTTTCAGATGGTGAAGTGGATGGCTAGTGTCAGATACGATGGACTGAAAAAGTTTGAATCCCTGAATGGTTCGGCGATATTGCAAAGGAACGAAAAATGCACATGAACAATTACTTTCTAAGCAAATTACTTTGTGACATCTCTTTTGGATATTCTCAATCATCACAGTCTGTCCTTGAGATAGATTTACAAAAATTGGCGAGCAATATTCGAGAACTGAGCGTATACACGAAAAATAGACTTGACATAGTTGGCATTTGTTCAAAAACGGTTTAAGTTGGCGCAACATTGCAATCTTAGAAGATGCCTTCTTACACACATGAAAAGTATGGCTCTCCCATGTCAATTTCCGGTCAAACGTCACACCTAGTACACGCAAATTACTGCACAAATTGACATGGTCGAGAACATAGGGTTGCATATCAAAATTTCTGTTGTAATACATGAACATCTGTTGGCATTTGTTGTATTTAATACTCATTTTATTCTCAGACGACCACTTTTCCAAATTGCAAAAAGATGTCAGTAATGGACTAACCAATGTATTGCGTATTGCACCACAGAGGGTAAAGTCATCGGCATAACTGACAGCAATCACATCATTGCTCGTAGACAGTACATCTTCAAGGTCTGAGACATAAAAAGAAAAAAGAAGGGGTCCGATTACGGATCCCTGGGGAATGCCACTGGTTACGCTCACAAAAGCACTGTAATTATTTGACAATTTTACACGCTGTTGCCTACTTGACAGATAATTCTGTGTAAAAGTGATCATGAAATTATCGAAGGGCACTGAGCTATTAAACATTTTTTCCACTAGTATTTTATGAGACATTCTGTCAAAACCCTTTTCAAAGTCGATCGCAAGCATTTGACATGCTACTACATCTCGCCTCTGAATTTTATTCGTGATAAAGTTTTCTAACTCTAAAAGAACGCTAACAGTAGAACATTTGGGTCTGTAGCCGTACTGGTGCTTCGAAAAATGACACAAAAATTCACTTTTATAATGGGAAACAATGCATCGTTCGAATATTTTCTCGGGAATTGGCAGAAGTGATATCGGACGAGTGTTACTAAGTTGAGGTGGATTACTTTTCGGAACGGGTAAGATATCAGCACATTTCCACGCTATAGGAAGATTAGCCATTTCCAAACACATATTGAATAACAGACATAAGGGCTCAGTCAAGGATGATGAAAGTTTGCTCCACAAGATTGTAGGTACACCATCTGACCCAGCAGCTTTACGGGGATTGACGCGATTTAATAATTCATGTACTTCACTCTTTTGGAGTTCAAATGGTACTACATATGGAAGCTGACGTTCATCGCCAGGATCATCAGTAAGATTAGCAACGTATTGGTCATTCAAATCATTCAGAGCATCAAGAATGCTGATATTCGCAGACGAACATACATGATGGAGCCAGTCTTTGTTTTTGTTATCTCCCTTCACTGTTCTGTACACTTCCCATATGGACTTGTTTTCTTGAATTAAACGCTGTGACCATGATCGCTTGGCTTTGAATATTTCTTGCCTGACCTTATCTCTGAAATGTTGGTATAACGGCCAGTTTTTCTGTCTGTAAGCTTTATATCGCTTATTAATCAACACTTTAATTGTCACTGTTATCCAGGGTTTGTCTTTGAACGATCGTTTTATTAAATCAACGGGGAACATAGACACACACTGTTGAAAAACTTGATAAAATAGGTCACAAGCATAATCCAAATCCTTGCCTTCAAACAGTGATCTCCAATCGATGCCATCCAGATATGCAGCCGCTAAAGCCAAATTAGATTTACGGATGTCCAGAACAGGAAAAAATGAAACTGAATGTGGCAAAAAACCATTGAATGGGGAAATGAAAATCACTGAATGGTCACCAAAAGGAGCATAGACTTTTGCACGTGCATAGAGATGGCAGAAATCTGCTGGTATCAGAACCTTATCCAGAAAAGCTTCTCCTCGTGTAGGCAAATCCACGAAATCACTAAGATCATAATTGACTTGAAAAGGTGTAGTAGACACATGATTAAAGTCGCCACAGACCAAAACTGAACAGTTAGGATATTTTCCCAAGAGATCGTCGATAACGGAGGAAACAGAATCACATGCAGATGCTTGATCACTCTTGTTCATTTTACTTCCATGAGGAAAGTATAAAGTAATGAGGATGCACTTAAAATTTTGATATTCGATGCACAAAACAAAACACTCAACATGAGGATTCACAAAAAATTCTATCATGTCAAAAACATAGAAGCATGATTTCGTCCAAACACAAATGCCACCTCCTTTACTGTCTTGACGATCAGCTCTGTTGACATGATAACCGTCTAAATGAAGAAGCTCCAGGAAAAGAAGAGTCCAGCCAGCTCTCTACCACACTGATAATGTCAGGACAGCATTGATTAGCAAATATGCCAATTTCGTCCATCTTATTCTTGACTGAGCGCGAGTTGAAAAAACATATTGATGGTACGAATTCATATTTGACTTCCTGTCAGTCCGCTCGTTCAACAATCTTTCCCTTGCGTAGGACAATGTTTTCTCCCTTTTCTTTGCGCGACGTGAATTCATCCATCAGTTTTTTATCCCTTTCAAGTTGAGATCGAGTCAAATCTTGCCGAATGTAAATTCTGGCACCTGTTGCAGCACAGTGATTCCGCAGCTTCCAAGAACAGCGTAGACACTCTACCTTCTCATCACAAGTGCGAAATCTTACTCGTATAGGTCTTCTTTTCTTGTTATTTGGATCCGAGTTTGGTTTGCCCACACGTGAAAAGCTGGTAATTGTGCCTTTCTGTATGTCCAAAACACGGCACAACTCAGCAATTTTACCATCATCATGAGATTTTTCATTTGAATCAGGAGGTTCTTCAATGCCAAATAACATAACATTTTGCTTCTTGTCAAGAATTTCTTGAGTTTCTTTCATAGCATCATAGACGATTTTACCGACGTCCTCAGACAACTTCATGGTCAATTGTTGCTTCACAAATTCCAAGTCATTTTCCATTGTAGCCAACCGTCCAACGATATCATGAACTTTAATGCTTTTGCATTTTGTACATGAATATGAAATGTGATCGATAGCTAAGAAGGATTTGCAAATGTTACTTGGTATATTGCAGCACTCTTTCTTTGCATGGTAAGCATTGTCACAGTACATGCATTTGACACAGTCCCCATCAATAGCTATAGAACAATAGGCACAAATCGCACTGCAAGTTGCACTGCCCTTCCGTGTAAAAGACATGCCGAACTGAATTCTAATCACAGATATGCCGCAGATTTACAGTTTTTTGCAATTTGTCAAAAAGCCTCACGCCAACCACCAAAACCACCGCGATCAAATCCCAGACGAGGTCACAACGATCCAACTGATGCGAAGAACACCGACGAAAGACCAGATAATCGACGATTAAGAGCGATGGAAACACCTTGACACAGAACTGTCAGAGCGACGTACGTCTGCACACGAGATAGATGACAATTTATTATCATATTAATCATTGTTCATGTCATGGTGCTTGTTACTCATTCCAATCACGGAATCTATAGACTCTCCTCACGGTTATTTTTCTCCTAGATCTCTATTTTTTTGATATATGATGATTTACAGACCTGTTACTAACCGAGTTTCTGATAGGCCGACTTGCTGTCAAGGATATCATGATGCTACTTTCAATTTAGTTTCCATCAGGTTTTTTAGTCGCATTATCGCTCTTTTTTCAAAATTCACAAACTTTCACAAACCGTGCGAACGCTGTAATTGCACATATGAAGCTAATAATAGATAGGCCAATACATGTATGTGGTAATTTCTACGTATAAAATATAGCAGATAATAATAGTAAGTCATAGAATTTGAGAATTACAGTAAGTTGTAATTGTTGCATAGGCCTACTAGCAATTCAAGATGTTTATCTTTTTCAAAAAGACGTGTTTTTGATTTGCTGAATATATGCCTAATGCAAACGTGAACATGCATTACATAAAAAGCATACATTCGTTTAAACATTGATATATGCATGTCTTTATTGTACAAAAATTGCAACCCACATATCAATGGAAAGTTTTGTGAACTTTCGGAAGTTCTGAGGGAAAGTTTTGTGAACTTTCGGAAGTTCTGAGGGAGGGGGGGGGTGGGAAGATTAGAACACATGCTGACAAGGAATGGAGGGGGAGTCGAAAATGCCATAATTTTGCGGACGTCTTTAATGGATGGCCCCTAACGCCTTTAACGCATCTATTGAGCATGCATAATCAAGTTTGCTAATCAGATTGGCAGAAGATCGCATCACTCTTAGAGTAAGTAGCATGAAAAGGGGTCATCTTAGATTTTACGGAAATGACGTGTCACCGGAGTCTCATGCATGTACATATAGGGAACATTAAATCACGCTTGCAACTCTCCACATTAAAAAGTTAAAAAAGAAGTTTCTTAACTGTTTTTCAGTCAAGATTTCTGGCTTTCAATCACGGAAAACTCGGGAATTTGATGCAATTTTATATGGGGAAGCGGGGTGCTCAAGGCACTTTAAGATCATGAAAACAGGCAAATTTGACTCTGGAGAAATCGGGAATTTGAAAGTGACGTGTGCGCGGATAACCTTGTTAGGATCTCGATGGTCATTGACTCGATAGTAACAGCAGAACATTAGAACGATGCTTCTGCATCCTGCTCCCTAAAACATTGGAAGCTTGAGATGTTTACATTCGTTAACTACTTCTAGTCAGATATTCATAGTTCAAATCCCATTTATCTGTTGTCTGCTGGGATGATTTCGACTAATCAAGCATTCTATGATATCAGCATTATTCTGGACTTCTGTGTGAATCTTTGATTACAAATTACACAAACGAAGTGAATATCCCAATATTTATTTTCTCCCTAATTTCAGCGTCAAATTCTCTCAAGTGTCTCGATCTTTCCTTTATCTCCATCATTGACACACCCGATTCGGTGATAACTATTCGATCACGCCCATTCCATCAAATGCTGTTCAACGACTTCTGCTCAATTTCCACCACATCAATTATCGCTGGAGAAGACACACAAACCTTATCTGTTCTGTTACAGCATCGATGCAGGTAAATGATAATCATCATGTCTCGTTGATTAACAATGAGATGACTGGGGTGAGATACTTTTGTCGGAATTTCAGTCGATTCAAATCAATGAGAAGAAATATCTTTTGTAGTCATCATTCAAACCTCTCACCAGTTGACGAATGACTTCGATGACCGGGTCCCGATGGCCATCTGAGACATGGCCCGTCGACGATAACCGCATTAGGACAACTGGCGTGCTCTCATGAGCAGAAACAGTGATAAGACATGGGCGGAGCAGAACCACTGTTGATTGCATCATTGCATAAGAACAGATGCTGTTTCCGTACCACAATTCACAGACAAAACAACTACGTGACTGCACAGACATTCATTAAATGCATTAATGGGATTAAGAGAGAAGATTCAAAAATTCTATTGATAATCTTGTTGATCAAATCAATTAGTTAATATATTTCGTGACTGATGAAACGGGACGATTTTGATGAATTGCTCTCCTTATTCAATTTCTGTAGGAAAATTAAGTTAATTTCGGTCACCCATAATTTATATTTTATGTATCCTCGTGTAGTTCAGTCTAAGGTAACTAGAATAATGAAAAATGTTAATTTTTTTACTTTCATTTTTAATGGAATTTGCCTTCATTATCCTACGTGGTGCGATGTCTGAGGCATTTTATTGGTGAAAGCCGCACCAATCTTCGATACTCAACTCTGTCACTTTTATCAATGCACGGTGGTTCCATGTTTCCGTGACTGAGTGGCTAAGTGCTGGCTTAGTTATCTTTTGATCCTGAGATCGAACCCCAAAAGTGTCATTGGAAGTCGGTAGGAAGGGCATCCGGACTAAAGGTAATACAAAGCTGCAGAAGGGTCTAACCACATCAGCGCCGTACAAGCCGTTGGTGGCTGGTCAAATTACGCAAAATTTTCATTTTCCACTTTATTCTCACAGGAGAAAACATATTTAGATGTGTCTCATTTTTTTATCGTCATGGATTGCTCTATGGCTCGCCCTATTTCGGTTAGCATGATCTTGTTGACCTATGTGTAGAGGTGGATTAATCAATCAAAATATTGATCAATTAACTTTTGAGGCTAATCATAATCTCAATCATAATCACGTCATTGAATTTAGTTCAGTCATTAATCTCAATCATAATCAAAGGTTTGAAAATTAAATCATAATCAAGGTTTAATCATAATCAAAATCACGTTTATTAATCAGCAAATTTGATTAAATTTAATTTTAGTCATCCGAACATCATTTGAGATCAGACCTCGGCCTCCAATGGCGAGTGACAACATGACTATAATAGGACTGCGTATGCGTTAGGACGGAAAGTGCACAATGTCGTCGAGAGTGCCAGTTGTTGATGCATGGTCATAAACATGTGTTCACGCCTCGTCATGGAATATCTTTCCTCTGATGTTTTCTCTTTACGTGTTGCTTAGATAATCAAAACACACTCAATTGACCACTGGATTTAATTTTTTCGTCAATTTGTACGCTATGATGTCGCTGACAAAATCGAATAATAACAGCAGTATAATTCAGTAAGCTTATTAATTGAACAAGGAGATGAGTTTAGATAAAACTGCTATCACTACACAGTATTAAGCATTTTTATCATGATTCAAATTATTACTTAGACGCACTAAAATTAACATTGACTCAGCAAAGTGTCTGAAAGTCGTAATAAACATCATATTCAACCCATCCAGCGGTCATGATAAAGCGTCTGACCACATTAATCATAGTCGCAATTTTGAACACTTTAATCAATTATAATACTAACCATCAAGCCTCTGGCCGCCTTAATCATAATCACAGTCTTCAACACTTCAATCAAACATAATCATAATCAAACTTTTGAACACTTTAATCATAATCTCAATCATAATCAACATTCTTGAATATTGGCTAATCATTCCAGCTGTACTAATATCAATCACTGCATTTTGAAAGAAAATTAGCAAGCTAGCAATTTGGTGTGACTCGCGCATACTGATTCCAAGACTATGATTCAATGGTTGTATCATAGAAAGATCTTCTAGGTGGTTTACCTCCCAGGAGAGTCATTTGAAACTTGACTATGTCAGCACCGTCCATGTCCTCAGAGCGGTGTAATGACTTCAAACTTTGTTTCTTTCATATTGCATAGTTTGCGGCTGAGAAGGAAGTATGTAGTAGATTCTAATGAATCGGTAACCTCAAGTTTTTCACTATAATGTGTAGTTGCCTGTTAAACCAGCATAAAGGGGTATCTTATCAAAAGTATGAAAGGGGCTATATTTTTAGAAAATCGACCCCGTCAGTAATCATCTGCGAAACTCTATTCAAGTTGCATGTGATTTGTTTCTGAAACTGGCTAATTAAACTGTAGAAGCTGCATGCTGAGTTGTTGACTGAAAACCAATGAGTACACTGCTACAAGTGATCCTTAATTTCCAATTTTTTTGTTTAGCACTGTACTTGTGATTTCGTGGATTCCCGAATGGAGCAGCAATTTAGAAGTATTTTGCGTTGTAATTACTGCACGTCAATTTTCATGCTGATTTAAAGTTTTAGAAAATGATGCAGCTTATTTGAATTAATTGAATAGATTTTTGATATAAAGTATACGAGTAACATCAAGAAGACTTTCAATGTTGTCAAATGTTACTTAATTGGCTTTAATTGGTCAAGGTACTTAACAGTCAAATAATTACTGCAGTAGTATCTGCCTGTAGCAGACACATTCACGTAGCGGACAGATATTATTGCACAAACATCATGTTACATGGAAATAGTCTTGTTTGAAATGGACACCTGCGTAACATGGACAGTTGACAGAAAGTCACGGATGTTTATAAATTACTAAAATATACACAGATGACTTTCATTGCCACTGAGTCTGATACACACCTCAATGAAGCTTTAACGTCATTACTAGGGCAGTTTTTTGGACCTATAAAAAGCAAATTTTGACCTTGAAAACTAGAAAATTTGACAAATTTTGACCTTAAAGAAAACGCGAATTTTCCAATCTAGAATCATATTCCATTACAGTTTATTGTAGTACATACACAAATAGTTGCATACATTTTCAGGCAAGAAAGGTCTGTCCTTGCGCAAAAGCTTACCCAGCATAGAAAAGGATCGTTCAACTGCAGCAGAAGTTGGCTGACAGCACCGAAGTTCAGCGTACACGGCTGGAGACACGTTCACTTGTTTTGATTTGATAATGTTGTCAACGTCACAGTTCTTGATCATGCGTTTTTTATGTAAGCACCGATGCCCACACAGTCCTGCTTCAAGTTTAGTGTCGCTATATCGTCGTGGGCTTCTTTGAGAGTGTATTTCGAGCTCTCCATTTTCTCGATCAGTTTCGGAAGTTCCTGGTAGTCGCGCTGAATCTTCACGAGGGACTGTGCGACTGTGGCATCATTGACAGCAGCTTTAGCACGACTAACAAGGATGTCCGTTCCTTCGAAAGAATTGACGATTTCACGTACCTCAATTTGTGTCATTCTTTTAGCTAAAATCCTGCAGTCATAAATTTTGACTTTTTTTGACAAGTCAAAAAAAACTGCCCTAGTCATTACTCCCATTGTTGAAGTTGGGTGGTACTGACCACAGAGATAAATTGCTTCAGACTCATAGAAATCCGACACTATAATAATGAAGGACTAGAACCCTATGGAACGGACGGGAACATTGAAAACAATAGAACGCCCACTCGTGCGTCCTCCATGCGTCATCATGACAACGGTACCTAAACGATGGCGCCTTCCAGTGGTTGACAATAGGAAGATACCGGCAGCTTATCAGTGCACTTTGTAAATATTCATGACCATCATCTTCTCTCTTTATATATAAAAGCATTTTGATAAAATAACTTAGAAGAGATCGCCTTGCGGAAAGAATCTGCAAATACTGCAAGTTTCAGCAATTTGCTTCTTGTAGATAATTAATAATCGGCTGATGATCGACTGAAATTATCATCAACCAGGGCTGGGATCGGTTAACCGATAACCGGTTACACTTTCTCTTAACCGGTTAAAATCGGTTACAACGTTTGGTTAGATTTATCTTGCATAATGAAATCCGATTGAATTATACACTCGTTTCATGTCGTAGAGATAGCTAGTCTCCGTTTCACAATCCATTCAAATTCATTTATCGCAATTCGCAATCCTTTAGTCGTGCTATTTCCCTACATTTGACATTATAGTCCGGGAGCTAGCGTGAAGTTGTGCAGGGAACGAGGTAGTACATAAAACTTTCACATAGCATAGTACACCTCTAACCTACTGCAAAACTTCGCGTCTGCCGGATCAGATCATTTGCTTTTCAGAAATAGAGAGGATAACACAATCCTATGTATTTCCAGTGGTAAAATTGTGACATTTAAGGTGTTGACTCCATTTTTTCGAATTTTCGCTCATAAAAGTTACACAAATTGGTATTTTGTTGAACTGGTTATTATAGAAATCATCTACAGATCATGATCTTTCAAATGAGTTATCATTCAGCGACAGAGGACGGAGTAAAGTGTACAAACAGACACTTTTCGTTTAAGTATATCAACAATTTTACTGAAATTTCTATGTTAAAAATTTGCAGTTACACCAACGAAAAGTGTCTGTTTGTACACTTTACTTCATCCTCTGTCACTGAATGATAACTCATTTGAAAGATCATGATCTGTAGATGATTTCTATAATAACCAGTTCAACAAAATACCAATTTGTGTAACTTTTATGAGCAAAAATTCGAAAAAATGGAGTCAACACCTTAAATGTCACAATTTTACCACTGGAAATACATAGGATTGTGTTATCCTCTCTATTTCTGAAAAGCAAATGATCTGATCCGGCAGACGCGAAGTTTTGCAGTAGGTTAGAGGTGTACTATGCTATGTGAAAGTTTTATGTACTACCTCGTTCCCTGCACAACTTCACGCTAGCTCCCGGACTATTACTGTGGATTGATCTCAAGGCGTCAAATCCATTGTTTGTATCCATTAGTTAGTGTTATCAGGTTTTCTGGGTTATCTCTGCCAATCGAATTACATCATTTCAGCAAACGTCATCTTAACTCTTATATCTAGGGAGACTACAGCGCATAACCTTCAAATAAAACGTACTCACTTCGAATTGAATTAGCAGAGAATATACATGTAGGTACTACTTCCAAAATCGGCTTCTTATGAAATTACATTCGTAAAATTAGAGGTGTACCAAATTGGATTTAAGTAGGCCATATGCCTAGCTAGGCTTATTAAGTAGGATTCATATAGAAGCACTGACTAGCATACTAGTAGAAATAGTAGAAACCAAAGCTAGTACGCTAACGATCATGTAATGAAATCAAAGCACTGCAAGTGGAGGAATTCGGTCGAAAATGTCAAGGTCCGTAGTTGTCGATAAACCTTGACAACTAAAATGCCGGGAATCCTCATTTAATCGATTTTAACCGGTTAACCACTGTATTCTAGTGCATTCTATAGCCTCACTAACTTACAGCGAAATGTCGGACTTCTATGCTCAGACTTTTCTTTAGCGTTGTGGTACTGTTAGTCCGTATGCCCTCCCTGACTACTTCCAATGATACCTTGGGACCAAAATATTGCTAAGCCTAGCACATAACCACCGTGTCACACAGTCCGCTTTGCATAGACAATCATTCGAAATGGACAGTTAGAGCCACAGAATTAGACAGGTCGTCTCTTCTTCTGTTTGACCAAAAAGGAAACATTGGAATATGTAACGTTAATGAAATGGCACCATCTGTTGACATAATATCATAGCAATCGAACAATGAGCAGCCAGTTCAACATTAAATACGCCAAATTGAGCGAAGTTTCAGTGACTGTTATTAACCGGATCACACAGCAAAGAGACACAGTCGATGTGAAATTCTACAGAGAAGTTTGTGAACGGGTTTTTTCGTGTGTCTGCTAATTTTTTTCATAGTGATCGAAGGTCCGAACATTATCGAGAAAACTTTTGCGCAATGATTTGAATCTTTCGAATCTGAAGGAATCGCGGCGATCGGAGCATTTTGAAGGAATTTTGCACAAGCGACGCATGACTATTTATCCTATCTCTGGAAGATATCAAGAATTTCTTTTTGCCCACTTATTAAGTCCCTGCATGTGCCATCGTTTTGAATCAGTTTACACTTCTAGCAAAGTGATGCACTCAAACAATTTAATTCTGTGGTTAGAGCAGCAAAAACTGGTGTCCATTCCAAACAGGCATCATCGTTTTTTAATCATGTTGTGAACGTTTCTTAATAATTCCCTGAAATGAAATTTATTTCAACTTCTTCATTTTCCGAGTTTTTTCCGTTCAACTAAATAAATCGCTGTACGACTCACATCTTGTTTTATTTCGACTGTTTTCTATCTGTAATTAATGTCATCAACTCATCTCATCGAAGATGTTTGATCTCAAGGCGTGGTGGCCGATACTATTCGAAAGACTCGCCCTTCTCTCCCCAGTCAATAGTCCCACTCAAATCGTTGTCTGTTAGTTCTCGGCCCCTAGAGACGTTCTGATTGTAGAAGAAGTTGGAAATGCACATCCAATGTACAAAGCAATTAAAGGTCATCAATTTGCCACCTTTGTTCTCACTCAGTTGGGGTGTGGCGCTAATTGTTTTCCGGACACTTGTTCTCACGAGACTACGAAGATCATCACAAGCTTCGTGTCAAAGTTGCCCACCTAATGAGGGCAAAATGACGCTCTCAAGGCTCCCGCAAGGGGAAACGAGGAGATAGTTTTTAATGAAAGTGGTTGAGATTGAGAATAGAGAGCGGAACACACAATCCTATGTCAACAGGTGGGGATAGTGAGGCGAGAGTAGTTCGGAAACGGACTTGAGGCAGCCCGAATTGCCGCACCAAGGGCGAGCGCCATGGCGGCTTGGAAGACTTACTGCACAGGAACGTTGCGAACACGGGAAGTTACTCAGAATGAGAGTTTACTTTTGAAGGAGAGAGGAAGCGGCAAGGACAAGGCAGAGGGATAGTACTTTGAGAAAAAGCGCCGTAGAAGTTGATTCTTGTAGTTTGCGCTGCTGAGAGAGGTACACGAAAAAGTCTTTGAATCAAGTTCAATCGGCGATTATCACCTTCAAGTTCAGACTAAAGCCGTGAGATTATTGCATTAATTAGTGGTAGACAACCAACTTGGGATCGAGAGTTACAAGTAGTAGCTCGCAGGCCACTTATTTTAAAAGGCAGAAATTCCTTGTTGAAAATTCCTTTATTGGGCACTTTTGAGCGCAATGTTAAGGACTGCTGTACTATCTAGTGGCAGTGTATGACATAATTGTATTTGCAAATATATGCAGCAGCATTGTATCCAACTAAATTGTTGTCTTTTAAAGAACTGTATTTTACATTCTGAAATCTATATGTATGATGAAAAGTGAATAGGCCAAACTAATTGCGGAAGCTTTTTTGTGGAATTCAATGTTGGCAATATTACGTTATTGGTAATACGATAATATTACCTTGTTCATCGAAAAATGACGGTGTATAGTACATCTATCCGCCTACATGCCGCAAAATGTAAAATAACATGTACTAACATCAAATAACAATAAAATGTAAAACTGGTTAAACTACATACCCCTTAGTGTTCATAGGCCTACGTCAACGAAACATAAACGGCTTTCGAAAACCAGGCATAGGCTCTCTTATGCTCGTGCGATAATGCCATTCTAGTACACAATTAGTGCAGCATGCAAATAAAATATGGAAAGAACACTTGAAAGAAAAGTTGGCTTATAAGAATCACATGTCTTCATGCGATTGGATTCCTTCATACGTAGCCTACTTTATGTATTTATAGGCTAATTGCAACGTTGTTTGCAGCGTGGTGAAACATTGTCAACAAAGTATCAAACACCATGTGACCTAACACTCACGCATGATGGGTATGTCACTTACCTTCATATTGAGAAGATATTAATTGCGAGCGGTGTTTGGTCTGAGCACGTGAATGAAAATTTTTGTGCCATCACATTGCTCAATAAGTCATTAGTCAATGCTTTTGCAAATTCTAAAGAAAATTAACCTCAAGCTTTGACGTACCTGTTTAAGGTCATAGTCGGAGTGGGCCATTTTCACATCACCGAATCAAATGATGTCCGCGGGCCACTTTGGATTTGAGAAGCGGTGGCGGGCAACCCGACATGAGTCGGCTGGTGGCCCGCGGGCCACGCGTTGCCCACTGCTGCATTAAAACATCCCATGATCCTGGATCATTTTTTCCTTCACAATTTTTGTCAAATGCCTCGGATTTTAAACTTTCAGTTTCAAGAAATATATATTTAGGACACTCTCTCCTAACTACTTGACATATTGCAATGTACTACCATATCATAGCATGACCACTTTTCTTATTGAGAATGATAACGATGCGGAATTCTGTTGGGAATATTGCGAATCCTTTAATCATAGTCAGACAATGCCATTTCCAATGATATATGAATGTGCGGCAAGTTCTAATTCAGGCTAATATTTTAGTGATCAACGTTACAATTTGACCAGTCAAAGGAGTATCGGTACCACGAGGCATGTAAATTTTTGTATGTTCTAGCAGGCCTACGCGACAAATCATCTGGATAGTTGGATTCGTGTAGTTTGCGCTGTTGAGAGAGGTAACAGTGTGATGCACGAAAAAGTCTTTGAGTTTTTCAGTAGGCGATTATCACCTTCCAATTCAGACAAAAAGCCGTGATAGTTTTGCACTGAAATCTCTGACAACTACTTTCAAATGTCTTCCACGAAAATTCAAGCCTTCTTAAGAAGTCATGTACATTGAAAACAATCATCTTTGATTGTGTTACAAATGTTACACAGTATTACCAAGCTAAGGGTTGGGTGTTTCTTCAACTACCATGCTGCTTGATAGGTAAAGAAATCGATCAAATATATTTTCAAGAATAATATCTCAAAATGCTATAAAGTCAATCACAATATTTCGTCATAGGCCTCCTTTGGTGAGGTTAGGGACCGAACCCTTGCTTTATGCAGCCACATGGTCTTTCCTTGATGACTCCTTGCATAGCTATTCAACTTAAGTTCCGTCAGTTTTGTACTGTATATCTTCATTTGTAAGTTCGGTTACCACTTTTTCGTACTTTGTCGCGCTCTCGTCTTTAGTTTAAAAAATAAAATAAAAATGAATTGTTAATTTAAAAATATTTCCTGAGTAGTCTGACTATACACAAGAACACAGGACGTGCTCCTATGCATCGTGCATGTAAATGCACAGTATCCAAGTGCGTGGGCGTTCGGGTCCCGATAAGTGCGTGGGCGTGGGCGCGCGCCCCGGCCCGGGGCGGGGCGGGTCCCGATAGCAGGAGTATATAGGAACGGGTACGGGTCCATTTACGAGTACAAGCATGCAGTGTGATTTCTGTCAACATGACTTCGCGTCGGTCGAGGAATGTATTGCCCATGGCGAGTTCGAATCAGGCCGTCGTTATTGTTCAGAGTGTACTATATGGTATGCGCGTGACCAGGAGCATGAATGTCCTTTCCTACGTCATTGGGTGGAGTGTTTCATATGTGATGAGTGTATGACCCTTGCGGATTTTTTCGATGAGCGTCGCCATGGATGTTATCAGAGTTGTCGTTTATGTGGAACGGATTATTTCCTGGAAGAGGGGGAACATTTCTGTCCAGTTCAAATGGCTGCGTTACTCCACCGTGTTGCCCCCCGTCCTGTGGAGCAGGAGCAGCGAGGAGGGGCACGTGACGAAGGTCGTCGTCATCGTCGTCATCATCATGAGGAAGCGCGTCGTTATTATTTCAATGAGGCGGGTATGGATGTGACCTTTACACCGGCTGAAGAGACACGTGACATTGTCGGGTTTTTGGACAGTATGTATCGGCAGTTGTACGATTTGATTGTGACGGAGCATGAACGATTTGAGGTGGTGGTGGTGGTTCAAATGGTATTTCTATTTGAACGTGTAGTGGCCAATGATGAAGTGGAAGAGGTGGAATTACGCTCCAACCCTATTTATAGACAGGGTATTGAATTTCGACATTTGGTTTGAAGATGTGAAGCAGGAGTGGGTGAGTTGGTTGGAAATGGTGACGGCACAAAGTTCGGGTTTAGTGCTTCAACTGATTCGTCAATTGGAGGTGCGTATTGGTCGTCATGTGCTAGATAATCGTCGAGCTGGGAAACGAATTCCAGTGCCGAAAGAATTGTGTGGTTTGAAATGTATCCGTCGTTTCACGTACGATGCGGACAAGAATGACAATTTATGTTTCCATGACGCCGTCCTCTATGCCTTAGCCTATCAAGATGGTTTGACGAAAACGACGTGTTTGAAAGTATTTCGTCAGATGAATGTCAATGGTCGCTATAAATTGGATTTTAGTGGCATGGGTGAAGATGGCTTTTTTCCATTAAAGTATTTAAAACATTTTGAACAGGTTAATAACATTGTGTTACGCATCTACGTCCATAATGGCAAAGTGTTTAAGGGGACCTTATACGACCACGACTGGCAATGTAATGAACGCACGCGCATTGTCCATTTGATTTTGCTGACGGATGTGGAAGATCGTAAAGAGGAACATTTGGATTGTCATTTTCTCCCCATTCTTAAATTTGACACATTTCTGTATGGGACATATGATGTGAATCAACTGTCTAAAGGCTACCGTCGATATTTGTCGTGTGAGTTATGTCTGGCAACATTTGCCTTCAGCGGTGAGAATAAACCCACAGAGGAAATCATTGCAGCGCGTGATGCCCACCAACGGCTGTGTTGTGGTGTGAAGACACAGTATGAGCATGGACCACCATCCATTGAATTGAAATTCAAAGATTATGGAAAAATGACTCATCCTCTTTGTGTGGTATACGCCGACATTGAAAGTTTAATACATCCCATAACGAAAATCCATACACCAGCAGCGATTGGTTTCTATGTGAAATGGGATGTGTCACTTGCGATGGACAATGAGCCAGTGGTCCAACATTTGGGGGAATGGTGTGTGACTGAGTTTTTGGATAGTATGGAAGCGTTAATCTATCGACTCCACCATTTGATTGATAATCTATCACGCAAGGAGATGGTCATGACACCGGAAGATCGTGAGCAGTACAAGGCGACAAACTATTGTAACGTGTGTAAACGTCACGTGGTGGAATTGAGTGAGGATAAAGTGAATGAACACCAAAAAATGGACCATACGAAATGCCGTGACCATGATCATTTAACAGGTCGATATCTACAAGTGTTGTGTCTAGCGTGTAATATCCGCCGACGACAAGTTCGACGTGAAATCCCCATTTTCTTTCATAATTGGAAAGGCTATGATAGCCATCAAATCATTCTCTATGGATTATCACAACGAGATCAAGACTTGTGGTGGATCAACCCATGCTATACAGGAGGCGACAAGACAATTGGACTCACAGCCAGCTATAAAGTGTATGGTAATTTTAAACAAAATGTGAAACTTCAATTTCGCGATTCATTTCAATTCCTATCATCCTCGTTGCATAAACTATCACAAACGGTGGAACACTTTCCAGTGTCGGAACAAGTGCTACAAGCCACCTATCCAACCGTCAATCATGAGGCAATACGTAAGGGCGTGTTTCCATATACCTATTTTGATGACTGGGCACATCTTGATGAAGACTGTTTACCCCCTATTGAAAAATTCTATAACGACTTGGTGCAACAACCGTGCTCGGAAGAGGATTATGCTACCGCCCAACGAGCCTGGCGAGAGGTGGGATGTCGCACCTTTCGAGACTATGTTGCATATTATTTGTTGGTGGATGTAGTCCTGTTGGTAGATATCTTTGAAGAGTTCCGTGCAAAAATGTATGCAGTGGCCCAATTGGACCCGGTGCACTATTACGGTCTTCCCGGTCTAACTTACTCATTCTTCCTCTTGTATACAAATGTGTGTCTAGATCATGTGATGGATGTGGAGATGTACAAGATGTTTGAGGCGGGTATAAGAGGAGGGATGACGTTTGTGAATAAGCATCAGGCAGAGTATGTGGAGGCGTCACGTGCTACAGAGGGTGTGTATACGCATTTGTATTATGTGGACGCGAATAACCTTTACGGAACAGCAATGAGTGCGAAATTGCCGAAAGGTAATTTTGTGTGGATGCCTCCTCGTCAACTAGAGCAAGTGAATGACGCCTGGATTTTAAATTTTGATGTGGATGGATATCAGGGGTGTATCCTGACGGTGGATTTGGAATACCCATGTGCGGTACAGGATGCAAGTATGGATCTCCCCTTTGCCCCAATGCAGGGTCGGATACATGAGTCACAGATGAGTGCCTATATGCATCAATTATGGCAAAGTTTATATGAGAAGGACCTCTCGATTAAAACGTCGACGAAACTGTTAATTACTCATGAACGGAAAGAGCGTTATACGGTTCATATTTATGCGCTTCAATTTTATGTGCAACAAGGCATGCACGTGAGTAAAGTATACCAGGGGATTACGTTTCATCAAGAAGCCTTTATTCAACCCTACATTGCCTACCATACAGCGGAACGGGCGAAAAGTACCAATGCCATGGCGAAGAATATGCACAAATTATGTGTGAACGCCTTATTTGGAAAGACAATGGAAGACGTGCGTAAATATGGTCGTACAAAGATGGTGCGTAGTAAACGGTTATTTTTGAAATATATCCACCACCCCATGTGTCAAAATTTCTTTGGGGTAGGTGATTCAGCCATGATTGTGCATATCCGCCGTCGAAAAATATGTCTGGACCGTGCCATCTATATTGGACAAGCCGTGCTTGACATTAGTAAAATTCAAATGTACCGTCTATTGATGCAGTGGCGTATGAATCAGCATTGTCTATCGGTAGAAATCATTGGTGGAGATACGGACTCCTTCTTTCTTCAAGTGGAAAGTGAGAGTGACCGTGATACAATTTTGAAAGCTTTTCAGACTTTCCACAATGAGATTGATCCTGAAGCACGGGGGATTTTGGACACATCGAATTATCCCAAGACACACCCCCTCTATGACGCACATAATGCGAATCGATTGGGCTGCTTCAAAGACGAAAGTATGGGTCGGCTGATTACGGAATTTATTTGCTTGAGTCCGAAATTATACTCGTATGTGATGCAGGATGGAACAAGAGACTGTCGGGTCAAAGGAGTGAAACAGTACAAGAAGAGAGAGTTATCGCATGAGGTGTATAAACGTGTCTATGAAGATCAGAAAGCACATGTGGTATGTCAATTGAATTTGGAGTCTCATTATCATGTGCTACGCACCACCCTGCGTAAAAAGGTTGCTCTAACGGGTTGGGAAGACAAACGGTACTGGCTTTCAGCCAATCATAGTGTTCCATACGGCAATCATACCGTTATAAGTGCATAGGTGGTGGATATGTTGTTAGATGGACTCGACGATGTGCAATCGGATGGTGGAGATCCGAGCCTCAACTAATTTACCATTGGAGAGGATTTATACAGTATTATGTTCACGTGGATATACACCACTACGATTTCGTCCAGCGAAACCTAAACGCATCTATACGAAATGGTGGAGTAAAATCCCTTGGCAATTATTTCCACGTGGATGTATCCAAGTGATGGGCTATCATGATATGGCAGTGTATGAAAGTGTCTACAACAGTTTGAAAGCACTATTGGTGGATGAAATGCAATTGCCCCTGACATTATCCTCGCCACAAGTAAAATCCTGCACAGTATTATGTGACTGGCGACGGTATCGCTCAGACATTTCCTTTTCAAAAATCAGCTCGTCAGCCTCAGTCATGAATGAACAAGAACTATTTCCCGGGACATTAGTGCATTGGGGTGATCATTATCATTGTTCCCTATTTACCAACGGGAAAGCTATTGTTACAGGAGTGTGTTCTATTGAAGAAGCGGAACGTGTATTGAAGTGTATGGTGAACCAATTATAAAGAGTCAAAACAAGAGCATGTGTTTTTACATTCATTATTTATTAGCAAGAAGGGAGGATACAAGTTGTTTCATATAAGAAGCAATATACCGGTCATTATAAGCAAGTTTTCATTGAGTCGTAGTCGGATCATGTTGTAGTGTGATTTGATAAAAGGGAGTCAATGTCTCATGAAGGGAGGCGGCACGAGGACGATGATTGAGATAATAGAGACAATAGCCACCACAGTAAGCCTTCTTGCCCTGTATACAAGCATGGGATTGTTGTAAGGGGTAGGGGCGCTTTTTCAACCATGAGTATAGATTTGGGTAATTGCGTATGGGTTCGCCATAGGAATCGAAAAAATCACACACACGTTGGTCATTGTCCTGATAGTAGGCGAGCCAGTGTTCTCCTTTTTTATGTCGGGGATCTGAATTGAGAATGCAGGAGAAGGAGGTGGTATGTTGGGGTGCCTCATCCGCAGCAAACACGCCCAAAAAGGGAATGTGTGAGGGTTGTAGGAACATGGGGGCCATGGAACGACAACTACATTGTAGGAGACAGAGCAACTCATCATTACAACAACATTGTAATTGATGACGTAGTTGTATATGATCCACAGACTTCATCACACTTTCCAATTGACCTGAGGAGAGCCATTCAACCATGGCCACTCACTACTAAACAGCGGGAGTTACGTAGTCGCTGGAAATGACGGAGGTGTTGGGTTTGATAACAAAGGATTCATCAACGAGGGAGAAGATGAGGAGATCCAAGGGGTCAGCTAATCCAGCTTCGAATCCAATTTCCAATGAGAAATTTAAATCTCCCCGCGTCCGTTGTTGTTCAGATAGGCGATGGTCCAAGGTGATGTCAAAGGGGATTAAATAAAAGTACTTTTTAAAGGTATCCAAATCCATATGACAGGAGGAATTCTTTCCATACATGTTAATGGCGCGATTGAATTGTGTATAGACTTCGCGTAGATGATTGCAATTGATAGCACCCCCAGTGATGGTCATACCATTGGATTTAAGAGTGAGGGATGATAATTTATACCGTTTGAAAATCAATTTACGATTTCCATAATTGAACCACTTGTTACTGGGGGTAAACCCAAAGAAGATGAGTTTGGGTTGAATATTGAGTGCAAAATTAGTCACCTCACGTTTCTGCCATCCTGCATTGAGGTTAATGCGTTGAACAACAATACCATTATATTTGTAGGCAATCGTTTCCTTCATACGACGTGTGGCAATAGCCTTTTGAATGGCATCAGATGGGAGTAGCATAGGCATATGTAGTTTAAATGAATGAAACCATAAACGGTAACTATCCCCGGCATTAATGGCATCAAAGATGCGAAGCATGTACTGTGGATGGTTGACATGAAATTCCAAATCCAGTTTCGTACCAGGTGGAAGAGCTTTATTCTGCTGTTTGATAACCATAGTTTGATTTCCATTTGATTAATTAAATTCTTCTCTTCATCAAAGTTTGAGAAGGCATCCGTCAGAGTACCCCCAGCGGGATAAGCTGCCCCAGCACCCGCAGCAGGTAAGGTTCGTACAAGTGAGGTGGTAGGTGTTTGAAACCCTTGTGTTACCAAATGGGTACCTTTGGCAGTAGCATCATACTGCAACATATTGATGAGGTATGCTTGTAAAAAGTACATACCACTCCCACCTTCAACAACTTGTTCATTGACTGTAATTTTCACATCACGAAACATACTGTGGGCTGAATTATTAATGATGATAGCCTTTGCAGTGTTGGGGAGTGTTGCCCAAACTCCACCCGCCCCCAATTTCTGAATGGACACTTCTACACTACAATAGGCATTGGATACATCCATCCAAAAACGATCTGACGGATTAATAGTGAAATGAATGACACCACACGCATCGAGGGCATTGATGGGGTAAATGAGTTGCGTGTAGACGGAACGACTGGAGACATCCACCGCATCTTTGGCAAAGATACTGTATCGACTATCCAATTCAGAGGGGTACGCATCTGTCATGATCATTGAGGTGAAGGTTGATGAATTACTTAAAATAAATGTTGACCACCAGTGAGACGACGGTAGTAGGGGAGATGACGAACACCTCGATAGCTGGTTGAAGTGAGAGCCCCCGTACTGTCTTCAACAGGCATGGGTCTTTGACGTTTAGCAAGAGGAATTTCCCCCACCTCCTCTAGAGCACGTTTGCGTGATCGTACAGCTTTGCTAATGGCTTTGATTCCATTCTCAGCAACTTTTGGTGTATTGACTAAATGACTCACAGCATTGGCACCTAATGAAGCAATAGATTGAGCGGCACGTTTCACATTACGAGCGGTGAGTTGACCTTTAACACCCTTTACAATACGATCCTTTAATCGACCCAGGGTTTGTGTTATTGTATTAGAGGATGAACGTTGAGCGCGACGTCTGATAGGCCTGCGCCTCTGGGGAGTCCGTTTCATGGGGGCTCGTTTGGTGGGAGCTCGTTTCATGGGGGCTCGTTTGGTGGGAGATCGTTTCATGGGGGCTCGTTTAATGGGGGCTCGTTTAATGGAAGTGTGTTTCACCCCGCGTGGAATACGAGGCATGCGGATACGAGGCATACGAAATCCACCCGTTTGCCCTTCATCGCCACCACCACCACCGGATTGTCCCAAGATGTAGGAGCTAGGAACAGTGGTGGGTCCCCCTCCAATTAATTGGAGGCCCCGGACTTTGTGCGATCAAATTGGAATGGAGAATTCCCCAATGGACGATGAAAGAGTTGTGCCATATGAATGAGAAAAGAGAGTACAAGTTACTTAAACACGGCGTTGTAAATGTAGTTTGATGTAGGTGCGTCCTCCTTGAAAAGGAACTAAACGTCCATCATCAGAATGGATATAGAAACGAAGACGATTCAAGTCATGCACTGCGAGGGGGAGATAGTCGACGTGATTGAATTCATGATGAATAGCTGGTCCATAAGGAAGGTTTTCATAGGGGACAACGCGTAGTAAATTGGTTTGCATTCCTCCTACTTAGATGTTGGTAATCAGATTGGAGTAGAGAAGGAGATTATAAATGTATGCATGCATGTTGACTGGGGTAGTACATTGTATAGAAGAATCTATACGCGTGGTAGGGAGTCCGAGAATATCTTGAAGCAGGGGTTCCATTTCGAGAGATATGCCAGGAGTGATGTGTAGTTTGGTAAAGGCAGAGTCACCCACGGTGATATAGGAAAATTTAACCCATGATGGTTCCGCCGAATTGAGGGTATAGAATAGAGAAGCAATGTCATAGATACCATTCTGTAGACGGAAATATTTAACAGGGGTAGTTGTACGCACATCAATCACAGAGGCAACATCCATAGGTGAGTCATCCATAGATGAGTCATCCGTAGGCGAGTCATCCATTGAGTCATCCACTGAATCATCCATTGAGTCATCCATGGGTAGAACGGTAGATGCGTCAGTGTCGGAATCATTCTCATACGCAGAAATAATGTCTTGTAGGACGGATGTATTCACATCGGAGCGAAGGGACATGGGTTTAGGAAATCGAATATTCACCGGTATGCGTGTATTACATTGATTGAGAAGGACATAGCAATCAAAGGACTTGTTGCGCCATGAGAGACGTTTTTCTTCCAAAGTATAATTGGCACTGTTTCGTGCCCGTGACGTAGCTGGACTGAGGCGGGTGGTGGTGGTTGTAATGGTTGTGCCGGTAGTATACGTCACACCACTATAGCCGAAGAAATCAATGGCTGTACTGGTGTCAGGACCCATGAATAGATCGGATGAAAGATTAGTGTTGACAAGTAATTCATGTGGATTGGTGTCAAATTTCTGAAAGCGATTGAGGAGATGAGTTCCCCCGCGAGTACTGCGTTGCTCCACTTCAAAATTGTCCATGTCAAAAGCATCGGATAATTTGGGGAAATAAATGCCTAATAATTGACTATTTGCACTGAATGAGCGTAGAGTGATGCGACCTTGCCGCTTCATAAATTTATTGTACATTTCAAATGCACCCTTTTCAACACGCAAATCCTTGTAACGGGGGTGGAGATTGTGGTAAGGGATATGGAAATAATAATCCGTCTTGGTTGTTGCACCGTCTTTGTTAATGTCTTCATCAAAATACAATTCACCATTTTGTAAAGTACCATTATGGTCCAGCATTTGTGGTAAACCATACAAGGTTAATTGTGTACACAAATCTTTGAATTGGTCACGAATAGTACCAGCCCCAATACGAATTTTAGCCACACGTGTACGATACAATGGAATGGGGGTGATGACGAAATCAGAGGCTTTAAATGCTGATTGTTCACAAGGATGATAAAAGCCGCGGTAACGACGTAGAGGGTGTAATTTCCGGGGGTATGTCTTTTTCGAATCATACTCTTTAGCGATGGATTGGTGTTTGGAAAGCACATGGTCCTGTGTGCGATTGTTGGTGTAATTGATGTATTCATAATTTGCACCAGGGTGTACAATCATATTAATCTCCTCCTTTGTAATAGTTTTCATGGTATAATCAATGTGGGAAGGGTCCACGTGTGGGGTACCAGTCGGTGAGTGAAGAGCGCTGGGATAATAATCATGTTTCACATCACCCCCCAATTCTAAATCAATGGGGGTGGCTTGAAAAATGAAGCCACAGGGTGCTCCTAGTAAGGATTGCATAGGCCCATTCAAAATGAGAGCATGATTGAGGTAGGCAAAATCTTTGGTAAGTGTATGCCAAGGGCGTGGATTGTTACAGATGGCATTTATCATATCCTGTAATGCATGGGCAGTGCTCATGGAATGAAATCGCGCAGGCATCATCGTTTTCAGGACTGTACGATTGGTAAGGACCCATTGATCAAATGTATGTGGAGAAAAGACTTCCGACGTATTTTTCGCCTCTTGGAAATTGTGTAGGAGGGGAGAAAGGAAGGTGAATGGTTTATTATAGACATCCCGCCACGCAGTGGGTACACTGTCCATGGGGTGAAAGACACCATGCACGCGATGTAGGTTGTAGAAACACAATCCCTCACGATTCTGTTGAATGCGATGAGCTAGTTGTGCGAGTAACAAGGGGGTGACATTGATGAAGTTTTCATGCTTGGTGACAGTCCAATTTTTGAGACGAATGTCCCCAGATGACGTTGGGAAACTCCGAATGAGGGTACTGGTGCGATTATCTTCATTGGTGAATGTATCGGACATGAAATTTGAGTTCATTGCTTTCAAGGCATAGGCCCATGTCTTTGGTTGTATCTTCAAGTGAACGACAAGTTCATTAGCAGTGTACTCCACGGATTGAGGACGATAGTTCACTCTAGCTCTGGGATCAAATAAGGATGTTAACTTGTTTAGATACAGGAGATAGGGTGCTGGATCAAATAAGAGTCGCTGTATGTGAGCACGATATGGGGTCATGGGTGATTGAGGACCATGTCCATTCTTTTTGAGAGTTGGGGTAGGACCTGTAATGAGTGGGGTTAAAGGGTATTCACAGTAGAACAAGGGTAGTTGTGTTCGATAACGTGACCCAGAACGACCCTGTTGCAGTTTTAACGCGTGTGCGGTATTATGATACAGGGTGTCTAAAATACCAATGGGGATTTGTGTTTGATTGAGAACAGCGGTTTTCAGCTGCACCTTGGGAGTACCACCACCTCCTCGACCAGGTGGACCACGTTTTCCCATAGGACCACGTTTCCCCATTGGACCACGAGGGCCTTCAGGTCCTGTGAGTCCCATAGGACCCCGTTCACCCTTTGGACCTTCCACACCGCGAATACCAGGGAGACCTGTATAGCCCTGAGGACCACGCTCACCGGGGGGTCCACGCGCACCAACACCACCTTGAGGACCACGCTCACCTTGAGGACCACGCTCACCTTGAGGACCACGCTCACCTTGAGGACCACGTTCACCTTGAGGTCCACGTGCACCTGAAGGACCCTTGACACCTTGTGCACCCGGTGGACCCTCTTTCCCCTGTGAACCGGTAGCACCTGGTGGACCTTGTAGACCAGTAGCCCCGCGATCTCCCTTGTCTCCTTTATCGCCTTTATCGCCTTTTTCACCTTTATCGCCTTTATCACCCTTATCACCCTTATCTCCTTTAGGACCACGAGCCCCATCTTTTCCATGACGACCATCTTTCCCATCTTTCCCATGACGTACAGTGGGGGTAGGTGCATCTTTTCCCGGATCACCTTTTACTCCTGGTGAACCACGATCGCCTTTATTGCCTTTATCGCCTTTATCGCCTTTATCGCCTTTATCGCCTTTATCACCTTTATCACCCTTTTCACCCTTTTCACCACGAGGACCTGGCTCCCCATTCGTGCCAGGCTCGCCCTTGTCACCCTTGTCACCCTTGTTACCCTTGTCACCCTTGTCACCCTTGTCACCCTTGTCACCCTTTTCCCCCTTGTCACCCTTTTCACCACGAGGGCCAGGATCCCCATTCTTTCCAGGCTCCCCCTTTTCACCACAAGGACCGGGGTCTCCAGGTGGTCCTTGAGGTCCTATCCGCAATTGAATACCGCCGTTGGTGGAGGCGGAGGGGCGTTTTGCAGGTAATTTTCGTTTGAGAAGTATACCATCTGTGGTGCGGGGGTGGGATGTGGTATGATGACCAATTGAAAACGACAAATCGTTTGGAATAGTTTTCAATGTATTTTGAATACTAATCTCCTTTACACCCACTTCCCATTTATCACCATAGGGAATAGTGATATTGGGGAGTAATTCATTTTCAAAATCGGCTGAGGTGTTGTTTGGAAACCGTTCCGGTTGGGCATTGCTAAAGACATGGATCACCAAGTCATTAGTGTTGGTGTACATCCCCACACGGTATAGGAATGAGTCATTACCTAAAAACAATTACAAAGAAGAACGGGGACGGAAATGAAGTTTCAAAAAGGAACGTCCATACTTCATTGGAATGTACTCCCCATCATCACCACGAATTTCCACTTCAATTTGATTAATGACACGACTGCTCAGTGGATAGTATTCCACGGCAGGGATCTCAACATTAATCATTTTACCATAATGTGCCGTGTGTTCAATAGGGATCATTTTTAACAAACGCGCATGAGTATCACCAATGGCACTTGCGGCAACAATATCACAATAAATGATGATGTTGTAGGTATTGGGAACAATCCCAACGGGATAGGTGGTTTGAAAATCAGAATGGGGTCCAAAATAGGTGCGTGTCAGGTTGAGAATATGACCCATAGACACCCCAAAATCAATGTACGTATTCATTCCCGTATGAATGGAAAGAAAATGTTCCGGGGATAATGTCAAATGGATATCCTTCCAATGAGATAGTGCCGTCTGCATGTAATTGATGAGACCTGTGATAGTATAGGCGCCTTCAGGAATGATGATGGTTTGAAATGGAAAGGAGAAGTGCATACCTTCCGAGCGGATAAGACTATCATCCAAGGGTTTCAAAACTGAACGGTACATATGAAACACTGGACGATTATTGAAATCCATGGTGAGTGACACAGTCTTTAGGGGTTTCTTGGAACGAGGTCGAATGCGTAAGATCATTCCCTCTGTTAAATAAAACATATTGCGCTGATAGGTATAGAGACCATTGGTTAGACTTCCTTTAATACCATTGGCATTTAAACCATCCTGTGAATACCATCCAATCGGTTCAAATGAATCCGAGGGGGACAGCTTTTCATGTGACATTTCATGAGGGTTGGAAGTGAATTTAGAAACAAAGTGTGTCAATTGATAATCCGAAGCACGATACGCATTTACTCCAAAAAGATACTGTTGAAGATATTGATTCCCAGTCGTTGCCTTCATCCATGTCTTAGTGTCAGTGGGTCTAAAGTAACGTTGTTCTTCTTCCTTCTTCCATTGGTACAGTGTAATAGGTAGGGTTGTATAGTCCGTATAGGTTGCGGGTAGGCTATAATTCCACAGGGCATTGATGTGAAGAATCATACCATCAATGAAGGTGGTGGGATAGGGAGTATGATATTCCATACTGTGTTTGAAAAGGAGTGACGTCAGTTCAGACAAATGTAATTTTGAGGTGGGGGGCATTTGAAAGTGTAAACGATAAAAGATTGTGGAAGCGGAATATTGTATCCAAAACATACGGTTATTCGGCATACTCTTATGAATGGCATGAGTCAATGTTTGAAGTGTATACATTCCATTTGGAATGGTATAGATGATAGGAGATGGGACCATCGGATCAATGTGAGAATAGACCAGACGTAAAGGTGTCTTGAGGTGAATCATATTCAATGTGGTATAATTGGGAATGTGTTGAAACAGAGTCAACTGCTGACTCATTTCTTTAGGCGTAGGGGATTGATGAAGAATGTCCGTTGCCATATAAAAGGGTGTAATGGGGATAGGGATGAAAATGGACAAGTCCTTGGTGGCAAATTGAGGATCCAGGATGGGGGTTGCCATCATAACATGTGAAGACCACGGTTTGGTAGCGTGATGTTGTACCATACTCACATGGTACGTGCTACATGTGAAGGGGTGGAGGGGTTGAAAGTCACTCGCCTCCCTTTTCCAATAGACGGATTGGCGATGAGAAAGAGTAATGTGTGAATGCTGGAATTTAGTAATTTTACTCTTTGCCCCCAATGTTTTGTGATACACATCCGTGTTGTAGGTTTCCACCATGGGTGTGGGTAGGTCCTTCTCTTGCCATAATCCTGTTATTTCCGTTCTATTCAATACTTTAGCAATATGGGCATCTTTTTCAAATTGAATGAATATAGGGTAGAAATTCATGTGACCTTCCCATCGCACATTGAATGAGAGTGTGATTCCACCTTGACAGGGTAGCCATTGATAAGGAAATGAGGTAGTGGTAGACTTGGCATGTGGAAATCGATACACTGGGGATGTAATCGATAATTGTAATGTAGGGTGATGAAAAATCCGTTTCAAGTACTGTGGTAAGGTATAGAAGCCGCTGGGGATGGATATACTGTGAGTACTATAGAAGCCCAACACGGCAAAGAACCCCATTACCACCCGTTCCGGTTTTTTCACGTGAATTAATAGTGAGTCACACTTGGCCAATTGTTCCAAGTCCTGTGTCCATTGTGTAAACCGTTCCTTGGACAACTGTTCAACCTTGTAGGCGGTTAGAATGGATTCGAGGAATTCCAAGTAGATGGGTAAAGGTCGAATACGGCGAAAATTGAAATGATTAAAGAGTCGATCACGGTAAGTGGCGGGATTTGACATGATAATGGTATCCAACTCGTACATGATATCCATATCGGAGGGGAGGGTGGAAGGTATTGGCTGAGATTTGAATAACGCTCGAGTTGCTTCCACCATAGCATCATGTGCTTGATTCGAACGAATGGTACTCATGTTATAATTACGCCGACTATCCTGGTGTAGGAGGGGTGGGAGTTTTTTCACCAAGGTGTCTGTATACATTTTCAAATGTCCTGCACTATTGGCATGTGCATCCAACGTATTGGGTTTGGGAAAGTAGGGGAGAATACTATTGTACTGGTTGAGAACATGAACACCTTCATCCCGTGTGAATTGTAGGGTGCGTGGAAGATTCATCCATTCAGATAATGACAGTTGATTACCCAATACGTGTTGAAATTTGCGTAAGGAGGTCATGAGTTCACGTAAATAGTTGATCTTCATATCATAGGTGAATCGCACTTGTTTGGCTTTATCGGTGATAATCTGTCCCGCCAGCAATCCCATGACCACCAAGGTATCATTTTGTTTAATCCAAGGTCGATGGACTATATCTCCGGGTAATGTTGAATGGAGTGCATCGGCAAGATTGGCGGTAATACCAAATTCTTTGTCATATAACCTCATTAGTGTATTAATATCCCGATAGATTTTATCTTCACCATACTGGGAGCCGGGAATGCGTAGGAATTTGGGGAGAAAGACCGTCTCCAATGGGTAGCATCCATACAAATCAAGGGGGGTTACCACTTCCACATCACATTCACGACATAGACTACTTAACAGTTGGTAATCCATTGCAATAAGACTGGTATTACTTGGGTAGGCCACTTTGAATAGAATCTCCTCCTCAGTGTGTTGAAGGAGTGTCCCCACATCGGACCACACCATCCATTTCAAGAGATCATCCAAGGGCATAGTCTCCTGTGCATATTCGCGATGGAATTGTTTGGAGAAGGAACATCGATGTAATGGAATCACACTAAACCAAAAGTCTTGATAGGAGCCACGCGTTGTAGTGCGATTAATAAAATCCTTGCGATGTGTGGCTACACGGGTTTGTATACGTGTCGATTGTAGAGGGGAGAGGTGATAGACAGTATGTGGAAGAAACCAAGCCATGGCTAAGGCGGGTGATAGGACCAACACATAATGAAAAACGGTATATTCCTTCACTTGATATAGGGAGATGGGGGCTACCTCAATTGTGTAAACCTCCGCTTCGGTAAAACCATCACCGCCCATGTAAAGAAGAGACGATTCCGTCGTGATGGTAAACATTTGTGTTTGTACACGATTGACATAGGCTTGAAACGCATCAATGGGAGGGGTTTGTAACCATTTCTCTTTGGATGTATACAGCTGATGACGTATCACCTTATCCGCTCCCTCCATATTATAGTATGGAAGAAAGGTATGCATTGTGGAATGTTGTCCAACATCGGATGTTTTACCCACGGTGATGGGACACGTTTCCGTAATGGTATCAATGGTATTGACGTACCCAAACCCTTGTACACCTACTTCCCATTGAGACATGGTGGAAAGAGAAAAGGGCACATTGTAGTGAGTAAAATAATGATTAGCTTTATTATTAAATGAATCATTGTGCACATTGCTGAGTAATAAGATGGAAAAATCCTGTTTCTTCTCCCCCATCGTCCTCTTGTTTAATATTGACGATGGTTACCTAAAGGTATAATATCGGATTGTTTCACCCATGAATTCATAGACTTCGGGTAGCCTTGCCAATGCACGAGTAATTCCCGTTCACCTCGACGTTGACGTGTACCAAGGACTTGATCCACTTGATAGATTTCTTCATCTCGTTGCACGACTTGTAATTCATTGGCATGAAAGGCGCCATGAATAGGAGCTCCCGTCAGATCCACTAATGTATACATGCGTGTCCCATGTGGGTCTTCTCGAATGCTGTGGATACGAAACTCCTCCATTGAACAATTCGCTTCATAGCCACGTCCAAAGGTTCCTTTATCACGTGAAATGCGTACACGTGCACCCACTTTTAATAGGGGAATGGTACGTTTCCTCTTCTTCAAGTGGGGATAGTTTTGGAGATGACGTTTCTGTTGATGGAATAGAATGGACCCAATGTCACGGTTATTCACTTCATTTGGAATAGCGTGTGTCGTTGAATGTCGTGTATTGTTGTAGGCCATCATAATGTCGGGGAGGAAATCAATCCAGTTCTGGGCATTGGTTGCTGTAAAGATCCGTTCCAATTTCTCTTTAATGGTACGATTCAATCGCTCCACATGCGCGCATTTGTAAGGACTATAAATAGAAAAGTGGTCAATATGATCTTTCTTCAGGACATTGGCCACTTTCTTATTATAAAATTCACGTCCTTGATCCGTTTGTAAACGAGCAGGGGGTGGTATGGTTTGAAACACTTGTTCTAGAATGGCGGCGACTTCATCGGCACTTTTGGTTTTGAGGGGAAAAGCCCAGGCTTTGCGTGAGAATATATCCATGAGCATCAGAATGTATTTATAGCCACGATTGGAGTTGGCATACTTTTGATAGTCCACAATGTCCGCTTGAAATTGGATTTGAGGGCCACTCACACGGTAGGGTTGGAGAGGGCGGGGGCGTTGTTTCTTGCGATGTAGGGTGTAGGTCGGTTGGGATTGGAGCCATTGGCGTACACGTGCGGGACTGATTCCGGATGCAGCAGCTAAAGAAGCGACGGAGCCGTACCCCGCAGGATGTTGGGCGTCGTAGTAAATTTCTTTGAGTCGGTCCATCAATGTCGTCGCGCGTTTTCCATCTACTTGGTTGGACATGTTGTTCCGTGTGGGAGGCACAGCATGTTAATGTCACCACAATCTGTTGCTCTCCATCCCCACCCCCACCACTGCACGTGGTGCACAAGCGTTGAAACCATGTGGGGGCGGCCATGTTTCATCACCCATGCATCCATCACCCTACCTAATAAAAATGCTGGTTGGCGTCTAGTAGGGGGTAGCGGCTATTCTCCTTGTCGTCCGAGCGTGTCACGGCGCGTGTCCGCGTCGTGCCTCGCCGGGAGGTTCCTCGACTGGAGGTTCCTCGACTGGAGGTTCCTCGATTGGCGGTTCCTCGACTGGAGGTTCCTCGATTGGCGGTTCCTCGACTGGAGGTTCCTCGATTGGCGGTTCCTCGATTGGCGGTTCCTCGACTGGAGGATGTGCCCCGCGTAGAGCTACTCCGCCCTAATCGTTTGGGTGATGTGTGGTGGGGGATTGGGGGCGGTGTCCGGGGGAGTGGGGGCGGTGTCATGGGAGGTGGAAGGGGTGGGGGTTGGAAGGCGCTGGGTTCAGGCATGAGCGGGCTGGTACCAAACAATTTGTGACGTAGTTTCTGCATAAGGATCATGCGTGCATGCCAATTGCGTATGCGACCCAGGGTGGGTTTGGTGCGAATCAGATCACGTGCCACTTCGCGCGCATACTCTGGATAGGGTTGGAGCATCCCATTGATGCGTTCATTTTCCAAGGTATGTTGTAGCAAGGTTGTGGGTTTTTCATCACCTCCCACTTGTCCTCCTCCCCCTTGATCTTTCACGGCCGCCTTTTCTTCACACGCTTTCAGCTGCGTCGGTGTCACTACCATCATTTTACTGAAATCCATTTTGGAATGATGTGAATGTTTGGTTAACTTAAATACAATCATGGGTGGATCAAACAGTCGGGTACGAAAGCGGTATTCTAACGGCGTGGCGGGTGTAAAGTCAATAAAGAGATAGGCATACACGCCATAATCATGCATAATACTAGTCAGCATGTTATGGATGACGTGGGTATTACCCTTGGGGAGCATTCTTGAAAGGAATTGACTGGTTTGCTGGAGATTCCGTGGATTAGGGAAGAGGACCATATAGTGCACATTATTATTGCGCATACGCTGTTCTTTATCCCCATACAGATACTGTGTGATTTGAATGGCGAAGAAGCCTTTATGATGAGATCCTCGTAGAAACAGTGTGGTAATATCTTCACTTTTAGCACTTTCTTGTTGTAAATCATCGAGAATGACAATATCATTCTCCCCCACTTGATCTAAGTCGTCGTGGGTGGGTAAGTCATATTTCAACTGTATATCCAACTCTTTCAAACGTGTATGAAAGGGGCTCTCAATCCCATAAAACCACCATACTGTGCGGATGGGGTGTTTAAATAACCCATCTTTATGTCGCAAGAGATTTAGAACAAAGGTGGATTTCCCTGATTTACTCGGACCACACACAATCATGGACGAGTCATTTTCCAATCGAAAATCCATGTTAAAAGTCACAGAGTCCATTCAATAATGTTTATTACGTAAAGTACAAGCCTTACTCAGCATATTCAGGAATGAGAAGAGTGTCAATACCATACAGACACCAGTCAACAGATAGTCCATCCATTTTGGTATAGACGGGGTAGTCACTAACCTTCACATGTTCACGAATCGTGTCAAATTCTTGAGGGTAGATGCCTGCGGCGGGGATTTTGTACCAATCTTCTCCGTTGAGTTCATACAACCGTTTCTGGGCACTCAAGACAAAGGCACGGTAGAGGCGTTGGAGGCGTGCATCTTTCATACCGACACCCTTCTCCCCTTCCGTGTGAATGTCCTGTAGACCATGTAGTCCAACCCGTAGAATCTCCGTGATATCCTGGATGCGTTTCTTCACATGACGAAGACTGTGTGCAAGTTGAATGGTGGGGGTAAGTTTCTTTAACGTATCACTAAAGTGTTCGTTGCGATAGCAATCATACTCCAATCGGTGAAGGAGAGGGCGTAGTTTCGTTTCCAGCCATGATTGAGCGATATACACATTCACATCTTTCATGAGCGATGTCTCGGTAAACGGTTCCCCCGACGTGTCTGGAGTCATCCCATTGGTGGTGAGGTAATTGCACAAGGCAAAGGTATTTTTGGCGATTTTCTTGTGCGCCTCTAGTCGTTTGAGGACTTGTTGAAGACCGCGGAGTGTGAAGTACTCTTCAATCATGTCCGTACAAAAGCCAGTATTTGTCGCCCCGTGTTGAATCCAGTTCCCACGCACCGTCTTTGTCAAGGTTAGGAAGCGTTGGATATACTTATCCCGCAAGTCTACACATTCCACAACACGTGCCTGATACTGTCGAAGGGTATAGACTTCTTGTACAATCAGGATGAGTAACTGCACCAACAATGACCGTCGCCCTTCAAAATGTTCATTATCCCATCCGTCGTCATCAATGGGTTGTGCGCGTCCTGTAAAGGTGTTGTCGTACTTATAGAGCACCTCTTCCAACTGTGTCAATATATACTGAAGACTGTGGCTGGGGGACGGATCCAGGAGGGGGAGAAGTTCCTTCGTAGCAAACGTATTCAACTCCCTTGTATAAAAGGGGTGAGTTTAGGTGTCACCTTCTCCTCAATCAAAGACATGAGACAAGCGAATTGATCCCGCGTCGTTTCCCCGGGGGACACCAATTGTTTCATCCAATGATTGGCCGATTCAATATTCACCTGGAGTTTCACAGCCCGTTTCTTGCGTTTCTTGGTGGGTGGTGGACTTTCCTTCACGTCCTTCTCCAATTCCTTCTCCAATTCCTTCTCCGATTCCTTCTCCGCTTCCCTCTCCGCTTCCATGGTTATGGCACATAATTCCGCCTCTTCCTCTTCTGTCAAGTCATTCAATTGCAATTGGACTTGGTGAAATAGGACCTGTTTCACATTGCAACACAAACGAAACCTGTGTTTCTCATCGTCGCGGTACACACCGGTGATTTGAAAGGTGCAACTGAGACGAATCACCTTCTCTTTGTCCTTGTAGGTGCCATCGGTATGGGTGAGCTCTGTCCACATGTCGTTGAGTGCAAACAACGATTTAGACTCGATATGATGCTCACCCATGGTGAAGATGGGGGTGATAGTCACGTGTGGAGGTTGACACAGTTTCACATAGATTCCTTTATTGGCTTCTTTGGTGCACCCATCCTTGAGAATGGAATCCACTTTATAATGTGACCATGCGCTTTGACTCACCAACTCCTCCACCACGGTTTCCAATTGTTTAATATCTTCTGATACACTGGGAGATAGACGAATGCGTGTATCAAATGCACCTTTCGCAAAATCGCTTTCCTTAATCAGTCCATACCATGTTGAACTACCGCTGTTGAAGAGGATGCGTGCTTCCTTCATCTTATCTTCCCAACGCACAAATTCACGCGGCCACCATTCATAATTCTCCACACGTAACGCGTGGAATTTGGGAATGTCTTGACTGGGTTGGGCTAATTTGATCATAGTGATGGGTAGATGACGTAGATTGGTATCCGGTCGCTCTCGCCAATCCATGGTGCGGGTAGCATACAGTGAGGAATTAAACAACCCCTTGCTTGATTCATTCACCACCACAGGTAGATGCTTCCTCTTCTTCCCCTTCTTCACCACAGGCGTTGTGACTGCCAACTCTGACGGTTCCATCAAGATAACACGTGTTCGTTTCATGATTGAAATGACACTTCCTTCTCATTCCTTATATACACTTACACCTCTGTCTTTTGTGCATAATGAATACCATGCAATGTCCCAGCTCTACGATGCTTCCGTACTTTCCACCCACACAGTCCCATATTGAGCACAAAGATGATGATCACCATAATTTGCATGACCAAGCCCATCCATGATTCCGGCGTTTGCATTACATCAAACAATGTATGATTTGGAATGTTGAGAGTGCATGGTGTAGCATTAAACAATCGATGATGGAACAAGTGTTGTTCAATGCGTTTAATCACTTGCATTGATGGTGGTGTCGTCATGTTTATGGCATGGTGACTACGTCATGTCTTTAATAGAGGTGGACTGTGTATTACAATGTATGATGCTCACTTTGGATATCTGTCAAATCAAACACTGAAGGATCATCGTGAAAAGCAATGCCATAGGCTTGTACAAATGGGGTCTGCTTCTTTTGAAAGCGTCGTTTCTTTTTCAAAAATCCATAATAATCCAGGGGGGTTTCACAAACTTGCGAAGAATGGGTCCATACACTTTGAAAAATTCTTGCTGCACTGGTGTCAATTTCTTCCCTTCCCCCTTTTGCATTTTAGCCATCAGTTTTCGTAAATCTTCCACATACGTTTTGGGGAGTTGATTCACACGATCATTAATGGTGCGTTTAAAACATCCCACACCCTTCTTTAACTTGCCCAACGTATCTGCAAACACACCCCGTCGTGCTACACATTCTTGACACATGTCTTCACTTTGACACCTGTTTCTTCCTTTTTTACTTAGTGATTCCCACGTAGTATCTCGGCCAGATTTTCCCGCTCCGCTACTTGTGCAGCATTTTCATGCACCAAATGGGCGATAAATCGCTCTTTTGTAAGCAACATTTGAACAAGGCGCTCCATTGCCCCATCGGTATACACTCCATTCCCATCCTCTCGATCGGGGTGTTGTGCCACTGTTTGAAACTGCTCTTCCAATTGATGAAGTATCCGTCGGCGATGCATTAACCGTTCTTCTTGTAGGTTAATAGACTCTTGCAATAAATTTACAATCACTGTATTCTTTAACCCATTCATTTCTGTGACATAGGCTTGTTCATTTTCCAAGATGGGAGGGAACACCTGATACTCATGACGGGTGGGTGTATCTGTCTGTATGCCTTGACTCACCCCCTGCCCTTCCTTCTGCAATCCCTGACTCACCCCTCTAGGCTCTGTCTGCACCTGTTGTTCCAACACTTCTGTAATGATGGGAGGGGGAGTAATACCAATGACGTGGTTATTGGCAATGTCATTAAATGAATCCACATAGGCATTCTGAATAACATCCGCCATTGGATTAGGTAGGATATTATACAAAAGGGATGCTTCAATCCTATCAGGGGGAATGTCCTCATTCCACAGATAGGGTGCAAATTCCGGTGGGGGACTTTCACTCGGCGGTGGAGGCGGTGTGGCAAGTGAGTCCTCTGGTAATTGATTTTCATAATGGGGGGTACTCAGTGTCATCATGGTCGGGGGCCCATCCAATGTTACAGCTAATTCCATCACATCTTGTGGAATAGATTCATTCATCATTAAATTAGCTCGATCCACTCCATCCTCTGGCATACCATCTAACAACTCTTGAATCATGGCATTCATTTCATCTTCTCCAATGCTTGATGCAACAGCTGGAGCAACCGGTGGTGCTACCGGTGGTGCTACCGGTGGAGGGGGTGCATTATCATCCCCTTCATCTAAATCCACAGTGTGTGTGGGAAGGGGGAGATTGCGTTTAAATAACTCTTTGATTTTTAGACGTCGTCTATCCGACAATCGTTTCTTTTTACACGCATGATGTACATGCTGTTGTACAAAGCGATTCAACTCTTCTGTTGTAGCCCCCTTGGGTAAACTCACCAAACATTTAGGACATACATGTTTATGCCGCTCAATCACCCCTTGATCATGTGAGATTTGTATAGCGTTACGAATCTTCTTATGGGCACCTCGGATGTGTTCATTCATTCGATGGGTTCGAAAGGGTAATTTACAAAAGGTACACAAGGCCATTCTCATACATCGTCGGGCTTTTTTCTCTGGACTTTCACTTTCGCCACCTTCCATGCTTACTCCTCCGTTTTAGCACTTCATTACGTAGAATCATGTTCATTGTCTTTCGGGGTATTCTTCTTCGACATACTGTATACTTTCGCTGTTGTCGTTTATTACCATAGGACTGATATTGTAGAGTTACCATGACGTTAGGCTATCTTCTCTTCCTCTTTACTTAACCCACCTTCCTTCTCCATAGATGGTGTCCACCCCAGCTTATGACGTTGACGTTGCTGTATAATCACTTGTTTGATATTCCTGAATAGATGTATTAGAATGGTTAAAAGATTCACAATCAAATTGGACATGAGGATCAATATTCACCCAACACAAAATTAATATGGATGCTACCATAAAGTAAATCATTTATCCATCTCCCTCCGTCTGTCGTCTACTTAAAAACAAAAATGGGTACTAGCAACTGTGTATTTTCATTACAAAGACACATGAGACCAAATCTCTTCCTGAAACTGATGCCACGGTTGACGATTGACTAGCACATATTGTCCATTGAAAGACTGACAATTCTCTTTCGAGACATTAAAATAGGCTAGTAGAATCTCTATACAGTCAGCAAGGGAACAATGGTATCCATGCGCCCATCGATATTTCTGACACTCTGTCTTGTTCGGTGGATCCTTCCGTGGTCGATACAACTGGTGGATCCTTTGTGAACAAATCACTTTTGTATCCCCCACAGCAATCTCACCACTTCGCACACGTAGAGCCGCTAAATGACTGGGTTCATGCGCTCGCTGTGCCCATTCCTTCAGTTTTACGTCTTTCACTTGAATATGTTGACATATCACTGCCTGCACAAATTTCAATTCGCGATGTGATGGCCCCGCCATTAAGACCTCGTACACCATTCCAAACCGTTGTTGCTGCGTTTGAATGAAATGTTTCAACAATTTTTGTGCATCCTCATAACTGTACCCATGTTGACGTCGCACTTCATTACCAATTCCATGAATGAATCGAACACTGTGAATTCCTCATTAAAGGATCTTTGCGTAGGGCATAGTAAAATATGAAAGGTTTCCAACAGGAGTAGACCCCATGTTCATTCTTGCACCCACAAACACGTCACTTCCGCCAAATCCAAATCACCTTCCGTATCCATAATCATAAAATTTCTACTTTTATCACCCAGTGTTTTTGTCAGTAGATACTGCTGTCGTTCCAACACGCTCGTCATGACTGTTTCTCCACCCTCCTTCTTCTCATCCCTTTATATACTCCATCATGCAAAATACACTCGCACAGATCCTTCAATCACGTGAAGACATATTGGACATTTCTTCTCTATCCAAATACACTCTTCACAAAACACAGCATGAGAACAGAGTAGAAGCATCATACTGATCTCTCTCTTCACACATTGCACACACTGTTTTTGTAACCACAATTGATACGTCTCCTTTTCTAATAATTTTCTCTGTTTCTTTTGTTCCTCTTCTTGTCGTTTTTGTTCCTCTTCTTGTCGTTTCTTTTCTTCCACCACTCGTCTCTGCTGCACTTCTTGTCGCTTCTGGATAATGTCATCCCCTTCATTCAAATCCATTAATGCTTCCACTAATTGACTCGTAGTCATTCCAGCCACATACACGCATTGTATATCCTCCTCTTCATACTCCAACTCACGCGCCACTATCCAACACGTTGGAACGTCATCACTCATCTCTAACCCCTATTCCATTTTCCACTGCTTATATAGTAGATCAAAACAATGCATTATACTTTGAATGATGTTTTTATTTGAATGTATGATTCATTCTCGTACACACATACACATAGGCTACCTTGACAATTGATACTTCTTCACAAGTGTCATGCATTGATCTTCATTGTTCAGTGGGAATGACCCTCGACATGGATACATATTATTATGCATGGGTATGAAAGAATGTTTATTCATCACAAAAAGTGTTTCCTTTACAGGAAGTGTTTCCTTTACTGTCTCACACTTTTTCTTCTTCTCCTCCTCCATCTCTCTCATTCTCCTCCATCTCTCCACTACTTATAAGTTGATGGCTGAGTCACTTCATACACTGTGTACTGAAAGTATCCCTTGTCTCTACCTGCATGTCTCACTTGAAGTTCACGTCGCGCTTGTTGATACACTTTTCGGACAACTTTCATTGTGCATCGACTCTCATTCTCCATGGCATTCTCCATGACTTCATATACTTCTCCCATAGTGGCCTTTACACCCTTTATTGGGAAAACACATTCATTGTACTCTTCAGTGATATCCATTGTGATACGCCTTCTCTCACTCTCCCTTTTTACTTAATACCTTCGTCGTCTTCGTCGTCGTCCACCTGCCATTTTATGCAATGCAATACCCATATCCGCTACTTTCGTTAATCCATTCATTATTGGTCCAAGGGGGCCTAAACTCATACCAATGAAACCCCCTCTTTGTCTACGTACACCATGGCGACGTCGACCTCGATACACCATTGTTCATTCATTGTCCATTCCCCATGCTTACCTAGCGACGTCATTCTTTTTACAAAAACATTGCCAATTTCCTTCTCACTTGTTGATCACGTCGTCGACCCATTATCTTGGATATTTTATGAGCCTTTGACAACATCTTCACCAATTGTGCCACTTGCATTCCACCACGTTGCCTTCTACGCACACCCTGACGTCGTCGACCTCGGTACACCATACTTCATTCATAACTCATTCCTCTCCCATACCTACTTCCGTTGTCGCCAGTGACGCCCCCAATTACGTTCCCTCGCTTCCTTTATACGACGTGACATGGCCTCTGCACGATTCATTGCATCCAAAAATGTAAACCGTAATCCACCATATTGCCGTCGTCGCCTTTGTCGTCTTTGTCGCATCTTACTCATCCTACTCATTCAAACCTACTTAATACCACGTACTCGTTTCAATAGCTTCTCCCGCTCTTTCATGATTTGTGACATCTTACCAACCTTATTCATCATACTCAGCATATTGATTAGACCCACTGGTAGAAATCCACCTCTTTGTCTACGCCGTCTATGACGTCGTCGCTTCACCATTGTCCAACACTTCTACGTCACCACCTCTACTTAATAACGTCTTCTTCTTCGCCATCGACGTCTACGTCGACCACCCATCAACTTGTTCACTGCCATTCCTCCTGCCGTTGATGCAGCCCCCGCAACACCTCCTGCTAAAGCCGCCTTCCCTGCTAAGGCTAACAAGGGTATGAGTGCTGGTAGAATACCACCACGTTGCCTTCTACGTACACCCTGACGTCGTCGACCTCGATACACTGTCATTCTATTCATATCCATTCACTCATCTCTCTTTACTTAAAGAGTCCAAGCCCTTTCAACACTTGAACTGTACGTCCTTTAGGATAGATATATCGTTGGACTGTTAATGGAAGTCTCTCACTCTTTCTCCCAATCTTTACACCCCCTCTTTGTAATGATAAGCGTCTTTTATAACATCCCACTAACCCTTTATGAGTATGACGTCGTCTTAAACATGGCATACTCTCACTCTCTCCCATTCATCTACTCTACTTAAACACCCCATTGTTTAACAATTGAAAAGAATCAACTACTACTGTATGTTTATTGAATCCACGAAAAAAAATCATAAAGGAATGCTCACAAGTAAGGTGTCACTGTCTGACTCACAATCTGTCTCAATGTCTTTGGTGCGTATATAGTCGGCAAGGTCGTCTGCCGTCTTCTGCTTCTCCTTCCGGATCTTCTCTCTCTTCACGCGTTCCGACAATGGCTCCTTCTCTCTCTCCTCCATCGCCATTGTCAACTTCAACAGCTCCATTTGTCGACACGTTAATGTCTCCACCAGATCCAACGACTCCGTTGCTGGCGTGATATCGCGTGGGACACCGGGACCATGTCGGGGGAATAAAAAGTTCACATCCCCTTCGTATCTCCAATCACTAGGGGGTGGATACACATCTGCCTCGCCTCCTTCATTCTCACCAATCGTTGACTCACCAACCGTTGACTCGGCTGCTTCATTTGCACCCAATGCTTCACTCGCCCCAACCAACACAGCATGGTTTGCATCAATCAGATGAAACTCCTCTTCTAGAATCGATGGCGTTGTCGGTGGAGTTGGGAAGGGATTGTTCAATGTTGGTTCGTCATCACCATCGCTCATAGAGTCAATCAATATCTCTGGAGCTTCGCCAGCATGAAGGATCATTGTTGCAGGCGGTGCCATATCGTATTCCTCGTTCAACATTCCACTGCAGACTGATGCAACAGCTCTCATCATCTCTCCTTATATACAATTTTAATGGGTCCATATCCCGGGGTTGTATGCATGCCCCGGATCAAACATATGACCCGGAGCGATCCATTGGCCCGGGACGATCTTCTCACCCGAATCGGGTCCTTTAATATGTCTCAATCACTTCATCCCACCACCACCATCCCCCTATTCGCACACGTATCTCATTCCATACACTTCGTCTATTGTCTAGCTCAAAACGTCGCGTGCGCATCGGAGGGGGATCCGTAATCGCAGGATCGTGAAGAAATCCAACTTGATACACAACATTATACGGTGGGTAGCTCTCTCGACGGATATATGTACAATCCTTTGTATACTCCAATACTACATCACCTTCATACATTGATATCCCGTCGCGATCCTCATACACCACCTCGTGCACTCCACTCCCCTTTTTACCAAAATAGAATGTATCAATACATTGTCTCAGTACCTCTTCTCCACTTTTCACTTCGGCTCGCTTAATAATCACACATTCATTAGTATCCCATATACGAACATCCCCTTCATATAATGGAATTTGACGATAATACCCCTCTATCATCCGACCTTCCCTACAACGCTCTGGAAACCTAATCATCCTTCTTACCCACACCCACATATCACCCCTTCCTCATACACCTTCCTCTGTGCTTTCACAGTACCATATACATAAAATACACTCATTTTCAATGTACTTTTATTCACAAAGGTTACCAACAAGTTCTTTACACTACAGTTCATTACACTAAAGTTCTTTACACTAAAGTTCTTTACACAAGAGTCTCTTTACTCACACTCGGCATCTCCTCCAGACGACTCTTTGTCCACTCCGCTTCGCGTTGACGTGCCACCACATCTCGAACCACATTCTCACGACGTTTAATCTCGTCTCCAATCACCTCCACATCCATTGTTGCTAGTCTTCGTTCTTGAAGCTCCCATTCCTTTTGTTGGTCTGAACTTCCCCGCATAAAAGTCATTACTGGCATCTCAGCCAATAAGCCCCATTCCCGACGTAACTTCACTTGTCTTGCCTCCTTCATTCGCCGAATTAACGTATTCTCCCATAGCATCAGCTCCTCCATACCATCCTCACGGGGAATTTCCACATCCTCCCATACACCCGTTACAATCACCTCTACCCACTCACGCCGTTTGAGATCCCGACGGAAACGACGTGTCTGATAGGGTGCAATGTCATCATCCGATGGCTCCTGTGATATTTCCACAACAATTGCTCTTTTATCCGCTTGTTTCGCTCGACGAATCACAGTCTTGCTCTCCGTATAATTTACAATGACATCCCCGGGATACATGTAGAATCCACGGGGATCACTATACACTGGAGCCTCATCATCGTCATCGTCGTGAATGTTTACGTCACCAAAATAAAAAGTCTCCATAGTAACTGTATCCATGTAGATACGACTACGCTCAATAATAACAAAGTCATCGCGATCCACTAAAATCCTATCGCCGTAAAAGATCGGAATGTCACGGAATACACACTTTTGTTCACGTCGAATCAACCAATGGTCTGGATAGGTTATCCAACGCAACACATTCTGATAGTCCTTGAGGTAGGATCCGTCACGACATCGGACGTCCACCGATTGGATTATACACAATTGATCCGGTTTGTCCTCCATTCGGCAAGCCGATCCGAAACATTGAGTGCGTTCACGTACACATTCGGCATATTCACAGATATGGGGCGTATCACGTTGTTGACTCATAGCGACGATGACAACCTCTCTTCTCTCCGTCTACGACCACGCTTCTATTTATATATACTCCTGCTATCGGGACCCGCCCCGCCCCGGGCCGGGGCGCGCGCCCACGCCCACGCACTTATCGGGACCCGATGCACGCCCACGCAAATTTATGGACCCGAACGCCCACGCACTTGGATACTGTGCATTTACATGCACGATGCATAGGAGCACGTCCTGTGTTCTTGTGTATAGTCAGACTACTTTCCTGTCTCTAGATTCTTATAGCAGGGTACGAGTATAGATTTCTATATTTTAGATATGAATTGCATTTACACACACACTTGTCTTTTAATAATATAATTTCTATGAATTTTCAATGGGGCATTTGTTTTAGCGCATATCATTCCTTTTCCAAGACCTTCGTAATTTTTAAGCATGCCGCGTTTTAATTTAAGTTGGTGATAGATCAGCAATGTGTTTTTGGATGTTGAACAATTCTGTTTGGCTTGTAGGATTGAATTTCACTCTCCTCTAAGTAAAAACTCCAACGTCGAGCAAAAATATTGTCCAGAGCTCCGAAGAATTTTCCATTTAGTAAAGTTGCGGTTTTTATCAGCCAACCCTAATAAGAGCGCGGTTCATACTACATCATGTGACAATACTGGAGGCTCTATAATTTTACCATTGCCAAGATTGAAAATTTCGTTCACTCCCTTTTAATCACAAGTTTTTATCACTTAAGGATGAAAACTCGACGAATTTCGTCTTACAGACTGCTTCAAGGGTACACTGGCAAGGTTTCAAGACAACGGTTACATACTTTGGTCTCGGATTCGATATCGCCTCACACTAGCTCATGACGCCTGTGCATTAAATTAGGTATTTTCGACGCAATCCAGCGAGATTCACCCGTTTTAGTAGTTATCGCCGATTTCTTTTTGTCCAAAATGCTACAGTTGAACGAATTAAATTCCATCTTTTCAGCGGTATGGTGTTTTAGATGATCACTCTGGGCACTTTTCTTGTTTCTATGTCTGACACTACGTTCGTGCTCATCCGTGTTATTGTTCCGCCTTCATGTTATCCCCGATCACGATGTAATGAGAGAGCTCAAAATCCGAGGAGTGAAGGACGTTGCAAGTGTGAAGCCCTGTAAGCTGACTAGGCCTGAAAATTCATCGTCATTTACTTGCTGAGATGTGGAAGTCAGAGTATGATTACGAGGAAATTATTTCAATTACATGGTGTTCAGTCCTATGAGAACATTCCAGGTAGGATCACGTAAATCAGTCGTTGGGTTGATCTCAGAATGATACGATGAAGCAATGCAGTCCTGCAAGCAGGGCTGCGGTGTCGTGCTGTTTTTCAGCCGACACCGGGCTTGAGCACGACACCGGATTTCGAACTGCACGACACCGGTGAAAAATAGAATTATCAAAAACATCTGTATTTCTAAAAATTTAGAATGAATTGCAACAATTGCATGTAACTCAAGATGATAACAGAATCAATAAGTTGAAAGTGAAACTCCCTCAAATTGCTCGTCGGAAAATTTATAAATGTTAAAGAAAAATCACGGACAGTACTTCGGCGTCCAGCGCCTTCAATGGTCGATGGTACTACTCAGTAATACGTAAATTCATAGTGGATTATCAAAGCGTGAAAAAAGACAAAAGCTTGTCAATATACGTGAAATGGTATATGCCTTCAGGGCGGTGTCGGAGACGTTCTTATTTTCACGACACCGACACCAACACCGACACCGGGAAAAAAGGCACGACACGACACCGACACCGACACTGTAGCCCTGCCTGCAAGTGTAAACTGTGGAATTCGTTTACTTTTCACGTATCAGAATATACTTTCAAGAAGATCCTGATTTCATAAAAATATAATAATCACCAACTAAATTTAGAACTTTATAATTTAAATACATATACAACATTGACTGGGCTTGGTATACTATTATATCCATTGATTTTCTCCTAATTTGAAAGGAGCTGAATCGATCTTGCTCCGAAGTTCATATCCATCGTTGAATCATTAATATCCAAAACATAATGCAGGCCATTCTTAGCTTACATGACAAAAATCTAACTAAAATCTACCAAGATGCCGATTAGAAAGGTCATCAATAAAAATCAGTCATTATTGTACGGTATATACTATTACTATATATCGAAAATCAACAGCAGAGAGGCCGGGCCTTCACTTTCCACTGGTGGTGTTCCAATTTCAAAAGGAAATTCAACATGCAACAGCGACCAAATTCTATATAATAAAAGTATGAAGTGATGCTTGAAATATACTTATACGAAATCGAAATATCTCCGATGATAATAATAGAGTTTATCGGCAAAAAATCATAAAGACGGCAAAGCCAGGAGAAATGCACGCAGAGGAGCCTATTGTGGAGTACTTCAGGACATCTTTCTATTCTATGCCCAGATGAACGGACTTCAGGACATCTATTCCTTTCTATCTCCGATGATGCTCAATAATAATTTGAGGCTGTCGAAATCTTTCAATTAAAATGGAAATTTCGCTTCTATTAACTCGAAACGGAATTGATCTTTGTTTTTGTCTATTGGACAGCTGAACATCTACGATCATTCTTAGCAAGATGACATCCTGCATCAGTTTTTGAGCATAAGAAGGTTTGACCTGACCTTGGTTTTGAAGCTACGTTTCCTGGAAGGCCACCTAGCTCGCTGTGGTCAACTTCAGATGTACAAGTGACTAATCATAGGAGTCTGCGCAACCCATCAATGAGGGAGCGCGAAAAATCTGTTGAAAAAAATAAATGAGCCTTGTTTAAGCTCGGAAGAACATTAGGCACGGAGCCTATCTTCCATGTGGTCGAGTTGTTATTTATCCCACTCTCATTCTGTTTGTGCTGAGTGTCCAGCAAGAATGCAGAGTGCACCTATTTCAAAAGTCTTAGGTTTGACCAGACCAATGTTTGAATCAAGGTCTCCCGGACGCAGAGCGAACACTCTACCACAAGGCCACAGCGCCGGTTGAAGTGTTTGTTTGGTTCAGTAGTCCATGACTGTGAGCAGCAGCAGCTCGATGTTCGAGGATTCGCGTCGCGCAAGACCCTGAATACTCAGCCCTGTCAAATAAATGCAGAAACATTTCTTTCATGGTAAATTGATACGAAGTCTCTCAGTTAGTCGCTAGTCCTTTCAATAGCATCATTTTTATGAAATTCTATTCTTGTTTCTATGAGAATCATTTCCTCTCCCACCTTGAGGAGTAAATATCTTAAGGCCTCATGCGTTGATTGTTGTCTTTTTTCATTCATTCTTTGACATAGTTAATGAATCTCAAGTGAAGACGCTGCCGCCATTTCACAAAATCAAAAATCCTTTTATTGTTTTGCATTAGGGAGGGTATGTAGGGAATCCGAGATCGTTATTGTTATCAATGAGTATTGTTTTTGAAATGACTGCAATCAAAGCGAAGACCCCCATCCGTCATTTTTAATGACTCAACAACATGAGACGAGAAATTCAATCACATTCGCCCTGCAGAACTCAAAGATGGTAATTATTCACACTAATTGTGACTGATAGCCGATAATCTGTTCCGTGCACGCATGATCGAAGCTTGTGAGTCAAGGGGCTCGAACTGATGGACTGTCAACACTATAATTTTCAATTTCAACTCTTGTAGCAACACAGCGACCTCTAATTTGTTTGGTATGTTCTGTTAATGATCTCCACGGGCATATCGCGGTGAACTCTGATAACAAGACGTTGTCCTCATTGGAAGACTTGCTCCGATCTGTCACTGCATATGGTGAAGTCGAAATTGAAATGACCGTGGTCTTTTCAGAGCCGTGATGTTCATCAAGCGGCAGGGGCAAGATTTCTGCAGACATTTTTGGGATTCCAGAAATTGTGTATAAAATGTATAGGGTCCTAATATTCGTTCAAAAAATGTAGCAGCAAAATAGGGATAGATGTTCCTAAAATCAGGAATGTGAATGCTGTGAATATCTAAAGAGAATGACAAGTATTAAGTCAATACAAGACACCAACACCCTTGATTCCCCGACCGCACTCGCCCGACCTAGGAATCGAACCGAAGTCTGCGGTGGAGACGAGCTCGCACCTTCTTCACTAGGCCACGCTGACAGTTCAAAAGGAATGCGAGTGAAGGCAGAAGTCATCTCCAAGTGATATCGACAGCTTATTGTCCTTTTATTATTGACAGAATGCTACCAGCATCATGTTGTAGCGAGACAGCATATCAGCATGTCATACGATTACGTCACACAGCGGACTTCGGTTCGATTCATAGGTCGGGCGAGTGAGGTCGGGGAATCAAGGGTGTTGGTGTCTTGCATTGACTTGATAGTTGTCATTCTTTTTAGATATTCAATGTACTGCGACAGACCTCTGTTTTCAGTGAATGCTGTTAATACTTGATGAAAATTTGTGTTTTTTTGCTTTATGAAGAAATCTCTTTCAGCATAATTGCGGACGAAAGATGACAGCTCTGCTTCTTAGCCATTGAAAAGAATTTTATTCAGCAATTTGGACTTTTCAAATATGACTTCCACCACTGTGGTTTCCATTTGTGCACTACAACTCATTATTAACAACAACAGGGGTGGGCCGATGTGACAAAACGTGACAATATGTGACAAATTTTCATCTCAAAATAAAATGTGACAAAATGTGTGTTTTTCGCTGGCTGTGTGACAAAATGTGACAAATTCACGGAAAAATATTCTGACAAATTATGAACAAAGTCACAGAGGAGCATTAACTTCGTTTGAATGAAGTAGCGGTCACCTTTTCCAGGAGGTCTTTATTCTAATGTTCTTGCATTCTTTGATGATAATTCGTATCAGGGATATGCAAGATTGATATTCTCCCTTTCTTGCTTCAAATAGCAACTTGTACTTGCCAGGCAAGTCGTGCTACTTTTTGGCCTACTTTTTAAAGTTGACTTCGACGTGCTATGTGATGGCCCAATTGTATGTGGCCATATGTTTCTTGATTGTCATGTCCAGATCGTAGGAGTTACTGTGAATGTATACTTCCTATAATGCACGCGCTTGTATTTATATTTACCACTGATCTGAGTACAGAACAAAAGTAACAGTAATCGATATAAAACTGAGTGGCATTTATTCACATTGTTAATTATGCAATCATGTTTGCCATAAGTAATGAATCATAAATAAAGTCGATACTATAAAAAGAATCAATTGTAAAGACTACAAGGTTTGAATGCAATCTTTTCACTTTAAACAAATTTAAATGTGTCCTGGTTTTGCCCATGCTATGTTTCGTTATTACACCAAATCTCGCGGAAAATGTTGTACACATTCAATGGCAATTCTCCATGGTGAAGCTCCGCTACTCCCCATATTGAAGGCTAGGACGGTGCTGACGCAAGTCAGACTTTAATCTGGAGACTTGTGATTTTTTAGTCCGGATGCCCTTCCTCACTACTGCCTATACACTTTCGGGGCTCGACCTCTGGACCGAAAGATCGCTAGGCCAAGCACTTAGCTACTGTGCCACGGAGACCACCCATATGGAACTATACAAATAATGATAATTAGTAAAAATTAATAAATTAACGATTTTACGATTTTGTCCCGTTACAACCCCGTTTGATATATATTATGAATATTACGTCAAATGCTCTTCTGAAAAAATCATCCTTTAATGCAAGATTGATAACTGCCAATCTTCTGCGCACCGGCATATGTCAAAATTTGGCTATGGGTTTTCATCAACATGTGACAAAATGTGACTTTCATGTCAATGAGCATGTGACAGTTGCGCCCATCGGTGTGTGGCAAAATGTGACAAATTTTGAATATCAAGATGTGACAAAATGTGTCAGAGATACAAACATGGCGGCTCACCCCTGCAACAATGAAATTAAATAAACGATGGATCAAATTTCCATGCAAAAGATGTGCGGCTGGTAGGATGTATGGAAGCGCAAGTCGATCAAATAAGTGTTAGCGTGTGCATAAATACACGAAGGTCTAATTACATAAATTGATGAAGGATTTCGAAGCAACTTGCATGTATGTCTGGTGATTATGATTGAAAAATTGTGCAACTTACGCTTTATATCAACAAATTTTCTTGCGGGTTCTCACTCGTAGCATTGCATAAAACACGCAACGAAAATCGAGACTTCCAGAACGAATGGTGCAACCAGCTATCAATGAATTGCTCCCTAAATTTGATGACATCATCAATAGAACATGTTTGTGTGCTCGGTGACTTGACTGCACATGTGTACTTGAAGACAATATTGCATATGCAGAAGGTAGTTGTTTTCTCTACTACTAGCAAGTTAATAACGACTTCAAGATACACAATAATTTTCCAGAAATTTCGTTATGGCGTGAGCTCACGTATGTGAGCGGCCGGGGCCTAGTCGCTGATTCCCATTTCCCCATTTTCCATATTTTCACAATGTGCTTGAATTAAGGCATTCTAAGATTCGGAAACATAATCTCTAATAAGTGAATAAAATATTCATTTGACTTTTGGCCTGACTTCTTTTTTCATTGAATGCATACATTCGCATATCCTTCTCTCATTTTTATAGACGCTCCTTCTTTATCAATTTTCTGCAGTTTATCATGTAAATCTTATGAGAATATTTCATGTTCTAATTCTTATGTTTATGCAATATTTTTTGAAAATAAACTTATCCGATTCTTTCATGTAAAATCACACATTTGACTGTTGGACTTTCATGTATGTTTGAAAATAAAATGATTTAGAACGAGTCAAACAAAGGCAAGTTGTCAAGTCTTTTATTTGTTAGTTATTATTGTTTTTATTATTCGCAATTATCCATTTTTTGAGGGTACTCTTTTCTCAAGTTGATTTTTGGTTCTTGAGAGTTGGAGCAGTTATACCAATAGAATAAATGATCATCATGCTCTATTCCGTAAACATCTCAGAGATCAAGCTAATCCTATTTCTCGTTTTTGAATTAAAGCTAAAAAAGCACATGTACAGTAATATATAACTGATAAGACCAATTTTCTGATTTCTAATTAATCAGCTTTTGATGTCATGAAACGGTGATAGGGACCTAGTTAAACAGAAGCCGATTGACTATTAGTCTACATGGAAAAATTCGGTGCTAGCCATTCTTCTATTCAAACACCAATCAGAGATGGTTTGTCTATCACTTTGAACGTGATTGGAAATGTCAAATGAGGCTTCAAGATCGCCTTATCAACTAGCTAAGCTCAATCCAAATCATGCAGTCCAGCCTAGATTAACCAGATGAAGTTCAACCCAACCTAGCCCAGCCTAGCACAAGTCCAACCCAACCTAGCCCAGCCTGGCCTAAGTTCAGTCCAACTCAACCCAACATTGCCCATGTCCAACCTAACCTAGCCCAGTCTAACCCAACCCAACTCGGACAATCACATGTCCAATTCAGCCCATAGCCCAGCTAAGTCCAACCCAACCTAGCCTGCGCTTAGCCCACACCAACCCAACAGCCCAACCCAAACCATCTTAACCAAACTAACGCAACCTATACCAGTCTAGCATAACTCAGTTCAAGTCCAAGCCGACCCAACCAACCCAAACCAACCCAGCCCAGCTTATCCAGGCCCTAGCCCAAGTTCATCACTGAAGGACACTCCCTAACTTCTGGAACGATCCTCCTCTGATCTCCTTCGCGCAGTGAACTTCAATTTGTCCTCACTGGAACACTGTCGGCGTTCCAATCTGTCACTTAAGACAGTCAGGTCAGCAAAACAATGAAGGGAAGCGCCAAGAAGGTCTTCTTCCAGAAATTATCTGAGTTAAAATCTAAGTCGACAGGCAGCACTAGCGGGTGCCTGCGTCGCGATCACATTAGCTATCACAATACGTCGAAGAGGCCACAAATCATACAATCACCCTCATACACTTGATTCTAACCACTTGCCAGGGAATCGGTAGAACTGTTGACAAAACGGCTTTGAATGATTTTATCATCATTTTTACTTGTCTGTCGATGGCGCCATGCATTGTTAACTGCAACATTGCAAGTGTACATTTCACCGTTGATGTGCACATTCTCGTTGACCATACGGCAAGGTGATGGGTCCACGAGGAGGGGAATGTGGGAGACGCGAAACCACGAGTGTTAATTGCCCACCAGCCCTAGGGTCGTGTTCGGGACAAATTGATGCAAATTAGCGCTAATAGGCCGCTGGAGGTATCAGTATGAGCAGTGTGTGGTCTGTGAGAGTGTCGGACGATAAGACAATCAGTTGACAGGCGTCTTTGAACAGTACAAGGACAGGTTGACAGCAGGGGTTTACAAATCGGTCGCAAACGACACGTCCCCTCGTTAGCGACGGGCACAAATCCTGCACGTCAGGTTGTTATCTTCACAAACTGAAGGTGCGGACAGGTGTACAGACTTCTCTTCGCGTTCCCTGGTGAAAGTTGGACAGAAATCAGAGTTCAGTGCTAGAGAAATCCTGGGAGTACGCCACTTGCCGCTGATATTGACTTGATTAATGAGCAACTGAAAGGTACATGTGCCTTGCGCAGATCATTGAATAGTTTTAGATGAAATATTTTGAAATTTATGTCTCCAAATATGCATTCATTTTAATAATGCTGGAAAATGCTGAGCTTTGCAACAAGACTGTACTCCAAAATGTTTGACGCATACGCTGAGAAGGGACTCCTATATTTCATATACAGGATTTTTTTCATTTACGCTCAGTAAAATGAAGTAGGAAAACTAGGTCTTTTAAATATGTTAAAAGATGTTGGTGATTTGGCAAATACCTGTTATATAATTAGGCATACATTTTTGCTAATGTTGTAGGAACCCAAAATATTTCGATGTTCAGCTCAGTATGTGTGTTTGCCTCTATAGTCAAATACACATATTGAGCTGAACATTGAAAGCTTTTGGGTTCCTACAACATTTGCAAATATGTCCAACCCATCATCATTATTTCAAAAAAATAGTTATTGAGGGTGCGGCATAAAAAATGTAATTAAATTTTAAAGCAGTATAAGTTTCAAATTATGCTGCATATTATATATTATTTTGAGGCCAATACACATCTCCTTTACAACAATCAACATTGCATAGACAAGTAATACATTGATATCCGATGATAATTTTTTTCGAACAAATGAACTCATTATCGAAATGGATCATAGAATTCTGCGTATGAGTTGTCGATGAAATGAACGCTTTTTATAGATATGTTATCGAACAAAAAGACTAGATCCATACTATATTATCTAGTATATTATGTACACAAGATGGCCAGCAACACAAATCGTGACTAACATTACAGGCACTTAATGATCATTGAAAGCAATTGATGATAATGAAGAGGTCAAAGACACATTCAGACAACACAAAGACACATGGAGAAGTGTCAACAACACACAACATATCGAACAGGCTCATACAAACAAATATCTTGGTACTCACTGCTTACACTGCCGAAAGGTAGGGAGTGGCGGACTATTACAGGTTTACAGTGTATGTTCTACATATTATGTATCAACCGTTATAAATTATTCTAAAATAAGTATTTATGATAATTTTATACGTAGGTCAAAGTTGTGCATTAATTACATGCATATACTGTATGTCAAAGTAAGATACTCAGTGAATTATCAATTTTCCTTTCAAGGACACTTAGAATTTAGCTCAACTTTACGTGATTTATTCATCATTTGGATAGTTTAGATCCGGGTGCATCTCATGACCAAGTCTGGATTACATGAAGCTCGGTTGTCTGTCACTGGATAATCAGCCGTGCACTTTGCAGATACACTGGAAAATTACTAGCAAAATGGAAACAAATTTCGAAAGCGGTAACAATAAAGTGTTACAATCGAAACTCTGTATAGTGAACCTCTACAAAGTGAATCTCTCCTCATAGTGAATTAAATTTTTGATCCCATCAGAAATGGTGTACTCTGCGCTTGTTACATATCTCTACATGCTGAACCTCTTCATAGTGAAAAATCTCTTCAGAATAAATATATTGTCTAGTCCCTTTATTGTCTCAACCTTCACATAATGAATACTTTACATCAAGTATGTATTGATCTTTAATTATGCTTTGTAATTAATGCGCATCCCATGTACGTGTACTACCTTTTGTCAGGGCGAGTAGTTCGATGATTCTTCTTACTCCAAAGTTTTCTAAATTACCAAAGTCTATGATTCTACAATCTAAACCTAGATACAAAGCAATAGTTAATGTGGCTAATAGGTTCAAGTTTACGTGCACTTAAAGTGCGCTTTTTTTGCGTTTTCAAGCGTACCGACTGTTGAGTCAGATCAGGGAATTCCTTGAAAGGAAAAGTGACCAGCTTCATCAACAAGCTTTTGGTCGAGTAGAAAACATATTGCTTCTGCTGACGAGCGACGTACTGTACAGACTCGTATTGACAGTTATTTCCATCTTTCGTATGTAGCTTATACTGTATACAATACTGATTATTTTATAGTAGTTATATTTTGCACCCTAAGTCTACATTATACTTTAATGTGACATATTGTGATACAATACTGGTAATTATCACTATATAAATTTGTTTTCTAAATAATTGTATTAGTTTTAATTATTCTGCATGATTGGTTTGACTTTATATGATTACTTTAAAAGCAATATTACAAATTTTAGAAAACTCTCCTCATAGTGAATTTTTTTATCTGGCCCCTTGAAATTCACTATATAGAGGCTCGACTGTTTATCGCTTTCGCAGTGTTCAGTGCAGACTGCGAGTTCGCTACTTGAAAATTACTTCTGAAAATTCGAATTTGTTTGTGTACAAATGCAAATATAATTTTTCACATATTCTACTCAACTTGCGTATGTCTATAACGTACTGTACATAGATAACATTTTCGCATCTCAAATGGAGTAGAGGTTTGTGTACGTACAGTGTCGAATTGTATACACGCAACTAAAAGTTCTCACAATCGTTGTAAGCTAATGAGAAAATGCATGTCATCAACTCTCAGCTTTTAAAACACACCTTAAAAAATAACTTCCATGGCTCATGGAACCGAGATGCACACTTAATCTGTTATGGTGAGTTTTTCAATCTTGGGTCCCAGGATCGCCAAGCCTCCAAGACCCAACCTTAGTTTCAGTTGACTTCTTGAAATCTTTCATTTAAGATGTATTTTTGAACGGACAGATTTTGCTCCGTAAACATATTTCTGAGTTCCCGGCTTTCCTGTCATTCATACATGAATCCTCTTGTGTTGGTGCTGATGAGATCACGTATCTCATCATTGGTTTCACATAATTACACGCTACCATTAGCCAAACCAGATGACAAAAATGTCAAAACTCTTTCAATTGCGACCTTGTTGAAAGGGTTTTTGATGTTTGACAAGAGTGAAGTCTTCTCATCTTCACTGGGTCAGAAAAAAGTCTTGTAAATGTTTCAATACATTAGTTTTACATGACGAAATACATCTGCGGGCTATCAGATTGATCATTCGAATTACTCATGGATAAGAAAACATTGGCCAGCAAAGTCATGAAAGTGTTTGAGCCTGTTTCAGTTTTTACACCTCGTCGTAAAACTTGAAGGACAGATATGAGGTTTTGAAGACAAACGGAAACAAATTCAGTTACTAGTTTGAGACTGTCTACCGTAAAAATTCTAAATTGGATTAATCACAATATAATCACAAATTATTTTTATGACAGTTACAGGTTTTTTAAAATTTTTCACTGATCGCCGTGTCACAGAGATCTAATTTTTATTATTAGGAACGTCTCTCGATACAAGCGCTCTTAGTACTGACTCAGGCGATCTACTCAGCGTTCAGCACTACTACTAGCGTTCAGCAATGCTGTAGCTATTGATGTTGGCACATTGATGTTGAACTGTAGGGCTTAGAATTTATGTGTCCCTGCCTCATGTTAGTAACAATGGTTATTTATAACTGTGCGTTGAGTAAGTTTAATAAGCTGTATCACTTGAGTAAGATCAGTAATTAACGCATTACTCGACTAATGGTGAATCGGTGCAGGAATTAATGGGACGTTTCTCCAAATCATAAGCCGTTGATACTCGACAACTGATGCTGAAATTGATGTACTTCTGGGCTATCTCCACCACCCACGTTTTCAAACTTGTCTAAAATCCGTAAAAATTAATCAACCGTCACAAAGCTTCAGAGACACGTATTTGAGCACATTTTCTACCCACATACAAAAATTTATGCAGATCGGACAAGTACTTTTTGCATTAGAGACGATAACGTGAAGTGTAGCGATGTCAACAGCTTGATCTGACTTTGTCTGCTCGACGCATTATTGTTACTAGTGCGTGCATTGTTCTCTCTCCCTCTTCGTCTCATCCACTGCTGTTTGAAATCTTCCTACGACCACTATCTTGCTGCACCTTTTTTTACTTTGGTATACTAAAGGAAGGGATGTGGTGTGGGGCACTATCACTTCAAGAGTTGTCGCAGTATGACCTTGTTGGTCCAGTGCTATCTGCTCGGACGATGAGATTAGGTGATGAAGTTAGATCAAGCTGCTGAGATCGCTACACTTCACGTTATCGTCCCCAATTCAAAAAGTGCCCGTCCGATTTGCATAGGTAGAAAATATACTCAAATACGTGTCCCTGAAGTTTTGTGACGGTTGATTCATTTTTACGGATTTTAGACAAACTTGAAAACATGGAGGGGGAGATAATCCATAAGTACCGCAATTTGTATGTAAGTTGCTACTATGGAGGCATCAGATGTAGTCTTACATATACTGAATAGTATCACATCACATATTTCATGAGAGACCGCATTCGTGCCTCGAAATTCAGACAAACGCTACATAGAGTATTAGCTACATTTCTCTACTTACAGCTTTAAGGCCAAATAGGTAATAATTTTACTTGAGGGTCGATTTAACGACAATAAAGCCGCGTTATTATTTGTCGGCAATTCTACGTCATCATTCAAAATGCGACCCTATTGTACCAGCTTCCAGGCATTAAATGCATCGAAAAACAAAATGAATACCGAATGCCATAGGTAAATTGACGAAGGGATATTTTGTGATAGTTTGCAGGCTTGTGTCGGGTAGATTTATGTTTTGAATTTAGGATACTGGATATTGTCTTAGATTATGTAATCACACGGATTTCCACGTAGCTACTGCCCAAACTTTCACACTATTGAGCAGTTGAAAAAGAAGGCTTCCTTGCAACTAGCTACGGCTACATGAAACACCTTCATCCAGCAGTGGGAGTGTCTGGGCAAATTGTACCAATACGAAGATCCCACCTCACCTCGATGAGTGTCACAGACATTGCCGATTGCGTTCATATGATGCCAGGTAATGTCTAGCATAACTTGACAGCAAAGAATTTCAAGCTGGTGAGTTAGAGAGATGAGTGAAATGAAAGGAGGCATTGTGAAAAGGGTAAAAGACACACTATTCAACGGAGATGGTATGGACACGTCGAGTGAATGACCTATATAAGATTGGTTCGAAAAATGCTGTGTGGGAGATTCGCCGGCAAGAAGAGGAAGACCACAGACGAAATGGTGGAAGCAACTAAGAGATGCGAAGTCAGCAATCTCAGCCTCCGAAATGCTGTGATTTGTGAGGGAACGGTCCTGGAAAGATTTTCGGCGGGCGCTGTGGGACACACACCTGACCTCGACCGACGGAATTTAAGTCAAGTATGTCAACGGCAGTGTCATTTTGTGTAAAATTTGATTCCAAATAAGCTGCCATGGCTGTTAATGTGGATAAATACGGTAATACTCCTTTGAAAAGTGAGGATCTTCTAATCTTAAGTTTTTGGAGGGACCCAATTTGCCTGATTGTAGGCATATGCGGCTATGCGCAAAACACTATTTTTTAGACGAGAGTTTTTGGATGGTCGCCGACCGCCGTAATCACGCACGCCTATGTGGTGGCCGATAACCAGTGTTTTATCAAACGTAAAAACGTGCATAAAGAAGTAAAAGATAATGAAATGAAGTATAATTATCTACTAGATCAATTTACAATGACGTATTTCTGAAAATCTGAATAGTGTTTCAGAATACACAAATCAAACGCCAAACTCCAACAATTCTATCACCTTACTAAATCGAAATTGGCAAAAGTTGTAATGTGCTTCGATGCTTCAAATGCTAATACTGAGCGTGGCTTCTGCGTGCACAATCGTATCAAAACCTCACGTCGTGCTCAATCGAAGAATTTCTTTATCAGGACGCCTACTTACATTGGTTCAGCTATCATCCACCAAAGAAGAACGGAGGGATGGACTGGATGCCAGTTATATGCCAGTTACTTGTCGCATGATATGAAGAACCTCGAAACCGGCTATTTCCATCCCGTGTTCTAGTTGATTGAGTCTCATAGAAATTACAGTGATACAGACAGCTATGAATTTGACGCTTTCAACTCATAATTGTTCAAGTTGATTGTTGTTGATTGTTGAAGCTTCAATTAGTGTATTTTTTGTTAATAGACATTCATATACGTGCGAACCGCATTGCCGTTTTACTTTTTCCACGAAAATGAGGAATTCAACATTTATATGACATGCCTACATTTCTGTTTTACATATTATAAGAAGTAAATATATCTCAAATGAAGTAATTTCCTCTACGATTATACTTCACAATGAAGTAATATTTTCACACGCTACACAAACACTGCGGCGGTGACCACCCCAAAGCGCTTGTTTAATAAAAGAATGTTTTACTTCTATTCCTATACAATTAGGATAAGGGGTCCCTCCAATAATGGTAGTATTCATTCCATATGATTTTCTGTGCCTTGTGTAAATGTTTAATACAGTTTATTTTGCTGTTTACCGCATTTGTCTTCTGTTTTGCATTTTGTTTTTTAATAGCGTTTCAACTAATTTTTGTTGTAAATCTACAAGCGATTGTCATTGCCATTTTCAAGGCGTAGCTTCGAGTCTCAGCTGTGAATGACGAATTCGACATAGAAGTTTGACATCGAATAGTTAGTTCTAAGCAGGTTTAACTCACACGTCTATGCCACAGGGTTCCATTGAGCAAATTGATTAGGCACGGATTTGGACTGGCTTAATTTGAGGCTCCAAAAAATGTCCTTGAATACTGATAAAGTTCCAATAAACATCTGAAGCTCTCTTGTTCTACAACTAAGATTTGCTGACGTCTTTGAATAGAAGATCTTAAGAGAGGAATGTGAACTTTTCGCGAGCGCAGTGAGGGATAAACAAAAGAGACAGAATGCAATGTTTCACTGACAGCGGCATTTTTCTGAAGGAGTGACAGTCGGCTAAGTTCTATCAAGTTCATGAATCAAAGAGCTGAAATATGGGTCCAAATATGCGACGTTTTAGTCGCCGGCATGTCATTTTCAACCCTGATTCTCATTGTCTACAGTTTTTTTATATTTCAAGTTGCTGTGTTTGAATTCTATACTCCTCCATTTAGATGCTTTCCTGATACTTACAAATGTCTCCATTACTTGGGCTCGTATTCAAGTCAATATGAAGAAAAACTTTATAGAGCAACCAAGTTAATCTTTTGGTGCAAGCACGGTGATGTCTGTGGGAACGTATTGCGGCCGCAGTGGAAACCTGGTCAGGTTTTAAATAACATAATTTTAAGCAAAAATGATGCTGATGATCATGCCTTCATACCATCTTTTACACCGCTTTCTTCTTCAATGGTCGAACATGCACAGAGTTCTATTGACCGCAGGTCTATGTAGCTTGGATTCGGGCCCAACAGTCGGACATTTTTTTATGGCAATTTCAGCTAGCGTTTATCCTATTCATTCTTCGTAAACTATTCGTAAGTTTTCTGTGTCTTAGATCAAGCCTGTAGCTTGAACAAAGCAGTCTCTCTTATTGTCTATATAATCTACAGTGCTGTCAAAATGTCTTGGCCCACGTGTGCATTTTAATAGATCAGTGTTGTTGCTCGATAAAAGTATTTTAACGAAGATTTGTTCATATTTTCTACTTTATTTGTTAATATAGATCAAGTCAAAAGCCAGTAATTATATTTTGGCACCTTGTTCGTATGCTTTTACTTTACAGAACGCATTCAGAATTTAATTGCTTTAAATATTTCTTTTTATTTAAAGTGAAGAAAATTTTCATCCCGAAGCTTTCACTTAAGCCTCTCCGAATCAAAGTACAATTTTATGCGCATTGCTGCAATAAAGGCAATGCAATTTTATGTGTGTTATTGTAATAAAAACATGATCTATGCTCTAAACAGCTCAGAAATTCTTTCAATAGTTCAGGGAACTGCAAAGTGAGCTCAATGGCAAAAAAAGTGAGCCTTTGGCAGTGCATCAACTTGGCATTCACTCAATGATTTTTTCCGCAAATCTAGGTGAAGTTTATGGTGCCTAACATCTACAGTCAGATACTTACGCCTTTCAGCCGTAATTGCAGCATTTGAGTGGTGCTGTACATACTTTAACACACATATCTTTCAAGGGTGGGCCAAGACATTTTGACGGCACTGTAAAATGATATGCTTGCTTAAATCTTCGCAAATTCGTCCACGTTACATGTACGAACGAGTATATAAATTTACATAAGTTGACCCAACAAAGGGAAGTCATAACAGTCAAGTTTAAAGCAAAAAGCAAACTCCGATTTCTTTTACGGTCGACTTCTCTCATCAATTTGCATGGCAATTTGATCTATCGTTTATTTAATTTCATTGTTGTTAATAGTTAAAAAAACTAAATTTTGGACGGCACTTCGGCGTCCTGTGCCTTCAACGGTGATAGAAGCAGGTGGAAGCCTATATTAACCTGAAATTATAACTTAGGGACAGTAAAAAGTTCACTTTATTATAGTTGTACGTCATTTCCCCGCTAATGCATTGATCGCCCTTTTAGGACCAATATTTGTCACCCTCATCTTGTATATACTTCTTATGTATCACTCAATTTGTTGTATGACAAATATATTATTATTATTATAAAAAGGATATGTCCTTAAGTGCATCTACTTTTTGTAGTGCTCTCAGACCCTACATGTCCAGATAAAAGGAGTTCTAGAGTGCATGTTTCTAACAAAGCAATGGCATTTTCTTGTGATCTTTAACAACTTCATACATCCACAAATACTTCATCTTATTGACATTTTCAATGTTTCTGAATTCTAATATGACTGGGAAGGCTGAACTGTTGTTGGAACCCTTCAAAGAATTTATTAGTCAATGCAATTGAATAGTAAACATTCCGTTAAAGGCGTCAGTTTGCATACGTGCTGCTAAAGACAATTATTCCCACATTCATGAAAGGCGTTGTTTAATCTATTTGTTCACAAAGTGAGGGCTATATCAAAGATTACCGCATTCCATGAGTGAGAAGTTTTTGTAAATAATCTACTTAATAAAAATAGTACAGGTTAGATCTGTTTCACTTTGACAAACACAAAATTGTGTTGGCGGTGAAATACCGCTTTGTGTCGGTGAATAGCACGTGAGAGTGCTTCAATAAAGGTCTTTAGTGATACAGAAATTAATAGTTTTGATTGTTCGTTTCATTGAGTCTTTACGTTGCTGATATTGATCACAAATAGAGAAACAGCCATTACGATATATTCTCTTTCAGGTGAGAATTTAATTATTACTTTCACTTTGTGCAGAGTAGAAGATATTTGTTGAAGGGGAGGAAAAGTTCTCTTCATTCTCTGTCAGACGATACGGAACGTTCTGCAGGCTATTCATGGTGATATTTTACTTCGTTGAAGGCTATGAACTAGCCGCTGATTGCATTCATCGATTTGAAATCAGCATTTGATTGAGTGATCAGAATTTCAGTCTGACTGGAGTTTGAAAGAGATATTTATAAGGTATTGCATAGATCCTTTTTTCATTCACGACTATTATTTGCAGGTGAAGTATAGACGCTCGTAACTTAAAAGCAAGTGCCGATTGCTTTAAGATGAGTATTTACCTGATTTTTGACGGGTCATAGACTTCTCGATAGATATCCTTGGTATATATGCCCTATTGATGTATCGACATGTCCATTTAATTGGTGTTTAATTTCTGTCAGAGTTCAATTAGAAAGAAACTGAGACCTCCCGAGGCAGACAGACTCGAACCCTTTGCCTTCTGTGTCTCCGTGCTGAAATGCGGCCCTTAACCAGCTGAGCTATCTTACCTCCACGTGCACAGGGTCACTGCAACCACACGGATCACGTTGAAAACAATTGAATGAAGAAGTTTTGGTCCATCACTGGGTGGTGGTCGACGATCCTTTTAATTGTTACGATAGAGTCTTCGGCCCATCCTCCAAGCGTCATGAAGATGATCCCGGCGTCTGAGCAGTGGTATCCGTGGGCACTTCGCTTGGTGGAACTCGAAGAAATGAGAGCGTACAAAGAGTTGTACTTTCAATACACAACTGCCTAGCATAGTTATAATAACATAGTTTATTGTTGCTAAGTTTGCTAATGCAGTGACTGTAATGACTGTCCATCTCACAACATTTTCACTCATTAATGTTTGTGAGATCGAAGTTATTGAACCTGAAGGGGAATTTCATTCTTATCTCAGAGCGGAGCAGAATGGCCATGAGATGACGTGTGTGGTGGGCGAAATTCTGCCCCTCCAGATCTCTGATATCATAAACACATCTCTAATCATGCTGAGATTGATGCAGACAACCTTGCTAAAGATTGGTGCATGGACATGTCAGCTTTGCCCACCAAGGATTTGAACAGTACTTGCGTTATCCGTCTTTTTCTGTAGCGGTGTGATTTGCTGCCTACTTTCCATTGACTTCAGAGCTCGACCTCTAGACCAAAAGATCGCTGGGCCAAGGACTTTGCCACGGAAACCACATTCCCATCGAACAAAATCTGTAATGCAATCCATCTAATGCATCTATTCATGTTTTATTGCAAATTACGCATCGGAGAGATGTCATGTGGACTTTTAAAAGTTCCTTCCTCCACTTTAACAAAATATTATGATCGTCACTGACTTTGATTAGGACGGTTGAGAGGCAAAATTGTTGATAGATTTGCATTATAAATTTGCCACTGAATTCTTCTTTACAGTTTTCACAAGAGCACCGCCTTGTTTATGTTTCTATTTGACTAAATTGTGAGGACTGTCATTTCCGGCAGTGGAATTCTTCACTTGCCGCACTAGCAGTGGAAGTTGATGCAAAAAAAATCACCGCTTTCACCAAAACGACGCCATGTTGAATGGACAGCCCATTTCTGTTTTTAAACTGGCGACACAGAAGAAGTTTTTCATGTCAGGTCTGTTATTCTTCCCCTGTCGTTCAACCGCGACCCAGTGTCAATCCACACGCTGATGGGAACACAGTAAACTTTCTCACATCAAGACAAGCGACTGATTTGTGAAATATCATGATTGGTGATTATCAAATCAAATAAATTGATAGCTATGGTAATTTTAAGTTCACGATCTTAGAACACCAATGAAAGCTGACATCTTGTCCAATCAAAGATCAATCAGGAATGGCACAAGCGAAAATAAGTTGATCAACTGACTTCATACAGAATTTTATGCCAAGAAAATGCAGCAATTATTACAAGAACACTTTTATCAGTTTATGATGTGCATAAGGATTTATCAATAATTATTTGCAATGGAATTAGGCTAGGCGATCAATTAACTGTAATGAAATTAGGCGTCGCAATCAGGCAATTACAATTATGTATCATCATTATAGTCGATCATGCATCATGCTCATAGTCGTATTCTTGAGGTTGAATTTTGGACGCACATATATATTCTACATATAGCTTTACAAGTCCCCTCGTAACTCAACATGAGTTCGTGGAGAAATGTGCAATTAGCAGTCCAATTTCATGAAATACATGTTCTTTCATTCTTAACTGAACGCGAATTTCGACGAGTTTAGTTCCAGACGCAAGTTTGTCCATCAGTGACAATCAGTTATTGGACTAAGCGAATGAAAAATCATGCGTGCCTGTAGTAGAACATAAAGTTGAATTTTTAAGTTATTCTAAAAGCATCATGCTTTGTAATATAGAAATACTGATTAGATTATCCACCGAATGGATTTGCTGCTCTAGAATTGCGGCCGGTCCGGTGGCCGGCGTTCAGAAAAGTCGGCCGAGTCCAGGCCGGTGGCCGGCGTATTCAAAACCGACCGTTCGTCGAGCTTTATCGCGTACAGCTGACCTATCAAGCAATTATCTACGATCCCATGTCAAATATTCGGGTAGTAGGACCTAGGTTGCATTGAAATCCATTACTCATTACATATCTAAGCTATGGTTTTATGTAAACTATCTCATGTAGTGAAAACATTCAGGATCAGGAATAATTTTAAAATAGATAGGCTGAGGAATACACAATGCTTCCAAAAATTCATGCAGCTAGAATATAGGATTCTAGAAGCTACATCATAGATAAAGTAGGTTTTGAACTGCATGTAAGAGTTCCCCGAAATCATTTTCTAGCTGTTTAAAGAACAGCTTGCAAGATTTATCTTACAAAACATACATGTACGTATTCTCAAATTATGTTACATTTACATGCTCTTGATGTTGCAATAATTGACTAAGCAATTTATACTCGACTGAATGTCGTCAACGGTCGACATGGGTCTAATTAAATTGATCGGCCGGTCGTCGTAATGAGAAGTCAGTCTGTCGGTCGGCCGGTCTTAAATATATTTGCGACCAGGGCCGGGTGGGCGACTGGCGTTACTTAAACCGTCCTATCCGGTGGCGGCCGCTTCCAACTCTGCTGAACAGGTTGTGCACCAAATGGGCTTGCTGCTCTAGCATCATGGAAGGTATCTCTTTGTGATAAGATGCTTGTACGTTCAGTAGTATCTGAAAAATTCACTGAGGAATTCCTTTAGCAATGACGGCAGTACCAGCTCGTAGTCAATCAATTAACTTCACCATCATTACAAATCACTCAATCAATTCATAGCAATTATTCGAAGGTATCAGTGTAACTAAATTTTGATAACCGGTAGCTCACATTCCACATAGGCCCTACAACAAACACTAGAATTTTGAGGTGCACAAAGAACTAAAGGAAATCCTAATGGCTCTGTCGCTGCAGAGCCTAGTGAGATATCATGAACATTTTTCAGTGAAATGAAACTAACGTATTTCTTCGAATAATAGCCGCCCTCGAATAGTAGCCCCACCTCTGTATGAAAGCTTGTAATAGTAGCCGTGGCTACTATTCGAGGCAGCGGTTCTAGAGAACCTGGCAATGCCGTACATTTACATATGCACACCCATTTCCTAAATGTCATAAGCTCAATATAGATGTACAGCATGCCTGTATCTAACCTCTTTCTTCACTATTAGGCCTAACGGTAATAACATAAAGGCCTGCACTACAATTGTACGAATATATCAGCTACATGTATATGTTAAAAATAAGATGACTCCTATTTTATGTCTATTTATGAATTCGAATTTAATCAATGCCCTAAACTTTCCGATTATGAAGAAACCAGAAACGTACGACTACCTGAGTCGAGTCCACAGCGACTTTAAGTTGAAAATGGACTAATTGTTCAATTCAAACTTCTGCCCACCTAATATGTTCTGCTCGTGTACCAAATTTTCGCTGAATTTCCGCTCTAGTTATCCATGCCATGAGCGCTAAAATCGTTCTATACACGCACGTAATTTATCAGTGGTCAGCAGGTGAACAAGGAAATCAATTTCAAGTCAAAATTTTCGTCTCATCGTATCAGTCAAGTTATTGATCATGGGACTTTCTAATAGTAGCCGCGGCTATTATACGAGGAAATATGGTATTCCAGCTCAACACTACTTTTTGAAAGAAAATGGCAAGCATTTAGTGGGCTATTCAATTAAAGTCGTTTGGAAGCGGCTGCTATCATCGTCAATCTGTTCTATTGATTCAATACTGCTAGGACACTTGATAAGATTGAATTCATCTCTGATTTCTATTTCAGAGGAGCTGTGACGGAGCATTCACACGAGGATCAAGGTGTTGACGCAGCTTTGGTTTTTTTCCATTGCTCAATCTCTCATTTCCTTAAATACAAAGAATATACAAGAATGGAAATGTTTTTCAGATCTCACGCGGATAATTGCTGCGAAATGAAATGTCGCGGACATTGCAAATTAAAACGGAAAGCTCAAATCTTAGAGCGATGAAGAACCTAAGAACTTCAGGAACTTGTGACATCGTGAGAAAGGAAACAGTGAAGGAAGCAAATCTACAAGTCATTGCCAGAGGACGTGAAATGACAAAGATGGCCAGTGATGAAGGTGTGACGGAATGAGCATCTCAGATGAAGAACACTTAAGGTTGTCAGGAACTTTAATTGACCGATGTCTTCGAGGTATTCTCAGGCTTGGCAATAAGAACGAAGTCCTATTTCATTCCCAATAGAAGCAATGCTGAGATTTCTATGGAATCTCAACCATTTCCGTATAACTAGGATTCATAAGCAGTTAATCTTTTGATTATTAGATTTCAACATGATATCGATTTACATATGTGACAAAAGATGAGACCAATGGGCAGACAAGAAAAAAACAATCGGGAAAAAGAAGCATGAAGCCGGATAAACGATTCTAGGAATGATGTCCTTCGCTTCATGAACTCATTTGATGCCTATTGAAATTTCATTAGAATTTGATCGCATTAGTGACAAAGATAATCTGCATATGAACGTGGATTCACTGTCACTATTGCGAAAACGCCGTAGGATGGAATAAAAACTCTGAAATTCTGCTGGTCAGTTCCATCCTCTTTGCCGAAATCAGGGAGCGTTGTCGTGTTGAATGGCTAGCAAATCCATCTCAAATATTAGCACTTGGTTTTATTTTCTGAGTCCTTGCAATCTTCATTAGTAGCTGCAGTGGTCTGATTTTAATTAATTTCAATTTCTTCCGCTAGTTTCATGATCAAAATGGTCCCGAAAGTTGGTTTTGATAAAATTGTCCCAGGAAGAGTCTCTAAATACAATTTAAATAGCAGGAACGCTTACAGCAACAACCTGTGCTTCTGCTAAACTTCACTTGGAATAGTTCTATCAAGACCATCTTGTACGAGGAACATTCTAGCTTGACACCTTTTAGGCAAGTTATGCAAACCTAAGACTTTAAAAAAGGTGCACTCTGCATTCTTGTTAAACACAGTAGATCTATAGAAGGAGTGAGATTGGGATAAATGACAATTTAGACATATGGAGGAAATCCTGCGCGCCGTGCCTCCTAGTGTAAACAAAATATATTTAGGCCTTTTTATTTATCATTCATTGTTCTTTTAAACTTTCGTCAAACAACGACATGTGATTTATTATTTACTTAAATCATTGACTTTGATAATTTGTAACAAGCCGTAAGATTTTATGTCTGTGATAGTCATTAACTGTATATTCTCTCATACAGCGCACATTAAACTTGCATCTAGAAGACCTACTAAAGGCATCTGTAAATGAACTTGACATTGAGACAGCAGCAAGAATCCTCACTAAATGGACACAACAGCAAGCAAATGAACTAACTATTTCGGTTTCGTGTTCGAAGTCATCAAAGTTGATCTATATTTCATCTTGTGTCATAATTGCTCAAAGTTTAATCAAGTAGACAAGTTGCATGATTGCAATTATTGATTAGCTTCAAAGTCTTCAATAGACTGGCCTGCGTGTCTGTGTTGAGTCGTTCATTATGACACGAAATGTGGGGACTGCGACGCGCAGGCTGCCATGAACACCATCAGATAACGAGTCGTCAAATCTCCGGGCTTCCATGTCAGCCCGCATTCTCCTCTCTGTGATGCAATCCTGGTGACATTATGCCGCTATGCCCATTCGAAGTCGCCTGTCAATTGTCTCATTACAAACACTTCATCTAAGAATTAATTGTTCTCAACACGCAGCGCATATTCAAATGAACAGTTAGTATTCCGGCATTGATGAAGAACTATAAAACAGTAAATTACAGAGTGAAACCATTAGTTTTGTAATCTCAGATTGACTTGTGTCTGAGGACCTCCCACTTTATTGCTGTTGACTTTCAGGCCGGATAATGGACAGCATTAATGTGTTTGTAACGGGAGTGAATCACAGGAAAAAATAGGTAAATGAAACATAAAAGTTATTAGACCGGAATTTACACCCAGCGACTGATCGGCTTAAATCCGATTACTTAGAATAATTGTTGACGATTTTATGAAGAATTGAGTTGCAAGTTTCAGCCGTACCAAGTCTGAGAAATTAGAACTTGCGAAGTTGATCAAGAATTCACGGTAAGGTTGATCAATCCGTGCAAATTAGGACATCACGACTTATTTATGCATGAAGCAAAGTGTGTTGATGAACTGTGGATGCGCTATGAAATGACTCGCAGGCGGCCTGTGGTTGTGAATAGACTTGCTGGGAATATTCATGGATATTGTGGCGATTAGTCAGTACGCAAACGAGAATTACCATGGAATAGATTTTCGCGGTTATTTCATATTTTTATTTTATCATAAATCTCCGGACAGAGAGGGCCTAGAGCTAGAAACAAGGGCTGTGATCTGACATTCCTTACAGCGGACAAGGCGGTCCTAGAACAAGAGTCACTGACCGCTTTCAATGAAGGAACACATTGCCATTTTGTTTTCTTAATTTCTAACAACTTCGTCATTACTGTCTTCCAGTATTTTACTGGATGAGTGGATTGAAGCATTATGTTCTAAGAATAGCTTTCTGTCGTTTCCCTTTGATTATGTATGGAAGATCTGTTATCCAATAATGTTGAGGATAATGCGATGGAATGTCACAAATGCGAGTTTCTCGTGACAAATGTGTTCGCCCGGACATGCAAATAATAGAACTTCCATTTTAATACCCGAATACTTGTTCTATTCTCTCTTACATAAGGAATTAGTTTCCCAATGGATCAGTTTAAGACATTGCTTAAGTATAGATCAGAAAACATGCTCCACAAGCAAGTGTGATGTAAAATATTGACGAAGTTGAGAAAACGACGAGTGAACTTATCCATTTCTCAAAGTGTTCTAAGGTAGAACCAAGTATCCGTACTCTCTCGGTATAAGTTTATTGGCCGATCAAAATGAGTTACAAGTAAAATCAGACAGGGCCTTCAGCGTCCAGCGCCTTCTATCGGTCGGTGTAAAGTGCCGGTGTAAAGTATTAATCAAAATTGTATACTGTTGTATAATTAGCTAAAAATTCCCACGAAATATCGAGCTTAACAGAATGAAAACATCATCAATAATTTTCGTGTAATTCATTTGTAAGATGCTAATATTTTTCTGGACATTTGAATTCACTGAAGTATTTGAGTGACTAATTCTGCGTTTAAAGGCAAGTTGTTTTCATTTAGGTCGGTTTCCATGACCGTGAACCATGTCCTTCAACACAGCACCTGTTCACGTTTATCCTGCTCACAAAAACAATAGATGTCCCGTTGCTAGAAAATGATCAGAGGTTCCGGTTCTTCATTCGATAATGGGAACAGATACCATCTTTCAAAGATGCCATTTCCCCACAGCTGTTGCTCCTTTTGATATGAATGAATCTCGCAGCCGCTTCGGGAACGTGAATACATCTACATGTAGCTACTTCGCAGGAATTCTACCAAATCTGAAACACCTTACAAAGTACCTTTCAAAAAGTGAACGTTGTTAACACAATCAACGAATTTGAGAATGTCTTGTTGGTCTCCGCCACGATCACCCATGTTTTAGCAATCACATCACTGTAAACCGTCCGCTCCTAAAGTAAGCTGAAAAAACTCTGAATGCAATGCTCTAATGAAGAACAGTAAAGAACCCCGAATGTTAGTAAGCATCTGGAGCAGCATTAGAGGCTTAGGAAACTTCAATCATCTTTATATTACTTACGACAGTGTCGTGGTCGCAGCATTGGGGGTTCACGCAGCATTAGGAGCGTGCGGTTTACAGTGAGAATCTTTGTCACTATTCAATCCATGATATTATTTCTCGCATTACCACTGTGATCCGTAAATTTGCGACCAAACCTTCGTGCTTTGTAGCCTAAGCGTGTGATAAAACTTCTTTTTACGCTTCGCATATTTTTGCTTTGCTAATTTCGTATATGATTATCACACGTGCTTGATTTTATCATCTCGGTGACTCCTCACTAATCTCTTCAGCCTTAAATATTTTTGGTGTTTTCTTTCTATTTTCTATTATTACTTGCTTCCTTCTCGTTGCTCTTACGTTTAGGCAATCACGGATTCTTCGAGCTTGTTTGACTGTGTGCCATGCTTGTCGATAACTTATTTGTAATCATCAACTGTATGTATTGATGTTATTGTTATCCCCATAGCTATATAACAATTCCTTATTGATGGCATTCAGTTAATGTTTATGAAGTGTTCGGGGCAGGGGCTAACTGTTAGTTGTGCTGCGTAAATGCGAGAGAGAACAAGCCACTAGATGGACAAACATGTGTGTATTCCCTTCCCACAGTCCAGCATACATGAAGGAGAGAGTAGGGGAAATGTAGGAACAGTAAGAGCCAATTTTGATTGAAAAATGCAGACCGTTATGAACTGATATGAGGAAATGCCCACTGATCTCAGTCATATAAGCGTATTACCTGACCTGTGCCATTCGCCCTTGACACTGTCCTAAGACACGAAACGCGTCGGGTAACTCTATTTATAAGGGATAGAGAATGTCTTTGCGATTCTCTGGGATACAGAAAGGGAAATTATTTGATGAATCCCGAGGGCTTTAGCGCAAGGGATTCATCAAGTAATTTCGCGAGCTATGTTCTAGAGAATCGTAAAGCTATCTTCTATCCGTAATAAAGTATGCCAGATAATTAACTATGAAATAGGACCATAGATATCTGCGATAGAATCTCTCTCAACTAAGATATTCCCTGGGAGCAAATTCTATCAAATATACCACTTCCGACCAGGTCTTCTTCGTTCTTATTAACACCAGTCACGTTCAGCCTACGACGGCAGGCCGGTTAATTTATATATACCCATGTCGACCGTTGACGACATTCAGTCGAAAATAAGTTGCTTAGTCAATCATTACAACATAAAGAGCATATAAATGTAACATAATTTGAGAGTACCGACGTGCATGCACTGTGATCAAAATATTGCGAACTGTTCTTTAAAGAGTTGAACAAATGATAGCCGGCAACTTATACATGTAGTACAATGCAGCTCTCATATAAAGTTTTCAAAAGCATGTCCTCTACATCACTTCAGTGAATCACTTTAAATCAATTTTGCAAGTCGCAGACAATACATTTAGTAACATCAGCACTCAGTCAGTGATCAAGTTGTTCATCTCGAAACTTTCATCTTTAGAAAAACTTCCATTAGGCCCTATATTGGAACTTAGAGTTTGTTGACCGCTTAAAGCTTTCTTCTGGAGGCAGGATATACATGTAGGTATAAACATAAATTATTATTGTATCATTGTTATTATAACATCAATGCCCGTTTGTCTCATTATTTTGATCATCTATCTCAACTTACTTGTGCTTCATTGACTTTGAAAATGCAGTTAATATTATCATAAATTATAAAGTAGGCCTAAATCTCATTAGATTAGTAAAGTCATTACGCGCATTACTGCTCATCGCACAAGACATGTTATCAAAGTGCGAATAATTGCATTGTGTAATATTGTATTGTAATAGTTGGCTCTCGCTTATCCGGAGTACCGGATGGCCTACCATTCATGCATCTCATGTATGCTATGTGGAAATTAAAAAATGTCTAATGGCACAAGTTGACCAAATAATGTCTGACGAACAAATCCTTAACCAACCGGTATAGAGACGCCAGCCACCGGCCCGGGCCGCCAAAAACTCAGCCAGCTCCAACCCGGTTTCAAAGATAAATGTGATATTTTATGATTATCTTACAGTCTTACAGAACAGTCAAATGACGTATTTTGGTATTCCTGTGCATTGACGTTTTCGTGATATTTGAAATACAACAAATGCAAGACCACTTCCACCCGTAATCGGTCCGGGCTGACTTTCATCCCGGTTCCGATGTTAGCTGAACTAATACTTGACTTTGGTAGTCAATATTCATCAACTTGAATTCCATCGATACGATGGACAAACACACAAGCCTGTCATTCAAATGACCCAGTCCCATTGCCAATAACCCTTCAGAAACTCAGCTGAAGCCAAACTACCTCTTGAACATTGTTGACGTGTTATTCCTGACGCCCTTCGTGTCTGCCATGGTTATCAATGACGCCAGCCCATCCTAGGCGTCCAGTCTGATGTTAAATACGAAGTGGGCAGCCTCTAACTTCATAATGCACGGCATCAACAGACTAGATCAGTTGTAAATTGACACTATATGACAGGGCGGGAGTCTTCATTTAACTTTTAATGAACCCGGAGTCTGTGATTGTGAATCCATGCATCAACTACGATGCACCTGTTCCCCCTGGTCTCTTTACTCGCTCTCTCGGCCTGGTCTACTCGCAACAGGCGCCAAAATCGCACTCCAATCATTCCACGACGATGGAGCCTAATATTAGGCGCACTTTTGATGCCATGATGAGATAGCGTCGAATATGGCACCCTTCGTGGGCTGTCTCTAATTTGACGGGCCAATGACGCAGGAGAAAAGAATGACTGTGTGTACGCAGGCCTACTGGCGTCGTTTGGACCGCCCATTCCGGCTCTGAGCTCTGAAGCGTGTACTGGCAGTGAATGGGTGGAGAGAGATGGTTATCGTATCAATACAACAGAACCAATGACTGCTCCTCCGCAGATCTTCCATCTCTCTCCCAACATTCGTTACTTTTTCTGCGATTGGCAACTTGTTGCTTTTTAAGTCGGTTCGATCTAAGCTGATTGATTACCCAGGTTGATGAATCAATGAGACTGCTGATACAAGCGCTTGAGATCAAAGTGTGTAGAGATCCGTGCATTAATACACTGCCGCCTCGGTGTGTGATTAGCAGTCGTCTCAGGAGATAATACTGCCAAAGAAGGAGCCAATACTCTAACTTTTCTCCCTGTGGACTTGCTGCGTGACTTGTAAGGATTCTCTGCGCTTGCTGACCCCCGCTAATCGCCTCATTCGGTCCATCTTGGTCTCATCGAGGCTGACCAGTAGCAGAGATTTGGGTTGCTCTGGCCGGTTAGAGAGGGGGCAGCAAAGCAATAGTATAGACATTGTAACCTGCCGACAACTTAATCGCATAATGGCCACTTGAGGGATACGCTTAAACCAATAGCGACAATCGCTTGTTCAGAAGTGGACCGCAAAGGCGCCAAGCATGCGTGGGGCTGCTGAGTGGGTGTGCAAAAAGGCGCCATCAGTCAGTGAATGCGGAAGCTCAGTGAGATGGTCAGACCAATGGTTCGTGCTCCGCGCAGCTTCAATTCAAACAAAAGTGAAAAATGCTTTGATTGTTATTGGTAGACGGCTGAAGTACAATAGAACTCATGGGGATTCCTTCTAATATCCCAGGAATGTTTTAATTGATGCTTTGATTCTTACCACAAGTGGCGTATTGCTTCTGCTTTAAAACGCCGCTTTCAAATATGTTCCTAATCAGTTCATCTACCCTTTCAATTTGGGTGTTGCGCTGACAAGACGCTCGAAGCGGGTGAGAGGTGAAATGGCTTCCAAAGACATGGAGCCATCACAATCGCCACGATTTGTGGGAAAGATGGAGAAGATAAGAACTCAACAACAATTGAAAATTGTTAAGCGTCCGTGTGCATGAGATTCGGACTGTCACAGGAATCTGTTGACAAGTGACGGTTATGATTGCTAAGTTGACAAAATTCGCGTGTTCATCAACACCAACCAAAATCTTCTAATGATTTGCAATGCTGCTGTCTGACTGTCTTTTGTTTAGAGGTAGCTCCAGTTTCTGGTCGATTTTCAAATGCTTTTGTGCGAGGTTTGTAATTTCGATGAAAAGTTTCGAGTAGTTTTGACTGCATTTGACATCAACCTTCGGCATTTTCTCTAAAAAAGTGGAAACACTACTTCTTTTTTCATTATAAAAAAATATATATAAGGAAATAAACCTTGTTTATACTCCGAAGTACATCAGGCGCGAAACCTTCCTTCCATACGGCTGAGTTGTTATTTATCCACTTCCATTCTTTTTGCAAGTCTACTGTTTTTAGCAAGAATGCAGAGTGTACCTATTTTTAGGTCGCAGGTCTGACCCGACCAATGTTTGAACCACGGTTCTCCAGACGCACAGCGAATGCTCTACCACAGAGCCACAGCGGGAGTAGTACAGAACATGATATTCAAACAAGTCATGCTTCTTAATCCTAATTTCCTACAGGGAGGCGGAGTCCTTATTTAGCCACCACTGGGTCTTCATTATTTGACGAAAATTTGAAAGAACAATAAATGACAAATATAAATGCCTGAATAACCCTTGTTTATACTTGGAGGCACATTAGGCGCGGAACCCTTCTTCCATGTGGTCGAATAGTTATTTATCATACTCTCATTCTTTTTGTGCTGAGTGTTTAGCAAGAATGCAGAGTGTACTTATTTTCAAAGTCTTAGGTTTGACCCGACCAAGGTTTGAACCAAGGTCTCCCGGACACAGAGCGAGCAATCTTCCACAAGGTTACTGCACTGGCAAATAGATGACTCAATGGAAATTGTACGAATGAAAGCCTACGTCGGCAATTAACATCACTGCGATATTGAAATATCAATATTTCAGGAACGCCTCGGTAATGACATCCGCATAGACTACTTGGTTCTTTCTTAAGCTGATAGTAGCTTGAGACAAAAACAACGGAAGAAATTTTCACTTTAATAATAGTTAAATATACTTAATAAAAGCAATTTAATTATGTAATTTCATAGTTGAAGAATAATACTGTAAAATTGGATGTTTCAGATTTGATATTTATTTTTCTGATTTTAATTTGATGGAACAACAACATATTATCCTTTTTCCATTTTCCTTAATACCTGCACACTGTTTACTACTTCTCGGCAGGAAATAATCATCACCGCTCTTCCCTCACTAGGAGCACAGGCAATCGTTGCAGCGATCAGCGTTTCGATCTGGCCTTGACGTTGTGTGACGTCATTCTTTGCTTTAGATAGCTTTAGTCTAGTGCATTAGATAGACAACAGTAGGGCTTATCCAGAATTTTCAGAAAGGAGAGAAAGAAATTTCCAATAATGTTATTTACATTGGTGCACAGCTCAATCAAGATTTTAATTTCTATGTTCATGTACAAACAAAGCAAAATGAAATAATTTCATCTTTCAAATGCGCTGCTGTAGAGTTGGATCTGCTCCGAGCACGTAGCGGTCCAGAGGCCCACGCTTCTAGTTCCTTGGTGAACAGAATTATTAAGCAATTTCTGCTATAAGAATCTCAAGAAGCTAAATGTTCTGAATTTTACTGCTGCTATCCTAACTAAATGAATCATTGTTCTTGTGGAAGATGCATGTGGTATCCTCGACATTTGCTACATCTCAGACAGAATCCTGACATGTTGGTGGTTTGCCAAAGGTTAATTGAAACTAGACATTGTGCGTCGAATCATCTCTGAAGTTTGTTCCATAACAACTTCGCACCATTGACACGTCCGATGTGGAAATTCATGTACACGAGCTGATGGACATGGCAACAAACTAGAGACATGTGTATTGTCTTTTTTGCATCGATGACAACAATAGCTTTGAACACAATGTGATTCATCTTGTGTTTTACCAAAGTTTGATATCTCTACATAATCTTCGTGACTGTCCGACGGATGACTTGATGGGGAAGTCAGCAAAGGTACATGTAATTGCAATACATGGCCTGTTCGATGCCTTAATATTTTGTTTTCTTCATGTTTCTGAATAAGCTCCTCTTGTAATTCGTTTCATAACAATGATGAGCATGATTTTGCCTCGATTGTGCGATAATTTCCTATCAACAAATAGGTTTATAGCTACTGCAGAAGACTTCAATTGCGACCAATCTGTCGAGGTTGCTCGTGACAAAATTTTCACTTATTCACAAGAATTTATTTTCAATGGCATTTCCTGAAAGGCTGAAACATACACAACAAACATGCATGTATATTTGACACAAAATAGATGTGAATGGAAGTGAAATGTACAACACTATACATACAATCAGATGCAGCTAATTGAGAGAGGGGGGGAGAGGGAGAGGGAGAGGGGGAGAGAGAGAGATGTTTATATTGTATCGTCGAATAGAAATCAGAAATAAAATACACAGATAAAAGTAGCAGAATGACAGTTTTGTTTAGTCGAAACTAAGAACACATTCGTATACGCGTACAAAAGCAAGTATAAAACTAATAGTCACGTGCATTTAGTGTCTCGTAGATGACCTTGAAAGGGTGCTACAAATGCGTGGAACAAAAGAATTTTGACGACGCAAAGTTCTACAGAATGGTACGGCGAGACGCCCACTTGGTAAATAACTGGGGAACAATTCTCTGATGAAAGTGTCTAATCTTTCCAGGCTGTTGAAGGTGTTGATAGCTTGCGACCATCTTCTAGCTTCAATGTCATCCAGCTTCAGATCACGCGATTTGATTTTTAGACAGCGCCTCTGAATCTTCTCCAGTCAGTTTGAGTCCGTTGAGGAGATTCCCACAAACGCTGGGCAGCAGTACTCTATCAGCGACCGAACCAATGCTTGATAAATGGTAGTGAAGTCATCAATACTAGTGACAGATCTGACCCGCCTCAGAATGTACATGCGTTGAGCACACTTTTTCTCGATGAACTTTACATGGCCTCTCCATCCAAGGTTCGCATCCAAATGAACCCCAAGAAACCGAATGCTGTCTTAGAACTTGACAGTTGGGATGGCACCCTCGATACTGCAAATGCTCTTGAATCCACCGCGGTAATTCACTAGACAAGTGGTTTTCTCCGTATTCAAGGTCAATTCATTTGACGCAACCCAATCTGAAATATTGTCAAGATCACTTTCGATCTCAGCAAGATCCTTTGGAATGCTGGACTTTCGGACTCTTGATAAAAATCAAAAATGTCGTCAACAGACTTGATTATGTGGTTCGAGGGGAAAATAGTCTGAAGCGATGAAATATAAATGCCGAACAAATAAGGTCCTAGGAGGGACCCCTGTGGCACTCCTCCTGTGACCTTCATCAATTCACTCTTCTGTCCATCAATGCGTACTCTCTGTTGCCTGTCCGATAAGTAGCTCTTCAATAACAACAGAAATCCCGCAGGAAGATTCATCTGACTGGCCTTGGAAAGCAGCTTTGAGTGACAAACTCTGTCAAAGGCCTTGGAGAGGTCAAAGCTGATCAGAATAGCGGCTCCCGTCTGTGGGTCATCGGCAAATCTGGTTAGGACATCGTGAGCATAGATGACAGCGTGAGTTGTTGATGATTTCTTCCTAATCCCGTATTGATTAGCACCAAGGTGAGCTGTTAGCTAGGGACGGATGCTTGATAGGATGACACGCTCGGCAATCTTGGCTGGAATTGGCAAGAGGCCAATCGGTCTGGATTTTTCTATTACATTCTCCGAGGCTTTGGGGATCGGAATTATGTCACCAATTTTCCAGATCAGTGGACAACGTCTTTGGCGCAGGCATTCACTGATGAGGTGATGGATCGGCTCAGCGAGGACCAGAGAGCACTTCTTGTAAACTGCAGTAGGCACAGAATCACATCCAGTTGCCTTTGGTGGGAGTCGTGAAAGAATGCTCCAGATGCCCTCAACATTTAACTCAGGTAACCAACAGTCGTCTGGAGACCCGTCGACGAAGTCAAAACTGGAGTTGTTGGCAATGCTACAGTAATAGTCATTGATCGTATTGAGCACCTCGGATGGATTACTGGAGTTTCTGAGCCAATCACTGGGATCTCTTCCAGATTTTCCCCTCTCCATGTTGACGAATGACCATAGACCCCTTGCGGAATCCGAGCATTTAGAGCGAAAGTAGTACTGCTTGGCCTTCAGAATTTCTTGTTTTACCTTGACTTTCAAACCATTGAACAACGGCAAGTTTCGAGCACGATAAGCCTCCTATCGGCGGTTTATCAGGATCTTTAAAAGAGGTGAGATCCATGGAGCATCATTGTCAGTCAAATAGACTGTTGTTTGCGGAATTAACTTCAGTGCATCATACATGAATTCATAAAAAATATCACATTTCGATATCATTCGGAGCATACAAGCGTGAAAAGTCATTGTCAAGGAAAGATCTTTCAAATGCAAGAATGTTCGACAAGCGTAAGTCATAGAAGATATGTTTCTTCACCACACGCTGCTTCACCAATACTTTTGTCTTAGCAAGAACAGTAGCATGATTTGAGCCGGCTATTGGAGCACCAATTGAGACGTTTTCGGGAAGATAGTCACTTGACAAGCTCTTGTCCACGAAAATGAGGTCGAGGTTGGCAGTCTGTCGAGTCGCACCATGTACAATATTAATCAAGGAGAATCCAGATTCAAGGAAGGAGCGATTGTATCGGTTAAAGTCACCAGCCACGATTAGTCGGTGAAGAGGAAGATTACTGAGATGAGATCAAGACAGTCACTGAGGGTGTCACAAATCCTCTTGAAATTTGAATTGACGATCCCAGGCGGAATATACATTCCCGTGAATACTATTTTGGAAGTAGGGATTTGGATGCAACAAACCTCAACCTCATCAAAAGTGGGCGTGGATATCTGGGTAGCGCGCAAAAACTTCTTTGTCCAGATTGCCACTCCTCCTCGTCCAGAATCATTCTTTCGATCGGTTCGATGACACTCATATCCTGCCATTTGAATGCTCTGCGTTGGATTCTTGGAAGAGAGCCATGTTTCAGTGCAGATAACAATGTCGGGGTTAAGTGCGATGACTTGGCTGTGAAGATCATCAAACTTATTACTGATCGAACACAGATTGCTTAAAAGGATAGAAGGTAGTCTCTCTCTCTCTCTCTCTTGGAATGTTGAGATATAAAATCCGTTTCTAAAAATCCTGTTTGATCTCATCAACAACATCTCCATTTATGCATAATTTCTGGACATACGCATCTTCCTCAGGGAAATTCGTGCGGTGATCATGGGCTCTTTTGCGAAATTCTGCCAATCTCTTGTTTACTTCAGCAGGAAGATCTTCATGTAAGAAGACTTTGCATAAAGGAGAGGCTTTCTTCTTCAATTGACGAGCTTTACTGAGGAAAAGCCTAACTTCTTTCAGTTGATTTGACCATTATAAGCCTGGGTTTTTCCATCGTCTCGTGTTTTGCCGAGTCTCCGAATGTCTTTCAAACTCTTGGCTTCATCTTCTAGGTCAAGTGTCTCAGCAATCAAGTGGGCAGCTTCCGAACAATTTGAGATGGATTTGTCATTGATTGTGCACGCTTTCTCTGGAAAATTCCTGATTATTAGATTTTCTCTCCGTTTCGCGGCGTCTTGTGAGCGCACCTTTCTCCGCAGGTGGCTGATTTCACTTTTCAGTTCTTCAGTTTCCTTTGTATTAGCTTCATGAAGCTGTGAAATTCGTGAAACGACAGAGGAAATTTCATTTTTCTGTTCATCGACCATTTCCACCACGAAGTCGTTCACTTCTTGCACCTTCGATGAAAACTCTTTGAACTTCTCTTCGATCTTGTCGTCGACCATTTTCAAGATTGAATCCTTTAGCGAGTTAAGTCTGGTATCTAGCTCGGATAGAAAAGACTCTTGTGCTATTTGGGCGCTATATTCCAAATAAGCTTTGCATTTCAAACATACGAAGAAAATGTTCTTTAATTCCTTCTCAGGCATCTTGGAATGGCCAATGCAAGCTGCATGAAATTGCATGTGACAACCTGGGCTATTGCATAAGACAATTCACTTTTCTCTATCCTTCGCTTTATCGCCAATGACGCATAAATCGGCAAAACATTTGCATGATTTTGTCATGTTGGACTGATCGGGTAGCAAAAAGGAATCGAACGACGGACTTTGCAGGTGAACTGACGTTGTCAACCGATACACCTTGCAAGCAGATGAGGGTGACTGAAGTTCTTCTATACTTTGACACCCAAATCGAAGTTCAACTTGAAGAGATCACGCCACCAATGACCTTGGAGTTTCCACTGGAAGCGGCGACGGGGACAACACTCACAGGCGTAGGGAGGCAGTTTATTGGAGATCACGCGCGAAGTAGTGGACCAACGAGGAGGAGGATGACGGAGAAAGCACGGGCGTCGGCGGATGAGGATCACTGTGATGCAAGATTCGACGAGGATAGACAAGGATAAGACGGCGAACGGCGAGAGATATTCCACTTCGAAGACGAGAGAGAGACCAGACACGACCAGCACGTTCAGCCGACCATGACCATGACCGTTCAGTCAAGGCCCGCCATGGACCTCGAGCCTTCAAAATTCCGGTTCCAACTTCGCATTGCTTAGCACTGAGATGATAGATAAAAGCCTATTCCTTTTTGGCCTTCGTAGTTCGGTATAGGCCTAAAGCGCATGTCCTTCGTAGTTAAATTCTATATTTACCCCCGCCCAAATGGTGGGGAGCGCTTTTCGCCCCCTGGCGGATTTTTTGAATATATTTTAGACCAAGCTAGCCATGACCTTCAGATTTCTAACGGCTTGCCTTCTACCGTGTTCTACGTATTATGCGACTTTTGACTGAAGGAAAATAAATTTGGCACTATACTTTTGGCGTGAGATCTATTTTGAAATTTGAATGTTTGGAATATTTTTGGCTGATTTTGGTACATTCACTACATTCACCAATGTATATTGCGGCATCAATTCTTGATGAAATAAGTCGAAATTACATAAAAGTATTCTTCCTATCAATATAAAGACATTCACAAATACATAGTTTTTGAATTTGAAATTATCTGCTTAGGCCTACTATGTGTGCATGTTTGAAATTTAAATTTCAAATGTGATTTTTTATTATATTTGTACTTTTAAGTTATGCATCTTAACAGCAATTATTGAAAATTCTGAGAATCACGTTGTATTTAGCAAATGAAATCTAAGAAAACAATTATCTACATCTGTATGAGACAACTATAGGCGTATTTCAGAAAATAGATTTTAGTGCGGTTTAAGTTGAAATAAAAGTGTGAATTATTTGGCCCTTGACCTCGTCTAATGACAATGATGTAATCTCATGACGATTAATAATCATCATTTATTGACCACCTTGACCAGATCTTTCGATTAGGCCTAGTGTGTATGGTATAATTAGTTTTTGTTGACATTTTCCATTTCAAATAGTGATCTGTGGAAATTTGTTAAGAATTGACGTTTTTTGACCTTTGACCTTCACTCCAGCCCAGGGATGACCTTAAAAAACAAAATAATGCTGCTTTTCTGGATCCCCCTTAAAGGGGATTCATTAAATTTAATGCCCTTTCTATCGATGTGTGGTGTGGCAAAATTGGTATAATAGTTTGGGAGAGGGGGATGACGAAATTCGCCACCCCTCAGTGCGGCGTCTTCGGAAAAGTACCGCAGTGGGGCGAGGTCATCCCATTGCGGTATAACGCAAGCGAAAATAGCAATTACATTTGTCGATATATATGGCTTTAATACACTTTCGTTGTATTTTGTTATTATTGTTTTCCAGTCACATTTGTAGTACGAACCAGTTTACTTTTGTAGTCTACAGTTTTCAGTGTGTTTGAATTCGATTATCAAAGTATAAGAGGGAATCAGAACTAATTCCCATGTACATTTATATTCTTCAACATTTCAACTAAAATCCTATAAGAAACATAAACGATGGAATTTACCCGCTCCCCTTCGTATGCCCTCCGATCACTTCTCAAGACCTGCTCTAAGGAAGAAGCTTATACTTTTATTTTCTATTTTTGCAAACTATTTCTGTAATTGGATAATGAAGCCTGTTATTTGAAATTATTCGAGGAACGATTAGAGTGAGAAAGTTGTACAGATGAGGCGTCTTTCGCACGCTGCGAACTTGGATTTCAGCGACTGTTTAATTGCATCCTTGATTTGACGAAGACCCAACGCTGTGTCAAATGATTTCTGTCACATGAGGCAGCAAAACCAAATTCCGTTCTCCAATTGAACAAGTCAGAAAAAGTAAAAAGCTTCAAGTTTTGCATGAAATCATTTTCGACTCCCAACTCGATGGAATAGCCAGGCTGTGTCGTGATTGTCACGCCATTCTAGTTTGTTGCAAATTGTCTAAATAAGACTTGGAGCCTGTCTAGTGGAAGTTAAGTCGCGCACTACATTGTTGGAAATATTAATTCTAGCCGTATTTCACTTCAATCTTTGCCGATCGGTGCCAATAAAACGCCTATCAAGCTTCCCTTGGCTTTAACTAAAACTCTCACATCAATTAAACTCTCGTTCTAATCAGCTTTGAACGCACGCACATTTGAAATTCACCACGGCAAGATAAGGATCGCCATTTCAAATTGTATAAACAATTGTTTCAATTCACTTCATTGCTGTATGCTTGTATTGTTTGGTACAATTATCAAAAACCACCATCTCTGCACAGATCTTATCGCTTTCTTCATTCGAAGCAATTGATGAGATAAACACGACGATCTCGCACCAAACTGGTTCCGGACAATTGTTTCAAGCCACTTCAATGTCTGTTGATTGAAGTTGTCAAGAAGCACATGTAATTCCCGATGCCCGTTCTTAGTCTAATCCACTGATTTTGGCAACTGCTGTTGTGAGACACCGAACGGGTCTTAGTGTCAGTAAAATTTCCAATATCTTACGCTTCTTGCGTTTTAGATAAGGATCATACCATCGTTGAATGATTTTTAAGTTGGGTATTAGGAAGACTAGTTGTGTATTAGAAGAATTTAGTACCGCCCTCTCACAGCTGTGCTTGTCTCAAGCTGAACATTGACAATTCAGTGAGAAATTTGGTATTGCAATGCTGCTGATTTCTCGCTTGAGATTTCGCCTTACTTATCAGATTTAACACTTGCCACTGCGGATAACATAGAAATGACTATTCCTGTGAACTAAGATCTCGCTGCATACCGCATATTAATCCTGTGTTTTTGTGGATGATTGAGATCCGTGCAGCTTTTTCTGAAGAAATAACTCTTCTTTGGGGAGGGATGGCCGCGAGAGGTGCTGCTAAAGCCATATCACTGATTGTCACAATATCGTACTCACGATCAGGATCAGAGTCAACCCTGTCCATGCCGGGGAAGGCAATGTCTCACTGTCAAGCCTCCCCGTGTCGCACTGCCGTTTGACCTGCCTTATCGTGACTGATAGATTTTGCGTATTTTCAAACTTCCCCGAATTTTCCTCAACTTAAAAAGATAGAATTTATGACTTGTCGGCACTTTGACAAGTACTTCTTGAATCACAATTTGCAAGCAGCGAAGCGCATCAATTTTCTATATGAAGGGAATGTGTGTCATTATCATCAGCATCGAATACCCTCCTTGAAATCTGAATGTTATGAAAGCACTACTTATTTAAGATTTGAGTAGTAGTGAAACACTTTGGCATTCATTTTTATTTTTCTTAATCAAGACGTCTTCATTATAATCCCATTCAATGATTCTAAGACTTCTTGAATATCATTTCTCAGATGTGTCGCACAACTTTGAAAGTTTTCACATTTGGCATCATTCAACAACTGAAGAAAATTCAAAGACGATGCCATTCAACAATATGTGAAACTAAAAACTGTGAATGTCCTCATTTCCTTTCCCTCTCACATTGACGAAAAATTTTTTGGGTTCAGGATTCAGATTTTTTCTTCAACTGATCCAACATAAACTGCACCCAGCATTGAACCATCTTCGACTGCCGGTCATGAGCAACTCTAACAAGTTTCGACTCCCGCAAATCCTCTCGGCACGTCGTGAAAAATAATTCATTATCTCAATGTCAAAACTTTACAATGATGGTTTTCATCTCTGATACGCTATATCTACATATAAACTTACTTCATTTGTTAAGACACTATGCTCTTACTTCTCATTACTTTTGACATACTTGGTTGCATTTTTCCACGATTGCCAGCATTGGGATTTTTTCATTCAAATATACATTTATTATTATTATTTTCAAAAGTTGCTAAGGCTAAGTGATTTGAAATTTTCAATTGTTACGTTTAAGAAAGGCTGGTGATTTGAAATTTTCAGTTGTTTCTTTTAAGAAAGTTCGTGCGCTAAATATGTTGCACATTGCTTTCTGGATTATGGAAGGAGGGGGTCAAACGCCCCATCCATCCGGTTTCTCGAAGATAGGGCCACTTGTTTAGTCATAAAACTTGTTGTCATATGTAAATTGCTAGTATGGCTCATTTTTATACCTCCTTTTCGCTTGTAATAAATAATTGAAATATTTAGCTTATGAATAGCTTGTGTTTTCATGACTTCAGAAAATTAGGCTTAAAATTCCTTGGCAGCCGTAGACGCTGCGTTTCGCCCTATAAGGTCTCGTCAGTACCAAAACTAGCTATGGATTGCACGGCAGGTTGCTCCGCGTTTATTTATCCTGTACCTACGCCGAACCGGCGGCAGCTCGGCTTGAAATAATCTGCCCTAAGCTCGCAGTATAGTGCCGGTGTCACCGTCAACAGGGATGCAGATGATAGGCATCAATCTCTAATACACATTAAATCCCTCAATAATAATATGTTGTGTTGTGGCCTTTCTTACCGCGTAGTCGATCAGAATAAGATCCTTCTTGTATGATGAGATTTCCGTAAAAGCCAAGAGTAGCGAGAATCACACCGGAAATGATCATGACGAATGTTTCGTGTTCATACGCTCAGTTGGCAGTTAAAAATAAACTTGAATTCTCTATCTCTAATGTGCTACATTTTCAGCCGTGCTGATTTTCTTACATTGATGTAGATTGATGTGATTTCCTACACTTTCTTGACTTTAACAAAGAATGTTTACATGTCCGACCAATACTGACCTTTTTCATGACTGTAAAAGTGAGCAAGTTTCTTTCTTTCCGTTGATTTGCGACCAGATTGACTTCGTAAGGGTGTGCTACTGTAACTTCAGTGTCATAAACCTTCCAGAGTTCAGTGGAGAAGGTTCTTCTCTCAAGTGGCGACTGCTGCGACCTTCAGAATGAGTGGCGGCCTTTGTGATACAAAATAAGAGGAGCAAGTAAGTTGAGAGCTCAGAATATTTCTTTTTCAGTGCTCTGGTTTGTTATATGGTGTAATGTCAAAGGTTCATCATGATTATCAACATACCACTGATATGGTTTAATAAGCTCATATTTGACGTAATAGCTATTACTAGGCTATGTCAGAGTGGCGACTAATTGTTCATAAGAATCAAGAACATGCAACATTCAATCGGTCAGGGAATGCATCAAACCGATCTCAGGTATAGCAGCGTGTATTCAGGGACCTTCCTAATGCTATCTGTTCTTGATCAGGATCGTGTACAGGATCTTGATTCTTGTGAAAAATGAGAAATTTATATTGCAAACGTATTAACTGACTTATTCTACAAGATTTTCGCATAGTTGAAGATGGCCGATGGGACTGATTTAGCTTTTCTCTTTTTAGCTATGAATATTTCTAGAATAATTGTGGCACTGATCGCAGGATAAGCCCACGTTTAATGGGCGCAGATCAGTTCGAGGAATTTCGGATACAATATCCTCCGGCCATTAAGCCCACTCAGCTTAATGGGCCCACTTCTCGTCGATTCATGTGAATGAAAATACTAGAATATTCGCAGGTAGATAGCCTACAGATCGATAATTGCCGATGACAGATGTAGGCAGCAGTTTCCGTAACACCGTGAGCAGTTCAAATGCTGACTTGAGATGAAATCTGCTTTCAGCACTGACAGGCAAAGCGCCTGACCTATCATCTTTTCGAAATTTTGATTAAAAATGTTCGTAAGAGACAGTTGCACGTGTACATCTATCATCAAGATTCTGTCTTGTTGATTCAGGAAAGTATGCAGTACAGCTAACCTCAGATTAGGAAACCTCGGTTTATCCGAGCCCAATTATGCATAATGTACAGTATTTATCTTTGACCTTTGTTTTTCTTTTGACATTCCTTCGATCATAAAATAACAGCGGCATAATAAAATCCTTAATTAAATCCACAACTCATCAACTAGATATTAGAATGCCTAACGCATCGGTGATTTAGTTAAATAAAAAGATGGAGTATTTGAAAACCACTGTGTCTTGCTTTTTAAAAATTTCCAAATAATGACATTCTATATAAGATTTCCTTATGCAAGGTAGTAAATATCGTATTAACAAAATATTCCCGACTTTCGTAAGTGTCCATTTGGTGCTAAGATAGATTTAATTTTCAATAATTGTACGAGTACATTTATGCGATAGCGCCCATTGCGCTACCTAATACATATAAGACACGATTTCTGCATGTTGTATTTTACTAAATAAGTTTGTAATATCAATAGCAGCATTGTCAAAGGGACAAACAGAATTTGTCTAGTATGTACTTCCTGCAGTTTTTGTACTTGCTTTGTGCTTCCCACAGAGGTACTTCGGTAGCAATGTACGAGTGTGTGTGTGTGTACTTCCCGCACTTGCAAAATGACTGTCTTCTGTATTCATGCATTTCATTTTTTCATGAAGAGTGCGTTCTTTCATTCATTTATTTTATGTATATTTTGATGCAGTATCTCGATCATTTGTGTTCAGTTCAATATTTGCTGTCATGCTGAGGCTTAGATTTCGTTGATTTGTGGAAGTATTTCGAAACTGTTGATTCCGGTTCTAGGATCGGGTGTGTTAGATCCAAAATGATAATGAAGACTCAATATTAGAGACTGGATTCTTATTCCTAAGAGTTTCCTGTAGCTTTATTCAGTTCTGGACGCACCATCAGACGGAGCAACCACTCCTAGTGCATATTGGAAGATATCAAAGGATTTCTTCGTCATATCTCGAAGTGCACGAAAGGGTTCCCTAAGGTACGCCTGTGAAAGTTCTCTGAAGGAAGCTTGTCTCCTGTGGATGTTGGCTTCGCTGCACTTTGGACTGACTAAAGAAATAGTGGATCCCTTCCAAAAAAAAATTCTATGAAGACACGATGAGAATTCATCGCTAGACTGGGAGATGTCACCAGTAGAACCGCTCATGGGATTTCTGAGTGGAGTTGCCTCATCACCCTTCGTGACGCAGCCAACACTGGAGCATAGTTCATATCAAAGAAACAGTTGAGGCTTTTGTGAAGTCAGACAATGTAACTGTCGTGGAAAAGGATCATACATAAAGATGGATGCGACGGATATCAAGAAAACAGGAGAAGCAGGAAAATTAGCTGAATGAAAAGACAACAGAGTGAGGAGACCTTGAAGATGCAAAATATGATTAGGTATCTGAAGAGAATTATGCGCCTATAGATACAGATATAAACGAGTAGGAAATTGAACTGTCAATATATATCTTAATTACATTATCCTGAATTTAAAACATAATTACAATTAGTTTTCTGTCGTTTGGAGCCAAAATCCGTTGTGCATCCTTGAATGCTTTTCCGAGAATTTTGATGCGCACAGTGCGGATAGAGCAACAGTTACTTCTCATGAGTAATTTCTATTGTAAAAATAAGGGTAGATTTTGGAGTTATGGAATGAGCACTACTATGCTTGACAAATGCAAAGAGACGAATTTATGGGATAGGGCAGTTTGTGGCAACTCGGGTACCTTGATTAGTTTCTCTTGATTCTATAACAGAAAAGCTTTGAATGAAAAATCGGAAAGTTGTTCTTCTTTACATTACTGCCTCCGTCGAAATGATTGCGGAGTAATTTCAAAAAATGACTTGCTCGTGATAGGGGCATATCTTTTAATTCATGCACTTTTTTAAAATCTTTTTCACAGCAATGAATGAGATGGATTAATGACATTTTTATGAAATGCAACAAACCGAGCCAATTCTTCGCATGCACCTGCTATTTAGTACATTGACAGGAATGCGAGTATACTATTTCGTTAGCATCTCTAACAAAAATACAAAATTTCTCCATGAGCAACGAATATCGAGCTATTTCTAATTTTAGGTTGGTGAAAATCATCCAATATCAGGGGATTGTAAAAGACAAAATCTAGTGCTTTTCACGAAAACAATGCCTATTGAAAATGCATTTATATGCACATTGAAGCTGAAGAGGCTCAAGATAATATGATAAGGACATATAAGGACACAATATATGATTCCAGTGTGCGCAGCAACCAACTTTAGGCCATGGCTTCACAGGAAGTTGCAGTAATAAGACCTCACTCACTGTTTTAGAATAAAAGCTTTGCCAAGTAAAAAGGACATACGAGAAAACTCAGTTTCGTATATTTGCCACACACTTAGCGATAATGAAATATCTGGTATAGTCCTTGAAAGGTTTTAAAAAAGTCCTTCAATCATTTTTCATTTCTATATTTTACATTTTTTTCTTTTAAAATCAATCTCCTAAAATAATCGAAAATATAATGTTACTTTTATGAGTAAAAGAACACTATGAGTATCCAGAATTTTGAAATCCTGAAATTCATCTTCGAAAGCTCAAATCATCAGCGAGCATTTTTGTGATTTTAAATGCTTCACCAAATCTATGCAGACATGCATGACTAATTTTATCAAATTTATCGTTCATATTACTAAATAAAATCGTTGAAGTCATTGTCTATGACTATGGGCCTGTATTTTGTAAACCTCGAGCACTTTCGCGGCCTCTTTTCATAGGGAGTGCGACCGTAATGAGCACATGCCGATACACAGATGGTAAATAAAGCTCGAATCAGAACATGCAACAGCGTGGACAACGAAAATGCCGTCACAATGCAGTGTGCAAAGATCAGAAGGACAACCATATAGGAGAAATAGAAATCATAGTTTACACAGAAAATAATAAAACGAAGAGTAAATTATTGATGAGGAAAAAATACAAATAACCTTGTTACAAAATTTTATTCTCATTTTTCGCTTTTAATTGTTTTCCCTTGTCAAACTCTTCGTTTGTATTCCCCTTGAAATGAGACAACGAATGCTCTTGGGGATTGCAAAATATATAGCCATAGATAATTACTTCGATCGTTGAGGTTTCATCTTGCTTCATATTACTGTAGCTGGTTATTATAAGAGTATTCGTTTGAGAATATTGCTAAATTGTCAAATTTAGATAAATTGTCAGCCAAAAATAACTTGATGCACGCTTATGCTTTCGATAATATTTAAATTCGAAAGTTACACACAATTATATCACACATCTATTATGCTTCTTAATAACATATAATTAATTGTAAATTAAGACCAGTATATATATAGTGGTTTTAATTTCTTGTTTTTCTAAGTAATTGATTTCAATTATAGGTTGAAAAAAGATTTGGCGTTTTCTTAAAACCTTATTGAAAAAATCGGTTGTAAAACTATTATTTTATTCAATTGAGCTATTAAATTAAGCTATCTCATTGTAAAGGATGCAATATGCACGCAATAAACATGCCTTGGTTGATGTGTCAAATCTTGGACATTTAGAATTAACGAAGTGACGGCATGTAATTTGTTTGTTGTCTTATATCTTGATTTTCTCGCTCTTGATGTTGCGCCTTCATATCTTATGATGTTTTCCTGATTCTCCTTTGGATCCTACACTTTTGTCGCTTAACTGAGAATTAGCTTTTGAGCTGACGAGTAAATTTTTATTGAAAGTGCAATTATTTTTTAAATTTACAGATGTAAAGATTTTTACACTTTCATTTCTGAAAAAAGTATTTTTCAATCAATAAAGAAAAAAATTTATTGTGAAAACAAGTGGCCAGTTACATTCAAGAGGTCAACATTGTCTATGGCAATATATGTTGAATTCTAATGAATTTTGATGGCAATAATTGTTGTCATTTGTCAGATGCGATGCTTCATGTATAATATGATTCTATGCAGGCCTATTTCTAGTTTCCCAGGATCCTGGTATTTCATAAATAGTGATTGCCAGGGATCTAGCAGCCTGGGCGAACAGAGCTGTGTGGGATAGCCCATACCTCACTTATTTATTATCTTTATTTATTTCTATGAGCATATATGCAAAATGATAGGAATTTGCAATATTTGGAAGAACGGTGTGGCTTCCGTCTTAGCCAACTTGAATTCATTTGAAAATATATTTGTTCCATTAGAAAAAATGAAATTTTCTCAGCAAGAAATATATGTGAATGCGTAAGCAGAATGAAAGCCTAAGTGGAAATTGCAGTACACAAGCCGACTCGAGCATGGATGAGAACATTTGCAAGAATTATAGTGATTCTTGGAAATATTCGGACGATGCTGCATCAACACAAATACAGATTCAGTGATTTTTCAGCAATATAATTGCTGTGTCATATTTTTGTAGTTAAAGTACAAACAGAAAAGTAATAAAATAGAAACTTTTACATGTACGGAATATAGACAATAATTCGTTCAGTTTTTAAAGTAATACCATGATGAAGGGTACCGCGATAAGAAAAGTGCTAAGAAACAGCTACGAAATGGTTGTGCTAATTTATTGGCCGTAATATGCTTCAATTATGAAGATTATCATCACAAAATGGTCAGATTGGTGTAGACGATGAGAATCTCATCACAATTAGTCAATGAATGAAGTCTTGAGTCGTCTCAAGTTTCATTATGATGTACTCAATGATAATTAACTTTCCTGCTGATGATTATGGGATAGATGACAGCTGCACACCCCTCAGAGAATGGACTGGAAAAAGTGATTGAAATATACTCAAATTTGAGCTGCAGCTTTTTTCATCAATTCCCTCAGTTAACATGCCATGTGTTGTATTATAATCAGAGAGGAAAACAGTAGTTTTTATCTATCAGTTAATCTCCGCATTATCAATGTTATTCTTTAAATGCTCGTTTTAAGAAACACAATTATTGTTGAATGCCTTCGTAGTCTTGAGCGATATGATCAGCAGCTGTTACCAGCCCGCTAGCCCAGCTTGTGCCTAACTGACAAATTCAGCCATGTTCCGCTTGAGTATCAGGCATGTGCTCAACTCCACCCCTCTCGCGCCATCTCTTCCACGCGATTGCCTCTACGGCGACACACTGGCCGTCAAAGCGTCTACCGCTGTAATTGGTTAACTTGTGAATTTCCGCGCAGTTTAGCATTAGCAGACGCCGACGGAGGCTAGCGGCCAATCAACGGCCGCCAAAAGCGCCATTGCCGTTAGAACAAAATTCTGCTCCCATTTTGCACAATATCAAATAACACTTGACTCTCCTCCTAGCATCTCTATCGGTCCTTTATTGCCAGCTATCAACTGGGCATCGAATCTCGGACCTGAGATCACTGACGCGGTTGAACAAAAGCTTCCTGCTAACACGCTGATCCTGCTCAATAGCACCGTCGTAACTGGCGCCACTCAGTCAACCCATAGTTGTCGCTTATTGATAAAACGAAGCGGTGCGCGCGTCGCCATTAGATCTTGTGTCGTGCGCTTTGTAAGAAGGTACGAATGCTTCGTTCTCCGATGTGGCCAAGTGGACCTCAGACTGGTGGACCAGGCGAGTGGTCACCTTTCCTCAACTCGGCTTCTAGTTACTCCATGGCTGCCGCGGCGGCCGCTGCCGGAAGACAGTCATTTTTTAGCACGCCAGGAGGCGGCATTCCCTCTCCTCATGGCCCGGATCCTTCTTCACTGGGCATTTTGTCATCTGCCTTTCCGCCAGGTATTCCCACGACTTCTCATCATCCCATGAGTGTTCCTCCCACCACTTACATGCCCGGCTTGCAATCTCCTTTCGGACGGTACGGCCCACCAGGCATGGCCTCTCCTGACTTTATGCACCCGGTTTTGGGCTTCGGTCATGGAAACCCTTTCAGTATGACTTCTGCTCAGTGTATAAAACAAATCCAAGAAGCGGAGAAGGCAACCAGGGAGAAAGATGATCCGAAAGTTGAACTTGCGGATAAAGAATTGTGGCGGCAGTTTCATTCCATGAGTACAGAAATGGTCATCACCAAATCCGGCAGGTAAGAATGATTTGAGATATCGCGATGACTTGAGGCTGCTATGAGCGTTTATACTATTTCTATGTTAATTCATGGAAACTTTTAGTATTTTTTTACTCGGAAATCATTTTCCTCGAACCATGGATATCTGCATAAAGTTTCCCGCTTTCCGATTCTTCAACCAAACTGGCATGGATATCTGTGTTTTGAATGCATTTGTCCGTAAATGCCGTGAAAACTACGAATTAACAAAAATTAATATTGAAATTTTGGTGACATCAATCAGCTTTTACGACAGTAAATCAGCTGCAGTAGGTAATTGATTCCGAATATTTTTCTATGAATTGTCCGATTATGAAAACAGATGAAAATTGAAAGTAGAGTCCGCGGTATTCTGCTTACATGAATTTTCAACGATTTTGTGCAAAATATTTTATTCTTGATCCTTTTGAAACCATAAATAATTACACTGAGAATAGGACCTGCCTTCTACATTTCAAATATTTTATTATTTTCAAAATGCCAATTTTGAATTTAAGTCCAAATATTTAAAGCGCAGAATAAATTACATTCCATCCATTATTGGATCTTTAAGTAGTACTACCTATACTTGTAGGTTGGACTTCGTCGAACAGTTTTCTTTATTTGCGAATTTATTCAGTATTATAGTAATATTATAGCGATAATCAAGAGTATTTATTATTGAAGAAAAGTGAAATTCATAATAAACAGTGATGCTATAAATATGATAGCTTCACTTGATATAATTTCAAAACAATTTCATGAATGAATTCATTATCTTACTTCTCTGATAGTGGAAGAAGTTATCAATCTTGAATATCTGTGTAGTCGCTGTTGCATCATTGCGTTCAATATTTATTTAACTTTGGAGTTTCACGTAGGCCTGCATCTCTACAGTAAGATAAATTAGAAATCTCGATTTGAGCTAGAAGACACTTTCTTCAATTAAATATGTTGTAACTTAACTGGAAGTTTCATGAATCTGAGGATTAATTTGGTGAATTTCTGAAGATGCCAGTTATCATATTTTTTTCTTAATTATGTATACAGGTCGTGCAATAGATTTGTGGTCATCTAACAGCCATATAGTCAGAGGTTTCACAAATTCATGAAATGTTTATTGATACGAAGTTATTAATTCAAATGGGCAATCTTGATCCTGGTTATTTATAAAACATGTGGATTTTCTACGAATTCTTAGCTAATTGTATCAATATGAAAAGCTTACTCATCTCAAGTAAAATACAAATCTTCCCTTTAATCGAAATTTGAACTTGATAAATTATCATTTTTTAGAAGGATTTCCAAGTATCAAATAGCATGATCTCAATGAGCTTTGATTTCATTATACCGAAATTTATCCATATTTAGATTCTGTTTAATTGTGCCATGAATTCGCATAAAGCATGCTCGAAATTTTTTATTGAATTTTGAAAAATTCTTGAAATCATGATCATTCTTCCAAAAGGAACGGAGTGTATTTGCTCAAATGCCTTTTGCGTGGTCTCTCCAGGAACATCAAACCTCTTTGGATCTAAGTCATGGTGAAGAACCATTCAGAATTAAAAACATTCTATTTCAGTTACAAGATTCCGCACAAAATCACTCAAAACGAGCTCATAAAATTTCAAAGAATCGGTGACAGAAAATCTTACAGCACTTCAGACGTTGTCATCAGAAACTTCGTTGATAACGAAGAAATGCATACTTCGTTGATCTAGATGTTAAAAATATCTAATCATTCTTCATCGCTCTTTCGACATGAGATCAGTCTTCGAATCTTTTGCGGATACAGGTTTTTCTGTTGTTAGTTTTTAGAGAGTGAATATCAACACGCGGGATGCTGAATTCTGATAACGGACAATTCAGAATCTCTGATTTTCATCAAAGTTCTGCAATTTTTGCTCAGTACATATCGGTTTCCATTAAATTGCTCTCAAATCATTTTCTTAATTGGGACAGTCAGACGTCCGATAATTGCAACTTAATCCCGTTAATTTGTAAATCGTTTGTCAGTGATTTCCTTTTTTTAACCCTCTGAATTGTGAAAGCAGCAAAAACATGGATAATTGTGAAATGCGAGTCGTCTGAGTCAATTAAACATCTCGTATTTCCAAAATCTACTCGAAAATTACCCTTTCAATAGCTGAGATTACCGGTTAAACTCTGTAAGTTTTGCACGGATTGTCAAACCTCTTTCAAAGGCGACGTGGAATTAGCTCTCATTAATCGTCCTCTAACATCATTGTTTGTACTTCTATCTAACAACATTTTGAAAGATCCAGCCTTCACAAACAAGCCGAACTGCCTCTGTGTTGCCCCTCCGATTCATGCTGACGCTTTTTCAATTGTCCCTTGGTGCCAATTACATATTGATGTCGGTGTTTACGCTTCGTATTATCGTTGTATTTCGTACTGTTTGATCGAATTATCCATTTGTTTTGAAGCATCGGATTGATATTCAGTCAAGGGGCTTCAATTGGCTCTTTAATCAGAAATGATTTCAATGATTTTAAATCTTGATTATGTCAATTAGCGAAAAGCGAAAATAGCAACAGAATTCGCGAAAGTGACCACACTGAGGGCGTGGAAGATGTTCTGTCCAACTGACTTGGCGCCATAGATCTACTTGGACTCTATTGTGTATGTCTGTAGAAACCACTTGAGCTCACCTCGAACAAAGCAGCGACGAGAAGACGCCTCATCGGCGGAGTCAACTCTGAGTTGCTTATAGCACTTGTGGTCAGTATCATCCCCTGCCCATTGTTTAAGTGGCGCCAGTGAGTCGCGATCCCAGCGATTATCCAAATAATTTCTTAATGAAGAGCTCCACACTCGATTATCGAATAGTATTAGCTCCTTAAACAAATTCTTCAATCCTAAGATCATAATGGTAGTTGTTACGAAGGGAAAAGGCGTTAGTCCAAGTCATGTCGGCGTGATAGTGCACACATTGAGCATATTGCTTCGCTCCCATGGCTCGGTTAAATCACTGGCGCCCTGCTGCCGACATCTATAACCCAATCTGGAATAGGTCATACAGCAGCTAGGTTGAGTTGCTCTTTTTCAATCAGATAAATGATACAAGCCAACGCTTGGCGCTGGATGGAATGAAGCGGAGCCACATTCTCTATCATCATAGCGAGAAATCGTCACAACTAAAAATCATAGCGTCACGCATATTGATGCAGAAGTTAGTGTGGCAAACTGCGGCGCCGGTTCTCAACCACGAGATCAATGTCATCTTTGAGCTGGGAGGGACAAAAAGGCAAGGTTACGCCTCATTTGGTTGGCATACATGCATGCGCGGCGTCACCATGTGCCCGTTAGAGTCAGAACTGTATAATCGCTTTGATAAATATCCTTTTCAATCAAATGAATTATTTGTGCAGGTCTGAAATACGACACCTGTTTCTTGGGTCATTTGGTGATGGATTGGGTGGAATGAGGCAGGATGATATCTCCTTGATTGTTGGACAAAATTAAATTACTTTGATGAACGTCTCTGTGGAGAGCTATAAATTAAATTTACTGACTTGTAAGTGAGTTAAAATGACCATAATCGATGGGAGCGAATGAGAAAAAAATTCTTTCTCATAAAGATGTTTGGGTTGAAGTGCTTGTTTAATATTTAGTTGAATAAATGAATGAAATGATAAATTCGTTTGATGCACGATTTTCTCCATGTTCCTCGGCCTCTGTTTGGTCAAAATGAAGTATATCTGAGAACAAAGAAAAGTAAACGGTTTTCACGTCTGATCAGAAAAAATGTGAAAGGAGACGAGCGAGTGATTTTTTAAATGACCTATTAATGATTAGCGCTAAATTAGCAACAATAAGTTATCTGATATGAATATACAAATTTTACGAAAATTCTGTGTAATTATCTGCTGTCATTTTCGTATAGTTATTATTATGGTCTACATTTTCGTGCACAAGTAATAAATTATCCAAGGAAATTAAAGTGCGCAACAATAATTATTGTTCAACTCTCTGTATTGACAGTGTGTAGAAGCTTGAATTATCTATCAACCACCTAAACAATTTGTGACATTGAATTTCCACATGTGTAGGCTAAATTGCATTCTGAGAAACAATTCAATGATAAATAAATACTTCTCCTGTCATATCGAAAATTACTTTTATGTGACGTTTCGGTAAGCCTCTTTGCACATATAACAAAGACATTCTGAGACACTCTGCAATCTTTTATTTTATAAGAATAAGTTATTAAAAAGTTACATTTCAATATGGAGAAGAAAAATATCAGATAAATGGAGAAAGTGTCCAAATCATCTGAATACTTGCAACATTAATACTGAAAACATCTTAAGGTTTCAAGTAATTTTACAGTGAGATTTCTCAAGTATTTTAATGAGTTCTTCTGCCTCTACATAAACAATATAAAAACTGAAATTTGATAACAATGCGAGTATGTCCTACAATATCAATATCTTGATAGCTTCACAGCAATTTGAATAGCTTCCGAAAATTAACAAGCATGTTTGTTTCAAATTATATAAATATAAAATCAATATTCATTATATTCAAAATCATGACAGATGAAATCCTTAAAATTCTTGCTAAGCTCTACAAAGAAAATGTTATAATATTATTCAGACACATGAAAAATGAAAAAGTAGTTAATAAGATGCAGCTGTGCACAAAATGCAGCAAAAAGACCAATTATCAATTTTGAAGTGTAATTCATGTAACCTTTATTTACCTCTTTGAGCACATAAATGAATAATACTGCTAATTGATACAAGGATGTTAATGCAGCCTTATAGAACCAAAATGAAGCCAGTTCCTGAATTTCCAGCAGTCTGATGTCTAGGTTTAAATACAGAAAGAAGATGGACATTGTTAGATGTATTTGATTGTATTGTTGATTATGTCTACCATTGACTAATTCTATACTGAAAGACTATTTTTTTTACAAAAGTCGGCGCAATAACCGCTCTACATGATAACGATATCATACTACAAAATTAGCATAATACGATAGGAAATATTTGAACATTTTTTGTCATTGCGTTATTGTTGTTGGTTATCAGCAATCACAAAATTCAAGCATTAAATCATTTATGAAAATACTACCCATTCATTTTCAATTCTGATTCATGCCGGTAAATCTCAGGCTTGGTAGCCTTTTCAGAATCGTAGATATCTCAATTTTAAAGATGCTCACTGCTGTAGATATCTCAGGTTGGAAGATTTTCAGTGCTTTAGACATCGTACGAGTAGATCCTCTACTGGATATCTCAAGATTGATGAAATCCTCTGCAGGAATGTAGAGTAGTCTTGGAAAGTAACTGTGGTAACAATGTCTTATTTGTACGTTGTAGATGTACCCACAGATATTGCACAGTTCAGTTACCTCTTGTCTACTCAATCGCGGAACACCCGCTGATTTATCGGAATGTAATCACTGAGTGACAAACTTCATCGTCGCCCGTGCAACTGATATCGTGTTGACCATCTTTCCTGTCTTTATGATTCCTTTTCAGACTAATTATTGGTAGAGCAGAGCTTCGCAGGTTTGGAGACGTCTAATAGGGGTCACAGCTAACATGTAGAGTTAATAATGTGGAATTCTTGTCACCAGAAACACATTAGCTCAGTTCATATCATCTCAGCAATCTTTAATGTGACAGATGAAAGTTCGCGACATGATTTATAGGCACCAATACTGAATAGAATGAACGACGAAGTTATGGTATACGTAGTTAGCACTTGACTTACAATGTTAGTGAAAGTGTTCCCGAATCTTTCCCGTCGATATTATCGGCATGGTCCATAATTCATTGAACAGTCCAATTTGAAATTTGTTGACAAGCCTATCTGCTTCCTAACTACTTTTTGATCAACCTGACTGCCTCCTGACGATTGAGAATGCTTCATGACTATCCTATCTGCTTCCTGACTAGCCTGACTGTCCATTGACTGCCTCCTGACCATCCCGTCTCTCTCAGAGATCCTTGTTGTCGCTTGATGACATTCTGACGATCCTGGCTGTTCCTGACGATTCAGGCTGCTTCCTGCCGGTTCTCACATGTCTGCCTGCCCCTTCAAGAACCATGCTTTCGGTTTATCTGTTTTTCTGATAAACTTGCTGCCTTGTCTTGAGTCCCTTTCTCTATCCAGATGAGTGTATAATTGGACCGGTTTTGTCACCGTATGGACAATGCTTCTCAAGCATTTCATCTTCGAACCCTGACATTCTTTTTGCTCCTTCGGTGTCGAATGCGCGTCCTGATAAATTTCAAACGATTTCTGATGCTATCAGAAGATAATTCTGAAGTTGCATCGAATATCCCTCATATAGTTCTCTCGAATCAATCTCTCATTCAGTTGCTAACTTTTCAAGAATTTTCAGCATTCTAATCCTTTCATCGTACATTTCAACGCATTGATCGACTATTATTTGTCATGAGGGGCGGACACACGCTTTTTTATTGACGAATATTTGCAGACACTATCGTTGTCCCAATACTTGTCACCTGTTATCATCAATGATATTCATCTTTCACGGGTAGAAAGCAGAAAATCACTATTTCCCTGCACCCGAGGCGCCAGCGGAGGCTTAGTGTCCTGTGCAAGGCGGCAGCCTTCCCAGGAAGATGGTAATGAACCGTTGAGGTAGCGCCCCTGCTGCTTGCAGGTGTACGTCTGATATATCGGGAAAGTGAGGCTCAACTAGTAACGAGAAAGGTTGCGGGGCAAAAAATACGGTATTATGGGCAATTGAGAGAGAGGACTTTAATTGTCGGCGTTTTGAGTAATCTCTCTCTTTCTTGCATATTTCGTGTATCTGAGACTGTTGTGAGACAGTCAAGATCTCATTTCACCTCCAAGTTAACGCCGGCCTTATGTTTCACGGTAAGACAGACAGCGACCGTCTTAGCGGATATCAGTCAACACAGTGTTCTTATCAGTTTGGTATATCAATGTGAAATTCAATGGTTAACCAAGTTTTTTCACAATAGATCGTGTCATCCAGGTCGAACCGGCGACCTGAGAGGTGATGTGCGGTCACTTGAACTCTTGAGGATTTGTGGGGATTTGCGTCAGTAGAATTTCCCAGTTGAAGTTTGATCAGCCAGGTCAGTTGGTTAAGCGTCCGAACAGATACCAATTTGTGCGGATGGTCGAGGGTTCGAGTTAGGGTCTGATCTTGCACCACCGCTCTCATTTGAAAGGCCTCTAGCGGAGGCACTGCTGAAATGATCCACTTTATTTTGCTGTACCCAAAGGCGTGAGATGGCAACTCTCAGTAAGGATTATGAACCTATGTTGGAAAGTCTACTACTTCCCGGGAAGACTCGAACACTGGACCTTCTGCGCTTTCGCACTGCACTACTCTTTACTGACTGGGCTATTCTGCTAAGTGAAATTCTTTTGCTCGAATCTTGCCCGATTTCAGAGAGCGAACTCTCCAAGTTTCTAACATTCATCGTTCTCTGAGGCTTTCTCAATTCCGAGTTCCATGAAATCAATTCAATTTCTTACCTTGCAGCTAAAATCGCCTCCAAAACTTACTGGATTTGTAATTCATCTCAAATATCATTATTTCTTAGCGCAAAGAATTTCGCGACATCCGTTAGTCTCCAGATCTGTCAATTTTTCGTTACATCCTCGTAGTTTTGCCAACTTTTTCGTTAACCTTTCATTACAATGGACATCATAAATTTGACTATTCCTCTGACTTGGTTTTCCTATAATGTTGTTTAACGCTGTAGATTTCTCACGTACCAACCACTTTATCGCCACAAGGGCGACATAAGCGCACTCATCTGTGTCTTCTACTTGTAATGCTGTGAAGATAAGCCAGCCCTGACTGATCCAAGTAACGAAATTAGTGAAGAGATATTATTTTGTTTCATGTCCATTCCCACCCTCTCGCTGATACCTAAAAATGACCATTCCCCACGTGATAGACCTGCTTCGTAACTTGTATCTTTTTTCGTGGTTTGATACACGGTTCGCCTTAAAACGTCCAGAAATCGATGGTAGAGATGGAAGAAAAATTGGATTTTCTTAAATGCGATGGGATTGAAAATAATGATGAAACAGAGGGATTTGACACGATAGGCGTTTGCTTGAGTTGATGAAAAGATTCACGCGTGTTGACTTAGTCTCTTCACAAATTATCAACTCTTTGAGTTTTTTCAAGAAAACTTTCGTTTTCAGAGCATTTTGAATTATTGAATTTTTGCCTTGTTAAACACGAAATAGTTGTGTTATGGAAGAATTAACAGTAAGAATGGAATTAGACAACAATTTGGCAAGGAGGTTTCTTAAGCTTTAAAAATGAAATTTCTTGTGTTATTTGAAATGACACATTTTCCTAAGGTCATTCAGTTCTTGGTGCTTTTGATATACTTCAAAATTATGTCAGAATTTTTACTACAGGAGAATTGTCAGGTTCAGAAGAGATTTATGTCATTTATGTCTTGCAATTGTTTTTCATATTCATATCCCATTTTTGGTTTCTTCTCAGCTCCCTTCTTTTTCTATTTCGTTTTGCTCTTCTTATTCTGAGGGACAATGGTTGATGTTTCGGCTTGCTATCTTCTTTTAATCATTGTTGAAGTAGCTAAATACTCTACTCTCCACTGGATGTGGCCAAAAACAGTGGAAGACAAGACGGGAAACTTGTGTGAATCAAAAGATATCTAAAATCAGTTTTCAAATATCTGTGGTAGTTGCAATCTTCTTGTGTAATAGAAAATTTCTATTAGAAATTCTCCGATGCTTTCATTATAGGTTTTCCTATGATGTTCACCTGCAGTCAAACAATCTCTCTGCTTTAACGCCGATTTTGTCAAAGGCCTGAAGAACGTTCACGGAAAAAGTCCGGTATTTTTCTATGTTCAGTGTTGACTTTCGCCTTTCGAATGTCATTTAGTTCTTGATTTTACATTTACAATACGATGGAATGTTCTATTTCTTTATTATCAGGAAATACAATTGGAAACGATTGAGAATGATTCACGATGTGACTCAGAGCTCGAAACCAATCTTCAAAGAGACAATCCCGAACAATCATATCATTTACCTTTACTGCTGAGTTAACACAGAAAAGTTGCTAGCGTCTTCCATTGAAGATGCTTAACTGAGCAAGTTCGTTGTAATGAAGGCAGGAGGGAAGTAAATTTGTTTGTTCTAAGACGTCAATATCGGTAGAAACCCTAGTACTTCGAGGATTGTTGATTTCAACTCAAGGTTTATGTGATACAGTTGGGAGGATGAAATCTCATGGCGTATACGTGATAGATCGAACTGAAGGTGAAGGCGGAGCGGGTAGTGGCTTCTCAAAACCTAAATACTGCTCTAGAACTTGGCTAGTTTGCGATTGAACCAGATTTCAAGTTTCTCGATCTCAATTTCAAATATTTACATTCTCAATGTAATTTTTTGCGTGCATTTTACACTTTCGTTATTGCTGATTAATGAAATGCATTTTGCATGCTCATTACTGTAATGAATTGAATCGATGATGCATGATTCATTATGCTCCTTTGAATTCTCATGGAAACCGTCTTTCCATTGACATTGTTTGTCTTTGTTCTATTCTCTCAAGTGTTTCGAAACACTCACATGTACAAATTTCATATATGTGCATGCTGACAAGATTTGTCAACATTACTTCAAAAAGTCAATTGCTATTATGATTAAATTCAATCTGAGCTTCACAAATGAGGATATAATATGCTGCATTCATATTGATTTGCTATATATTCTTCAATCGATTCATAATTAATTTCAAATTTTGATGTCATATGGTATGTTGTTAGTGACAAAGCAACAGAAATCTATAGGTACTCAGGCCCAAAAATGCAAGTAAAAAGGTATACGGGTCATTTTCTATTTATAAAAAAACATCGGCAATTATTCACTCGGGAGAGTTTTTTGCTTATGAATCATGGTTCTCCCGCCTTCTGCTATTGCATATAGTATACGGGTCGGCAAGGAATATCTACAGTTATTGATGAAGTGAACTTTTTTTGTTTAATAGAGATTATTTCTTATTGATCCATAGTAGCAGTGTTGAAAAGACAACTGTACCTGTTGACTACTTGCTGAAAGGTACCAGGTTCGAATCAGTTCTCACTCCGCTATACTGCTACCCTTATTCACACAATATTTACGAGCACTGTATCGCTAATGTGTGACAATGATCCTAAATGTAGCGCCGGGTACCTTGGGATTTGAAGTGTACAATATTCACAACGTTGTGCACCGACTTAGATTTTATAACAATGAATTGCTTTCTCGATAGGAGAAGCTAGCAACTTTTTGTGTTATATTTTTATCTTGGTATACAGTAGCAGAAAATCAATCGATCGGAGCTACTCGATCACAGTAGCATAATTTCCGTAAACATGTGACACGCATAACGATATCAGTTGTGGTCCAATTCGCCACTTGTCTAATTTCCTGGCCACGTCACTTTGCAATCGACATGCAACATCTGCTAAACAGTGGCAACACTTTTATCGTCCACTATGGCGCCCGTCGTTCAAGAAAACACGCCCAGTCGCCATTGTTCACTCTTATCTTTAGTAATAATCTCGGTCTCTTTCAGGCGTATGTTTCCTCCTTTCAAAGTGAAGCTGAAAGGGTTGGATCCCAAATCAAAGTATGTCATGGCCATGGATATCTACCCACGCGACGACAATCGGTACAAATATCACAATCATGAATGGACAGTGGCTGGAAAAGCTGATCCAGATACCCATCGACGGCTCTACATTCATCCGGATTCTCCTACTACTGGTGAACAATGGATGCAGAAGACCATCTCCTTCCACAAACTCAAACTGACGAATAATATTCAGGACAAACACGGCTTCGTAAGTTGAATTCATTCAACGTAGTAAACAAGTGATCACTGGACTGTCACAGATAGTCACCTCTAACCGATATCTGTGTCTCAACTGATAAGCCTCATTGATGCAATGCAGCGTATGCTAGAAGTTAGGATAGCTCAGTTGTTAAAGCTCCTGCATCAGCGTCAACACATGAGCAAGGTCCTGGATTCGAACCTGGTGACAGTAGAGATCGAATGGCCCTCTGTTGTGTCTTTCATGGGAAAATTGAAATGTATGAAAGCATGAATTGAACACAATAAGCTGCTATTCCAGAATCAAAGAATTTGCTGTAATATGATTGAAAGCTTAATCATCTTCACTTCTATGTGAGTAAATATAACATACAGAATGAATGATGTCTGGCGAAGATAAACTACAGAATAGTACGTCTATTCAGCGATCTGTGCATTATTAGCAATTGAACATGTCACTCCATATGAGGGCAATTATCAGTGTAGACAAACAAGTCAATCGTTTGAGACATTTCCCATGTATTGTCTGATTAGTTCAATAACTCTTTAAATATGAATAGAAAGGCTACATTTTCGTTTTGGGAATCTGCTGGGTTTGCAAGGTCACGTGGAGGTTATTTCAAGTTATGAAGTCGCATAATCTTATGATCTAGCAGTTGTATTTGAACAATGCAGATTTATTAATAACCAATCAGTTAACATACAAAACCTACAATCGACTCCTATAATGCATTTTCTTATTATTCTGTCATTACGAGGAAAGGTTGCGGGAAACTCCTTGAAACACGGTTGATTGCAACTTTATTGCGGAAATACCTCGGTAATAGATCTTTGATAAAATCTTTCGCCCTGTACTTCATGATTTTATCTTCTCACTGCATTTTCCTCCATGTGAATGAGAAATCCTCGATCAGTTTGAAATTCAAAATGTAAGTCAATAAGATCACAGCATAAACATAAAAGTAATTTTAATACAATTTAGAAATAAAATGCCTTGCAGTTTCATGTCTAAAGATTGATTGTGAAGCACTTTGATTCAATCTCTCTAATTTCAGCCAATCTCTTTTCAGACCGTTCTGAATTCCATGCACAAATACGTGCCCCGTTTCCACCTCATTCGTGCGGACGATCCCAGCAAGATTATTTGGTGTCACTTTGAGACGAAAGTGTTTGAGGAGACAGATTTCATCGCAGTGACAGCCTACCAGAACGAAAAGGTGAGATTCGGTGATGAGGGTGGAGTAGCGATAACTTTCCGTCGGTAGAGAAAGAGACCTGTACCGTCATTCGCTTCGCTTTGATCTGAGTACAACGTCCCGAACTGCCTCATTGGAGCAGTAGTGAAGAGGCGGCAGTAGTGGCACGCCCGTTATGTGAGCGATTGCCTTATCACGCTGAGCAATGATTATGAGCTAATCGTGCTTAGCTGAAGACGCTGCTGTTTTCGATGCCATTGTCAGAAACACTTAAGGAGCGAGATGAAAAAGTAGTACAAGAGCTAGGAGATAAAGACTTAGACTCTTTCCTGCTTCTGTGCGAAGTCTTTCCGAGAGATGGCAGGTAAGGGGAGAAAATGAGATGGGCGGGGAAGGGATCTTTACAGCGGCGCAGATGTTTTTCTTTGTCATGGGGAAGAAAAAGATGCAGGAAAATAATAATTATTTCTACGACGAGAGGTCCTATGATAGCCATTGAGTTTTATAAATGAAAATTCAGTGATTTGTTCTTTAGAGAGCAGTTGAAGCCTATAGCATAGAAGAAGGACAGGAATCGAAGTCATTTGAGCTTATAATGATACATTTTGTGATGGATTTAGGATAACAAAGCGCCAGTGGTCGTGTTGTCAAGAGGCCTGTTGTGGAAGCCTGAGGTAGAGAGTTCGAGACCGAATCAATCCAAAATAGTGAATGATTTCATAGGGCAAGGACCTTAAACGTCTAATTTATCCTCTGATACTTGTAATATTCTACTTCATCATAGTTCTCTTGTATTGTACCTGCAACTGTCAACTGGATGCAGCCAAAGGAATCAAATGATCTCATTGACATCACGATTTATAGATGACACAACATGAATGGGTTGTTCAGGCAGTATTTGCTTGTATCTTTACTTGTATAAATTAACGCATAAGCGTATTAAATGGAACATTTAAAGCATGTATATAAACTGTTGTTTCATCTCTTTTGTCACACGCTCTACCCACTAAATTTGAAGTAGAAAAAGCGTTCCTGCTGTGAATAACAGATGATTCAATGACACTCAACAATTTTAAAAAATTGTAACGTGGTAGTGATAAAATCATTTTCAATTCAGATCAAACGCTGATTTCAGTCATACAATCATCAATCTGTTGTTTGACTTATTTGTGTAGTAGAATCTAAGTAAAATGATAAATGAGACACTAGAGTAGACAGGCATGTGTAATTGGCTGAAGCCTTACCAAGTTCATTTACTTCAATTAAGCACATCAATCAATAATAAGCATATAGAAGCATATAGGAAAGACTTGTCTCTGTGGCGCAGTAGTTAAATGCTTTGCCTAGCGATCCTTCGGTCTAGAGGTCGAGCCCCGAGAGTGTCATTGGAAGTCGTGAGGAATGGTATCCGGACTAAAAATGTCACAACGCTCCAGACTAAAGTCTGACTGCGTCAGCACCGTCCAAGCCTCTAGTAAGGGGAGTAGTGATGTTAAACCGTCACCACCATCATCATCTAAAGTCAATATCTAAAATTCCTTATCGCACTAATTTTTCAATAGTTCGATTACCATCTAAAAGTTTTATGTGACAAAATATTGATAATGAGAAGCAAGCAAACCAATAGTGACTTTGTTCTATAGATGAAAGATATTATATTAATCCTATTATACATAGAAACATGACCTCAATAATTTGCAGAAGAACTTTTATAAATTTCCTCTGTCCTAAGGTCGATTGAAATCGTCTATGACCTCATAACTTGTCATATTTGTATTTTATCCAAATTATTTTCGAGAATGGTCGTGTCTTTCACACGCAGGACTATGAAACAAGCGCCGCGGATTCGATCCAACACTATTTCAATGACAGACCGGCGAACTCTCTGCTTTTTCTACTCATCTTTAACATGCATCGGTGGGAACACGAGCGTTGCTTTCTCAAACTTGGCGCCCTGTTCCATCGCCGCTATTGTGCCACTTTTTTACCGCCATCGACGCCTCAAGTATTGTCTTGAAGCGCATTCGCACGTCCCAGCCCAACAGTTGGAGAAGTTTTGGGAACGTGTCTCTAGATTGGGCAGGGTAGATATTTGGACAGTACTGCATTCCTCTGCCAACGGGACGCGACACAATTTCTTTCTGCTGTTCCCACTCCAAGGAAAGAGTAAAGTGACATTTTCTTATCCTGCTAAGCCGAAGAGACCGTTGCTGGTTTTTTGTTCGAGTTTCGCAAACATCGTGACAATTTCACTCTAGTCTTGGCATTCAACTGTGGCTTTAGACAAAAAATCAGCAACAAACGGCACGCGTCTACAAGAAGGACCATGGAGTTTTATTGTCAATATGAAAAGAAGCAAATTTTCGCAGTTAAGAATGTGGGATACGTGTTGTGCCAAGAGATCTGAAAAGAGTTTTTATCAATGGAATAAGATCGATTATCGCAGACAGTAACAGAAATCCCTTGGATTTAACTAATCGCCTTTTAAAACTATTCTACTTCTTCTTATTAGCGGAAATTAATCGCAAATGTAGACAGACAATAATCTGAATGATTTTTTGCTTCAATAATTAATTTTTTAGTGTTTACGCTTTAGAATGCAGTTACAAAGAAACAATAGGAATGAGATGGGATTATTCCGCGATATCATAAATATCACAATCTCAGGATTTGAATGAGGTTTCGGAAAGGACATGTGTGCAATTCCAAAGTCGAGAAATATAAACAGTGGAAGGCCTGTTGAGACGGATTTTCAGATAAATTGTAATTTTCTATGTAGGAGCCATAGAAATCCAACATAGTTAAGAATGGTAACGCCAGCCTCACTCAATAACAGTTAAACTGAAAATTTCTGCGAACAACTGCTGCTAATAAAAAAGAATTTGTCGTGTTTGAGCAGTTTTTATCAATTCTGTTTCAAGTGAGATTGGAGATCAAAAACCTGCATTTTAAAGCCTTATACTTGAGTGAATGCTGTGGTGCTTGTATGAATATTTCAGTTTTCTACATGCATGAGAAAACAGTAGATTTCTGTGCATGATTTTCATTCATTGCCGCTCTATAGACCCCATTAAACCACTCCTCAGTAAGAATATTGGCATGTGATCATTAGATGGCGATGTAGGATGGCTCAGTTGGTTAAGCGACTGCTCTTTGTAATACTCGTACATGTGGGAGGTGACGGGTTAGAGACTGAGGTAGAAACACTCTCACTTAAGATTTATATAAGAATGTTGTCCTAGTAAGTAGACTTTTCCTCCTTTCACTGTGTACTTCATGACTATGCAGCAAGGTATGAAAAGTTCTAATCTGGTGCCATTTTAATGGCAATATTCTTCACACTAAGCGACATACACAAATTATTGCTAGTTCTAATATCGGATATCCATGCGCTCATTTATCTCAGCAGTGTTTCATCGCATCAAAATGACAGTGATCAGTGAAAGAGATTTTTTCCTTTCATTTCCTTTCATTGAGAACTGTCTTTAAATCCACATCTGAGTTAAACTCCTCAAAATGCATGAGAACATTTTGATTGAGGCTATCAAAACACTGCTTGTGCATTCCAGTGAATTATAAATGTGTGAAAATACATTGAAGAGAAGAAATCCACTTTTTAACGCCTGTACAATGTGAGATTCTCCTTTCTTTCAGATCACTCAACTGAAGATAGATCATAATCCCTTCGCTAAAGGCTTTCGAGACAATGGGAGTGGACGAAGAGAGAAAAAGTAAGTATTTAGCGGCGCCTGTCAGATTTCATGTCTGTAGGGTAGTTGTGAGTACGTGGCAGCGAAGATAATCGTAATGACAAATTTATGATTGAATGGGCAATCGGAAGAGCAGTTCATCAAAGAAAGACAGAGGTCGAAGCGGTGTTAGAAAGAGACCCTCTTCCTTCTACCATCACCTGATGACAAGTCAGGGTGTGCAACGGACATGCAGACGTGTGAAGCCTCGCGCCCCCATCTTAGAAAAGCCCCGAGACCCATTGTTTCTATCGGCGTCGACCACTTCTTAGGGAACGGGGCAGGAGCATGGCGCCCGCCGTAAATACCCATATCTAACGACGTGGGAAGATCGACAAGGGAGGAGCCGACGCAGAAGATGCGGGTGAATGCAAGCCCTGAGCAGGTGCGCGCGCAACCCGAACAACCAAAACTAGGTGCATTTCGGCTGTGAGGAATAATAAGCACTCAGTTATCGAGTCTCTCTGAGTGAAGTCTGTGGTGCAGTGGATAAATGCACGTGGCCTTCCGATCTCCTGGTCGTGTGCTCCACCCCAGAGAGTGTTGTCGGTAGTGGCGTCGTCATGAAAGCAGTGGTGAAGTTCTATCCTGGACATCACTTCAGGATTCGTGCATGCAACAAGGAAAATGGAAGTCATTGTCATTGAAGAGCGAGCGTTGACACAGTTTACTTCTAGAGAGACAAAACTGAATTAGATAAAATGAAAAAGCTAAAAAAATCATGTTTAGAATAGTTGATTTGTCAAATATAGGCTGCTTATCACATGAAAACAAACTGTCATTATTTAACGAAAATAGAACTTTGAAGTTACGGATATGCAGTTTCAATTTGTGAGACTTTAACAGTAGGCGGTGTTGCACGAGCTCGGATTCTCCTGATGTATCAGAGCTTTGCCCTGAAAATGTGTTGAATTCACTTGAATTCACAGCTATATACATCACGGAGGATACTGAATTATGGTAATCAATGTATACGGATGACCATTTTGAGAACTAGATATTGAAGAATAAATTCCTCCTGTCATTCATAGCGTGCAGTATGGTAAATACCTGCATCAGTCTACCATTGACAAGAGGTCAGAGACACGCAAGAGTCTTGGCTGGGTAACTTGCCAATATCTCGGCCTTCCGACCTCGTTGTCTCAAGGGACTCTACTTAGCACGCAAACGCCTGTCGGCCTCCGGTTCTGCCTTGCGTTCTCAATTACGCTGTTTCGCACTCGAGTTAGAACCTCATTGTTGGACTAAGATCCGATTTCCAACGCTCCAAGTGATTATTATCTCTACCGGACTTGTCACAGTGTGATTTTCAAGACAAACTCTACTTTCATGCGTCAACGAATGGCGCAGACTGCAACTTAAGAGCCCTTCAGAGCTTTTGAAATGAAAGTATTGTACCTATTGATGTCCATGTTTTTATTATGTAGGAGCAGCGGCTATTGAGATTATCTGTATAGATATCTTAGCAGTTCCTGGTATGAGATAATCAGAGATTTTTATAAGAATCAAACACCTGCCGACCAAGCATGTATATATGCTAGCTCAGAGGGTAGAGTCACTTCATTTGTTGCAGTATGTGGCCAAGGTGCCGGGCTCGAGTCTGGCCTCGAGTACGGGTGCACGAGTGAATCCACGATTGATGCATGCATGTTTTTCTCTCTACCGGGTGTGTCGCAGTGTGATTTTCAATGCTATCTTTCATTACAGACGTCAACGAATGGCTCAGGCTACCTCCACAACTTCTGCCTCAGATAGTGAAGAGGACGATGCTGGACCCACAGATAATGAAAGTGAAGGTCCTCCAACGAAAAGTCCACGTGTTGAAGATGTAAGAGGCGAAGAGGATGACGAAGACGACGATGAGGAAGAGTCCTCTGATGAAGAGACAAAACGATCGTCGGTATCACCCTCTGGCTTGCGGAAGATGAAGCGGTTGAAGAAAGAGACAATAGAAGAAGCATCAGAGAAGTTTGAAGAGGTGCAAGATAACCTTAGATCTGAAGGTGAGAATGGATCTCTACTTACATTTGTGATCGTAAACACAAATTTCTATGTTATGATAAGCAGTTTAACCTAAGACTGACGTGAAGTGTAAAGAATCGTTCTCTGCCACTTGGTAGATATCAAACTATTATGGGCAACAGTTTCGACGTCGAAATTCATCCAATCACCGCTTTAGACATTGACCTACGCTGTACTTCTACTTTCATGACTTATTGCACGGATTTATCTTTTATTGTTTGGAAGAACACGCAAACACGAAGTCATAGATATCTTTCTTCTTCGAATTGACTGCTCATGTGAACATAGACATAGCTAGCTGACTCTCTACTGTCAGCCCTGCTACACAGATATCGAGGCACTGTGCATGTGGTTCAACATCATTGAACTTTTAGAAAAGTGAGGAGCAGCAAGTTTTCCATGATATGATATACAGTCCGTTTCATAAAAGGTGGATCATCCTAAAATTTGACTAAATAAAACATAAGTATGATACAGAAAGCATTTTTCATGTTATTTCATGTCCCTAATATATTTAAATGTCCTTATATAATCTGATAAGCCATGATACAGTAACGGTTCTTAAGAAGCTAATATTTTCTGGCCCTACCCTTATTGTCAATGACATTACCAATTCGTCTAGGCATTGATTCGATGATATCGTTGATTTTTGACTGATCTAACTTTCTCCACTCTCTTTTTAACAGTGACGTAAGTTGTGATACGCCATCTGTAGGTAGCAGTGAACGACGAACGTTACGTTTTAGAATACTCCATACATTTTCTATGGTATTCAGATCAGGAGAACGAGCTGGCCAAGATAATGTCCTAAGCCCTAATTGAGACTTGCATAAGTTGACTCTACTACTCCTGTGACACGTAGCATTATCATCCATAAATAACCAAGTCGATGGATCACCAAGTTGATCTGTCATTTGGCCAATGTTCATTCGTAAAACATTCACATAGCGTTCAGAATTCATGGTTCCTTGCTGTATGTGAAGTTCAGAGCGGCCATTGGTCCAAATGCCAGCCCAAATCAGTAGAGTCGCACCACCTTGTACCCGGGGACGATGTAAATGTCTCGGAATTTCCTGATCAGATTTATCCATAATCTCAATCGACCATCACTATCCTTCAGACGGACTGATGCCTCATCAGACCAGACAACCCGATCCCATTGATTTCGCCAGTGACAATGACTCATTGCCCATCTGAGACGTCTTTTTGTATGATGATCTAATAATTCGATCTGAGAGGGCCTCTTACAGCTCTTGAAATTCGACTCAATAAGTCTTCTACGAATAGTGGACTTAGAAATAGACGAGTCCAGTGCAGCCATCTCAGTTAACGAGAGACTTGGATCCCTAGTTCTAGCAAGGCTGACACCTTGCCTTTTGTGAATGCGATCTCGTTATTGTTCATTTGTGCTTTGTATTGTTTTCAACCGGCAAGAGATAGATTTCTAGCTGAAAGCAATCAGGAGTGCTGCCAACACCACCGCAACGAAGTCAGGAAGCTATGGAACATGAAGTCCAGTTAATCACATGTAGCAGTTACATTATTGTTGATGAATAATGGTGCTATACTGGCTCTGATTGACCGATTTTCTTTATTTTTGTTTTGCTTGATAGCTTTTGGCTTGTAGAACAACATATTACATAACAAAGGAAACAAATGTAATTTTATAAGAGTGAGGTATGATTTTGTGTAACATTGCTAAATGAAGATCAAATTATCTACTACTTTTTTTATCTATAACAGGAAAACAACTCAATATTCATGCTTGAAATTTCCAACAATGATATTAGTAAGCACAACTGACATATCTTCCAAATTTCAGAGAAATTCGTTCAAGTTTGGCGGAGTTAGACAAAGTTGAAGTTAAGGCGATGTTTAAGGGTGATCCATTTTTTATGAAACAATCTGTAGTTAGCAGTTGATTTCAGCTAGAATATCAATGCATGGAAACTTTGTATCGATGACTGAATTATTTTTCCGTTTCACGTTTCCGATTACCGGTCCAAGCAGCCATGAAAAGTGCTGGCAATGATCAATAATTGACAAATATGCTGGAAAAGTTCATGACGGGACTCAACTCTCTCACTCATGGTCACAGCCCCGGCAATGACAAGGCGTCGTCCTCTCCTTGCACTCTTGCCTATCCTGCGGGTCTGTATTGTTCGAGTCCTGACGAGGTCGGCCAGACGGCGCCTGTTAGAGCCGTCATTTCGCTGAGATTATGGCTCCAACCTGTCGTGGACATTGTCCATGAGGTTGACTTGACTCACAAACGTTTATTCTTGCTCTGCCACCTGTTCTCACTTTGAAACTGTTGCCACTCCAAAACTTGCACCTTCGGACGAACATTTTTGGAAGCTGACGCTCTTTATCCCAAAACTTTCTCTTCGTTGCCTTTGTTTCTCTCAACACCGCCGGTAGAACAATTGTAAGGTGACGCCAACTCGTCGGGCGCCTTGCTGGAGACAACAGCGCAGCTCACGCCATTCTTCTGTGGCCTAGCGGCCGCCCGAGCAGGTGTCTCCGAAGCCTAATGGAACGGTTGACACATTGATATGCGCACACAGGCGCCGAACAATTAGCAAAGATCAGTCTATCACCGGAAGAGTCTGATCAGTACTCACCTCGACTCACGCAACCCGTGTCAAATGATGGCTACAACCGGTTTATCAGCGGTGATAGTAGGAAATTATCGGAGCGGTCAGACGGCGGCCAGGTGGCCACTTATCCTCAAACTAATTCTAACCCGACGCCAATGAGGGAATGTTCTTTCTTTTTGCCGCCTAATTCCATAACATCATCAATCATTTTGCAATTCCAAACATTTCTCAAGTCAAATTGGACGATTGGATTCAAAAGTATCAGAATTCGTCAATATGGCTACATTAATGATCGGAATGGACTTAGAAAATGATCAGACGCATGAGGACAGTCAGTGTTCATGGCAGTTCGTGGACCTGGCAGTAGGACTTGTGGTTATGAGCTCACAAAGCACTAGTAGGTTCAAGGTAGCATTTCTATGCGAGATGGAACCGCTTTGGAAGTGTGCCCCTTCCCCTCCCCTCCAATATGGAGGATCCCTTCGCAATATGAGAGGGGGCTAGGTTGGGTACACAAGGAGGCTTTACCTAAGCAGCATCGTTGCTTTCAGCAAACCAGGTTACAAGAGAGCTCTTGGACGCTTCAACCCGACTACGTTCATTCTCTGAAGAATTTCGACTGTAGGATCACGTCTAACGATGTTCAATTTTCTTAGTTGCACCGCCTTCCATTCTTTTTCAAAGATATACAATGAGGAGAAGAGAACAGGACTTCCGATGAACGGACACGACGTGAAAGGCTTCCTGGCCATGTGTTGCCGGGCACAGCTCTTCTTTGTCATCCTGTCCACTCCATTGACCACCTTTTAAATGCTTCCGCTACTTAGGACGTGTCGTTGGCATGCTGTTACTCAGTCATGTAGAAAATGCGTCTCACGCACTAGTCAGCCTTGCGTGCTTAATCAGAGGAGCAAATTGCATCGAACATGAGGGGGTCCAGCACCCAACCATTCAGTGCATATAAGAAACTTGATCATTAGCGCGGATATGTTCTTTGTTGGTGCCTATTTAATGACAATTTAAAAAGTGAAAAAAATCATTGAAAAATGTATCGTTTCAAGATCTTGAAATGGAGAGAGCATAAATATGTGCGGTGAAATACTAAAATCAAATATCAAAATGATAATGAGCTTGTCATTGTTGGTTTATATATATATCATGTGAAATCCATTAGAGAAGTAGAAAAAGTATTAGCACTTTAAATGTGAAACTACAGATCAGAACTAAATATAGATGAGTAAAGCCAAAATACTTTGTGAGCCGACAAGACTTCTGATGAACTCTGTCTTATTAATATCAAAATATTTACTAAAATTGAGAATGCAATCCACAACTTTATATATTGTATACCACACACTCTATACTTTAGACTTTGGGTAATAAAGATTGATCATTGTGCTCCGAACTAGCTCTGTAAACTGTTAATTGCCCAAAATATTAATTACATACTTCTTTCACTCCAGATCGCTACAAATTAATTGCGCTAAACTAAGCAAAAAAAAGAATAAATCGAAGTTTTGGACTGGTTGGCACCTCAGTTTATTTATAGTTCGGCATTTGATTGCTTGCCTAGTTTGCGTGTTCAGATCGTATCTTCACTTCGACGAATTCGATTTTTATTCGTATTTTGTGAAATCACTAATTCCTGTCACAAAATATTGAAATTCGCTTCTCTTCGTTTTCAGGTCCTTCCATTTCTCCTATTGTGGTGAGAACAGAGCCGATATCTCCTCCAAGTTCCGCTGGAACGAATATAACTCCGACCAGCAGCTGTAGTACGAGTACAGCGACAATACATCATCCTCCGGTCTCTCACCCAGCACCTCCGCTCCTTCATCCTGCCTCACACTACTGTATGCCTCCCCCTCCGCCCGTCTTCGCATTTCCGTCACATTCGCCCAACACTCAATCAGTCTACGGCTTCACAGGTTCCCATAGAAGTCCTGTGCCTGCCTCCCCAGCCTTCCAGATGCCTGCCAGTGCGTTTACGGTTCCCAACGGAACACCAGTTGGAAGTCCTGAGGCGACAAGGCGACCGACAGGGCGGAGAGGCGGATTTTCCATAGATGATCTCCTGAAATAGCGACTCGAATTTCAATAGGGACTCGATAACCACTGCATTTGTACCCAACCCAGGTCCCAAAACAGAAAGACAAAATCTGTTGATTACTCAGAATACTACTGATATGAACTTACAGCAGTATGATAGTATTGACGCGGAATAATCTTATATAGTGATGAAAATTGGATTATAAAATATTTTGTCATTCTGTTTTCCTATCTTGTTATCCCTCCAACTTTCAAACTGTGTAAAAATGTGAAGTCCAGTATTCTCAAGATGTACAGACCGCACTCTGTGTGTCGTGTGGAACGCCGACAAGTATTTCGATAATCTCTGTGACTGTCTGCTCAGTGTTGTTGTGAATTTTCTTCCCCCCTGAAGAGAAAGTGTAAGAAATTGTAAAGATTCTATAATCCTTCCTCTGTTGTTGTTCAGAAATAATTTTTGAAAAGATTTGCATTTTCTGTCGGACCTCCGAAGTTTCTGGTCGAATTGGATGGTCTGTGACGAAGCGTTTTGTTAAACGTCTAAATGTTTTATGACCAGTAATCATTTCTTCTCAATTCTTGTAAATATATGGCTTTCAAAGAGTATTAACCACTTTTGAACATAAACATTTTACTGGAATTCGTAGAGAAGAATTTGTTCATAGATTGCTGACAATGAAAGAATAACTCTCACAATTAGAGACATTTTCTGGGGAATGTTCAATAATTCACGAAATAAAGAAAAATTAATTCAAGAAAATTCCTAAAAATGAAATAAAATATCCCGATGATCTTGTCAAGACCTGCGGAATGAAGGACTGTTCGCACACACTGAATTATGAAAACAAATCTCAGGAGAAAATTATGAAGCAGAATAGAGCATCTAATCCTATCTTGTTTGAAAAGTAATTGTCTGGATTCCGGGCATGTGGCTTTATTAATGCTTACTAGCATTCGAGCCATGTGGATTAACATGACCTTAGTCAACTTTAATATGATGGAGACTAAAGATGTAAAGCCATTAGTAATGCTAGAGATCTGCGGCTGGCGCCAGCAGATAAAAATACCAACCTATCCACTAGCCGTATGTAGGCATTTCATTCTCTTGACTAATAGAATATGATGTGTGAGAGAAGTGCGGACTCTGATCCAAAACAATGCCCGATCAAAAGATTCCACCCAGACCCGAGAGAAGGGCCTGGAGTGACAGGCACAATCATTCTCACAATTGATACACACACACATTACATGTATATGCTAATTTTTCTTATTCAGGCTAGTTGAATTGGATTAGTTTTCTTCAAACGCATGAATAGCAAGTAATCATGCTGCTTCACCGACTCAACTTGAAAACCGCACTGTCGGTTAGCCGCGACTGGATGTATAATTTCTTGTCATCACGATTTCGGCTTGAGATGAAACAAATTTGCTTGGCCTCGGCCAAGTTTTCTCAAGTTTAGGCGCTGATCTATATAGTCGTGACCGGATGAAAAGTCTAAATATCATAGGCCCACAGTTAAGAGAACTTTGAATCTATTGTTATAGATGATATAGCATTGTGATGATTGTTGATCGTCCTTTATGGCATGTCATGATATTATCGTCTGGTGCAATGAATGTTAAATGAAGTTCATGATTAATGCAGGTATTTTCATTCTCCAAAATGACATGTTTTCATGTTGAAATAGTATTGTTTTATTTGCGCAGGGTATAGCCTATGCACAGTGATATTAGACATTCAGAGATTTCATTGAAGCCCTATAATTCATGAATACATATGTTCCAAATATATTATTGGTTGCTGACCCCTGTCCGCCCCCTGTACGCTGCACTGACTTTTTTAGTTGACGTCTTTAGATTTTTGCCCCTGAAGAAGCGTGAGTACGCGAAACGTCGAGCACGTGCAGCTATTATTACTAATTTTTACCCAATAAATTTCTTAAGAAGGCACCTACGTGCATCATTTATTGCATCATTTTATCAGTTGATCAATAACTTTCGATTTATATCTCGATTAATCCATAAACTCAACTTCAACAGAATTTTGATTGAGACGAAAAATCTGATCCAATAATGTTTTATCATATTGTTAGATACTGACAGCAATTTCGCGAATTATGAAAGTGGTCTACTAAAAATTCCCTTTTTTGGATAAATTATTTTGATGTAGCAACAATCCCAATTCGGCATCCTAACGGCAAGAGTGCACCAGCCATAATTAAAAAGTATGGAGACTAAAATGAACCCAAGAGACCTATTATACAGAAACCGATTATTGTCATTCGTAAATACATTTCATTAAATGTACTTCAAAAGTTTCCACAAGAGTACTTCAAGTGAACTCTCTCTTACACGAAGAACAAACCTAGCTTAAATGTACCTGTATACCAGGTAAGCTATATTAAACTTAGGTGTAGGTCCATTTTGAAAAAAAGTTCGATCTGGATCAAACAAAGTTTCCCATGAAATTCCCATAAAAAATCATTCAGGAGTTCCAGAAATATTTTCCGAGATAATGTTCAAAAGGGTTTTACATTTCATTCAAATTAGTAACTGCTGTTTGTCTTTCAAAACTTACTTAGCAGTTAAGTTTTTTGATAGCCCTCAAATTATTATCCATTTAAGAAAATGATGTTAACTGCATTACATCTATGAATAATGCATTATTGATTAATTGAATTAATGTGATCATTATAGAATAATAATTTGAAAATTCTCAATTATCTGCAGTAGCTTAAAATAGTTATACTTGTTTATTGATGCGTTTTTAAAAGCTATTATTCATCATCTTCAAAGCGTCCAATTATGCTGCAGTCAGACATCAATTCTCTATTTTTAACAGAAAGGAACTTTGTAATACACTGTGAAATAACCCTTGTATCATGGATGCACATCAGAATTTTTATACTCTCTCCTTAGCTCAACAATCACTTGTGACCACATTAATAAACAATTAAACATCTTAGAGAGTGAAAAAGAAAATTATTGTTAAAAAGTGGTCAACATGACTATTTTTGCATTTAACATAGCCTACATCAGCTGCCAGAATATCATCCTGAAACTCTCTTAAAATGAGCACACCGTTCTGAGTGAATAAAATTTTGCTCTTATCTTATACTCAATTAATCATTTGTCATGTCAGTGCTCAATAAATAGAATGATTAGATATTGAGTTGCATCATCAGCTGAAGAATAAGAACTGCTGACCTGAATTGCGGCCACTACATCCAATATCGAGAATCATTAGTAGGCCTTGATTCACAACACTCAAAATTAACACCGCTCCCTCCCTATTTCATTAATATGCAATCGTACCTGGAGTAAATATAGGATGCACTATCAGCATGTAGCCTAAGTTTCATTTGCTCCAAGGTTAATCAACTACTACTTTTTGACACACTACTGACATTTGCTTTTGACTTGTCCACTAACTTTGACGAAATATGCTAAAACATGCTAACTACAGCTGTATATATGCCCAATTCAATGCTATGAAACGTTGTAAATGATGATGTAAATGTTAAGTCAAATAATGAAATTATCCATTTATACCGGTATAGATTAAGTTCAAGTCCACATAAAATTGAAACGCTTTGATCAACAGTATTAACCTTTCAACTTCAGTATACAGAAATTGACATTCTTGGCTTGATAAACGTGTCGATCATCATTTACTTAACAATAGCGTTGATGCTTCTTTGCTCCTCATTAGAGAAATTAAATCGCCTGAACACTTCTTACGATCACTGTTCACACGAAAATCCTGTGAAACTTGACTCTCATTCAATTCTACACAACAAAAGAAAATAACAAACAAGATATAGAATTTAAAAGCCTATACTAACGATGAGAAAGAATTATTCCTTCAATCAGCCAGTCATGTAAGCTTCATCATCGACATCATTCTGACAAAAGTGACCCTTATCCTGAATTATAATTGCGGGAAACTTTTCGAATATTATACCCTTGAAAGTTGATTTGAAGAATATCAACATCAGAATTGCAATTACTAAATCGCTATGCGATACCTTCACTAGAATGTTATATGGCGTGGCATGTAATATATCTGATGACAATTCTCGGCCCTGAGTGGTCCATAGAAACAGGATTTACGTAAGCCTGAAAATCATTAATATCAGCTATTTCAGGACATAAAGTTATGCAGTTTCGAGACAAGTACACATTTTTCAGCCTTTTTAAACTCCAAAGTGTGAATTTTTATGTTTCTGTGGAATACGAAATTAATTTCATTAATCATATCATGTTAATTGATAAAATAATAAGCATGTAATACATAGGTTGAAGCATGCAGCATCGTATGAAACGCCGTCGCCCAAAAAACATTGTCTTTCTTTACATTGATCAACTTGAGATAATGAACAAAACAATTGATGACTTGGTGACGTAACCCAGATGAAAACTGCTGTCAAGCAGAAATGCATTTTGATGAAAATGCGTTGCTGAGAAGAGGGTGGAAGCTTGAAGCACGTGATTTTATTAGTGTGATTATTTATTATCATCAGTACATGTAGGCCAAGATGAAAACTGCCATTCATCACCTGATACCATCCTGCTTTGTGTTGGACAGTGTGAGTTTTTCAAGAACCTAAGACATTTTCTATACAAATTCTCGACCTAGTATATGATATCGAAGAAGAGAAAATTGTTGCCGAATACTTTTCAAAAAGTCAATGAAGTTGACGAAATTTTGAAAAATGTCTATCATACTGCGGCAGACAGAACGAGTTTCTGCACGGAAAAAGACCGAAAATGAGACTTTCACATAACACCCTGTACACCCTATGCCTACTCGTCTGTTGAGTTCTACCTGGTTCCTCTTCTTGTCGTACAGGATCAAAGAAAAACTCAAGCAAATTCAAAAGGGAAGTAAGCTGAGATTTTCGGTCAAATCACATTCTTTGCGTGCTTTCTCTTAATGAGTGAGAAGTATATATGGTCTAGGGCCTTGATGTTTTTTATGGAATGTCTTCATGTATTTCCCCATCATACGTATTGTTTATGATGCCAGGCACATTCAGATTAAGCAAGCCTCCTCATGTTGAAAGCACAAAATTTTGGCCAATTTGCACTTTTAACCACCTTTTCGCATGCAGCAACCATCAGATGCATTATGTTATCACATACGCATGAATCAGATAAGGCATAGAAGTTCTCATTTTTATCAAAATCTATAGTCTACTTCCTGAAGGACTAAAATGTGTTTTCCTTGATCCTGTCTGACTGGGCAGACGCATAGATTCATAACAGCCACTGGGTAGACATCACCTTATGAAAGTCTCATTTTCGGCCTCTCTCCCTGCAGAAATTCGCTCATGGCGACCGGACTATTTTGCTTGTCCGAATGCATCATGAGTGGCTAGGTTTTTTAAGGCATCTACACAACAATTTATGATGAGGCTGATTCGCACGATGGATCAGTATACACTTATTCATCAGTATATACAATGAATCGGCTCCTTAATCGAGGCTGATCTGCCCAATGACTTTATTTTATGGTGCAGTGAACCGTCATCAATATGTGAAACTTGGACATTGTACGAGCTCTACCACCCCAGTTACTTCAGGTATTCCGCAAGGAGGAAAACTTTCTCCCTATCTTTTCTGCACCCATATGAGATCATTCAAAGCTCTACACCCACATGCCTTGACTTCTAAATATGCTGACGACATTGTAATTGTTCTACCTGCCTTCCCTTCAATGGATATCGAACTCCAAATTCGAGACGAAATCAATCATTTAAAAGACTGGTGTACTCACATGGACTAGTACTAAATTGTGAAAAACCCAATGCATGTTTATCGCTAAAAGTCAGAATTCTTTAGAGCCTCGTGATATTCATTTTGTGTAAACAATTTATGCAAACGTGCCAACCAACATCTTTATGTCATAAAGCGATTAAAACAATGCCTTTCTGTGTCCCAACTCATTCATATTTATAACGCTACTGTCCTTTCAACGCTGGAGTACAATGCTGCCCTCTCGTTGGACTGAACCAGCTCAATGTTGAAAAACTGGAAAAGGTTTTGCGACGTTCTCACAAAATTATTTGCGGACCAAAATGCAGTTGTGATAGCTTTGCACCCTTATCCTTAAGAAGGGAAGCATCTGCCCTAACAGTTTTCAAAAAAATGTTAGAACCTGAAAATTATTACATAAAATCATGCCCCCAAACTTTCAAGATCCCAAAACCCAACAACCCCCCTTTTCGAGAACCCCCCTTTTGTCCCCTTTTCGAGAACACAACAACCCCAATTGTCTTTTATTCCAAGATGTTATATTTTGCATAACCTAGCAGAAATATGCTAACTAATGTATTTCCTACAGCTACTGTGCATGTCTTCTGTATACACTGTAGAGAGAGAGAATCGTTTATTGTATCACTGAATGGGAATCAAAAAGCATTACCAGTCTACATTTCATAGCAAATTAGAAAATAGTATATGCCAGCATAAAGTCAAATGTCAGAAGTCAATCGCAAAAGGTAGACGAAATAATAATAGACGTCAACGGAATAAAAGACTTTCGACGGATGGTTGTTCGACTATAAGGAACAGACGGCAAAAGACTTTTAATAGCAGTATCTGAGCTATATGCAGATCTGAAAAAGTTCACAGCAAGACGCTCCCTTCTACTGCTAAGATCCTGCAACCTACAATTCCCTTTAATTTTCAAGCAACGTTTTTGTAATCTCTCCAGATGTAGTAGATCTTCTCCTGAAATGCCAATAAATACGGGACAAGAATATTCCAGCAGAGATCTTATAAGACCACAATACACAGTCAGAAATTCTGCGTCAGTCACAAAGTTTTTGACTCTTCGCAAAATGTACATTCGCTGAGCACACTTAGACCTTATTTCCTTTACATGCCCTTTCCATTGAAGGTCGTCATCAAGAATCACTCCCAAAAAGCGCACACGAGCGCAGAAGTTCACTGATGGAATTAATGATTCCACGCATCGCTGCTCTCTCATGGCACGTTCCCTGCAATAAATCAAACCCTTTGTCTTTCCAGCATTTAACATCAAATCGCTTTCCGTCGCCCACTTTAAAACATTTGAGACCTCCTTATTAATGGCTCCAATATCTTCATCAAAATGATGCCGTCGTATACCCGATACTATGCATATATCATCAACATACTTGAGCATCACAGAGGTACTAAACACAGGTTGCAGTGTCGATACATACATGCCAGAGGTATGGACCCAAGATAGAGCCTTGCGGCACCCCACTTATGATGAGTCGAAAATCTCTATAATATCCGTTTAACCGTACTCTCTGACGTCGATTTAAAAGATAGCTTTTCAAGAGAAGAATGAAGCCATTTGGTAAATTCATTTCTCTAGTCTTACATAGCAGTATGTGATGATTTACTCTGTCATAAGCTTTAGACAAATCAAAACTGAGAAAAACGGCTGCACTTATGTTGAGGTCGTCAGCGTGTCTTGTCAAAGTGTCATGAGCAGCAACGACTGCATGAGTTGTTGATGAATTCCTCCTCACTCCAAATTGATTCTCTCCCAATAGTGCAGTCAACCGAAGTCTCAGATTTCTCAAGACAATCCATTCTAGCAATTTTGCAGGAACAGATAGCAGGCTGATTGGTCGCAAACCGTGACTGTTGTTACTGGGGGATTTTGGAAATGGAGAAATATCAGCGAGTTTAAACAAGGCAGGGACCTTTCTCTGTCGAAGACTTTCAAACATTAAATGAAAGATGGGATCATCAAGAATAATGGCCGACTTTTTATATAAAAGAGTTGGAACAGAGTCACTTCCAGTAGACTTGACAGGTAGGTGCGACAGCTTTTGCCAAACATCGACAACTGTAAAAGACGGAAACCAGTCATCATCTGTAAACCATTGACTGACAATTGACAGACATTTATCCTACAAAATCCATTTTGTCGGTCATTGTTAGTTCTTGTAGGATGATTGCCACTGAACACCTACAATATCTGACAAAAAGCGTCAAAATGGATAGCAATGAATTATAGCTCAAATTTTATCAAAAATGAAGGTAATTAATTAAATTATGTCAAAATAAATCATGGTTTTGCCACACAATAGCACATATTGCCCATCAGTCAAGCAATCACTAATCGAAAAAAATCAATTAATATTCAACAGTTTTTGTTTAGTTAATTTGCATACAAAGCATCTGCTTCGATGTCGATGGAAAACCTGCAAATTCGTCGGATATCGCAGGATATTGGAGGTGACAATCGTCGGTTGATTTTGTCAGTAATTTTGTCGGATAATTGTCGGTCTACGATTTACAATGTACTGTACAAGCTCTGTATTTTTCATCTGTGTATGTCCAATGCATGATTTCCATTTCATATGAATAAACGCGTACTACTACTACTCATCTGTAACACCACTGACGAAGGTCTTATCATCGACCGAAATATATTTGGTAACAGAACTGGTGTCTTACCTCTCTATTTATCATCGGGACTCTTTAGGATTGTTTTGCACATTTGAGCAGGAGAGCGACATGCGTCGACCTTTGGGCCGGCGCTTTTTTCCTCGCTATACTATACATGTAAAAGAAAAAGTCAGCTCGACAGAACCGCGTCCAAACAAATCATGAAATATCAAAGATTGCGAACGAAGTGTGATGATACAAGCAGGAGAAGGCTGTACCAATGACTTGGAAAGGTACTTCGACATCACGTTCTATTGGAAATGGTTATTAAGAACAGTAGACTGAAGAAGAGTAAGAAGAAAAGGAAGGAGTGAAGTCTTACGATATCACCATGCGAGAAGAATTCTGAAATTCAAATTATATAGACGAAAAAGGAGTAAAGGAACTGTCAATCGAGATAGAGAACAAGCAAAGTGTTCGTGGCATGCATTTAAGCTTATTTGAAGAACTTAGTCCATTTGAAAAATTTAAAAGCGAAATTAAAAACACGAAATTTTATACGCATGAAACTCCTCTTATATGAATTCTCTTAAATCCATCAAATAATTTAGTCATCGGTTAATAAATTATACGTGATTTAGTCTTCATATTACGATTTTGGATTTAAAGTGCGTTTCCTCATGTTGACTTGAATTTATTAGCTCGCTTTTTGAGGGGTCTTTCTCTAGAATGTGAAAGCCTCTTTTCCTTGATTTGGTTTGTTAACTCATTTTTCATTGACATATTTCCCCACGTAGAAGACCAATCTACCAAATAAATGCGATTTATTCGCTACTTGTCGAAGCACCACTTTGTCGTCAGGCGCAATTTGCAGTTATGTTGGTCAAGCATTCAATGTCAGGTGAATTGGAAATATTGACACATGTATATTTTTACTAATTTTTCATAAAGCGATTTGCATGATATCTTTTTCTTAATTTTTAAAATTCAATTCAGCATATTAATTAGGTAACACAACAACACGGTAGACGTAACAACCCTTCTCATCTTCAAATGGCTTTCGACTTTTCATTTCCTTGTTGTGATTTACTTTTGCATATGCATTATAGTTTATTTCGCTTAATTATTCCTCACAACCATGGTTGCCTTCGTGTCTTTATGCACTGCTGTGGTATTAATGAGGTTGTTCTTAATAAGACAAGATTTATTAATAAAGACAAAGGGACCAGCCTACAAAGGGAAGAATCAAGTGGAAAGACTCATGGAGTTCAGTGACTCAAGTCGTGAGTGGCATCCCGCAAGGCTCGTCTTTGGGGCCTTATATCTTTGCTTATTACATGTCTGATTTTTTATGGTGCAATAAAAGTGACTGTATCGTCATCAAAGATGCTGATGATGCTATAATTTGTGGTATTATATTTGAAACTGATGGCTCCATGAACAGTAATGTAAATGACATTTTTCACATTTTTCTTCATGGTCTGTAGAAAACAAAATGTGCATAAATCACTCAAAAAGTTGTCAAATGTAAATCTACAAATCTAGAAGGAATATTTTATTATCCGACAATTTCCTTCAGAATATTTTAGTTAAAGATGAAATGAAAATGCTGGGTGTTATTTTGTACAGTAAGATGAAATGGTCCTCACATGTGAATTCTATAGTTAAAAGAGCAACATCTCGTATCAATGTATTGCGACGGATGCAACGCATGAATTTCTGATTTGAATGTATAATGGCTGTATTCGATCTATCTTAGCATACTGCGCGCCGATTTTTGTAAATTTGAATGCCGGATTGTCTGATCAATAGAGAGAGTGCAAAATCTGAAGAACCACAACTGAACGCAACACCACTGAAGAAGCCTGAACGGCGCAATATATCTGGTGCCTCCAATCCGCCTTCTGCTGTGTACTTGAGTTTGTGGTATATTAGACCGGGGCAGAGTGTGAGACATGCGTCGACCTACGTTGGGTCGACGCTTTTTGCTTCCTACTACTATACATGTAAAAGAAAAAGTCAGCTCGACAGAACCGCGTCATCGGGACTCTTTAGGATTGATTTGCACATTTGAGCAGGAGAGCGACATGCGTCGACCTTTGGGCCGGCGCTTTTTTCCTCGCTATACTATACATGTAAAAGAAAAAGTCAGCTCGACAGAACCGCGTCCAAACAAATCATGAAATATCAAAGATTGCGAACGAAGTGTGATGATACAAGCAGGAGAAGGCTGTACCAATGACTTGGAAAGGTACTTCGACATCACGTTCTATTGGAAATGGTTATTAAGAACAGTAGACTGAAGAAGAGTAAGAAGAAAAGGAAGGAGTGAAGTCTTACGATATCACCATGCGAGAAGAATTCTGAAATTCAAATTATATAGACGAAAAAGGAGTAAAGGAACTGTCAATCGAGATAGAGAACAAGCAAAGTGTTCGTGGCATGCATTTAAGCTTATTTGAAGAACTTAGTCCATTTGAAAAATTTAAAAGCGAAATTAAAAACACGAAATTTTATACGCATGAAACTCCTCTTATATGAATTCTCTTAAATCCATCAAATAATTTAGTCATCGGTTAATAAATTATACGTGATTTAGTCTTCATATTACGATTTTGGATTTAAAGTGCGTTTCCTCATGTTGACTTGAATTTATTAGCTCGCTTTTTGAGGGGTCTTTCTCTAGAATGTGAAAGCCTCTTTTCCTTGATTTGGTTTGTTAACTCATTTTTCATTGACATATTTCCCCACGTAGAAGACCAATCTACCAAATAAATGCGATTTATTCGCTACTTGTCGAAGCACCACTTTGTCGTCAGGCGCAATTTGCAGTTATGTTGGTCAAGCATTCAATGTCAGGTGAATTGGAAATATTGACACATGTATATTTTTACTAATTTTTCATAAAGCGATTTGCATGATATCTTTTTCTTAATTTTTAAAATTCAATTCAGCATATTAATTAGGTAACACAACAACACGGTAGACGTAACAACCCTTCTCATCTTCAAATGGCTTTCGACTTTTCATTTCCTTGTTGTGATTTACTTTTGCATATGCATTATAGTTTATTTCGCTTAATTATTCCTCACAACCATGGTTGCCTTCGTGTCTTTATGCACTGCTGTGGTATTAATGAGGTTGTTCTTAATAAGACAAGATTTATTAATAAAGACAAAGGGACCAGCCTACAAAGGGAAGAATCAAGTGGAAAGACTCATGGAGTTCAGTGACTCAAGTCGTGAGTGGCATCCCGCAAGGCTCGTCTTTGGGGCCTTATATCTTTGCTTATTACATGTCTGATTTTTTATGGTGCAATAAAAGTGACTGTATCGTCATCAAAGATGCTGATGATGCTATAATTTGTGGTATTATATTTGAAACTGATGGCTCCATGAACAGTAATGTAAATGACATTTTTCACATTTTTCTTCATGGTCTGTAGAAAACAAAATGTGCATAAATCACTCAAAAAGTTGTCAAATGTAAATCTACAAATCTAGAAGGAATATTTTATTATCCGACAATTTCCTTCAGAATATTTTAGTTAAAGATGAAATGAAAATGCTGGGTGTTATTTTGTACAGTAAGATGAAATGGTCCTCACATGTGAATTCTATAGTTAAAAGAGCAACATCTCGTATCAATGTATTGCGACGGATGCAACGCATGAATTTCTGATTTGAATGTATAATGGCTGTATTCGATCTATCTTAGCATACTGCGCGCCGATTTTTGTAAATTTGAATGCCGGATTGTCTGATCAATAGAGAGAGTGCAAAATCTGAAGAACCACAACTGAACCGCAACACCACTGAAGAAGCCTGAACGGCGCAATATATCTGGTGCCTCCAATCCGCCTTCTGCTGTGTACTTGAGTTTGTGGTATATTAGACCGGGGCAGAGTGTGAGACATGCGTCGACCTACGTTGGGTCGACGCTTTTTGCTTCCTACTACTATACATGTAAAAGAAAAAGTCAGCTCGACAGAACCGCGTCATCGGGACTCTTTAGGATTGATTTGCACATTTGAGCAGGAGAGCGACATGCGTCGACCTTTGGGCCGGCGCTTTATTCCTCGCTATACTACTACTACTACTACTACTACTACTATACATGTAAAAGAAAAAGTCAGCTCGACAGAACCGCGTCCAAACAAATCATGAAATATCAAAGATTGCGAACGAAGTGTGATGATACAAGCAGGAGAAGGCTGTACCAATGACTTGGAAAGGTACTTCGACATCACGTTCTATTGGAAATGGTTATTAAGAACAGTAGACTGAAGAAGAGTAAGAAGAAAAGGAAGGAGTGAAGTCTTACGATATCACCATGCGAGAAGAATTCTGAAATTCAAATTATATAGACGAAAAAGGAGTAAAGGAACTGTCAATCGAGATAGAGAACAAGCAAAGTGTTCGTGGCATGCATTTAAGCTTATTTGAAGAACTTAGTCCATTTGAAAAATTTAAAAGCGAAATTAAAAACACGAAATTTTATACGCATGAAACTCCTCTTATATGAATTCTCTTAAATCCATCAAATAATTTAGTCATCGGTTAATAAATTATACGTGATTTAGTCTTCATATTACGATTTTGGATTTAAAGTGCGTTTCCTCATGTTGACTTGAATTTATTAGCTCGCTTTTTGAGGGGTCTTTCTCTAGAATGTGAAAGCCTCTTTTCCTTGATTTGGTTTGTTAACTCATTTTTCATTGACATATTTCCCCACGTAGAAGACCAATCTACCAAATAAATGCGATTTATTCGCTACTTGTCGAAGCACCACTTTGTCGTCAGGCGCAATTTGCAGTTATGTTGGTCAAGCATTCAATGTCAGGTGAATTGGAAATATTGACACATGTATATTTTTACTAATTTTTCATAAAGCGATTTGCATGATATCTTTTTCTTAATTTTTAAAATTCAATTCAGCATATTAATTAGGTAACACAACAACACGGTAGACACAACAACCCTTCTCATCTTCAAATGGCTTTCGACTTTTCATTTCCTTGTTGTGATTTACTTTTGCATATGCATTATAGTTTATTTCGCTTAATTATTCCTCACAACCATGGTTGCCTTCGTGTCTTTATGCACTGCTGTGGTATTAATGAGGTTGTTCTTAATAAGACAAGATTTATTAATAAAGACAAAGGGACCAGCCTACAAAGGGAAGAATCAAGTGGAAAGACTCATGGAGTTCAGTGACTCAAGTCGTGAGTGGCATCCCGCAAGGCTCGTCTTTGGGGCCTTATATCTTTGCTTATTACATGTCTGATTTTTTATGGTGCAATAAAAGTGACTGTATCGTCATCAAAGATGCTGATGATGCTATAATTTGTGGTATTATATTTGAAACTGATGGCTCCATGAACAGTAATGTAAATGGCATTTTTCACATTTTTCCTCATGGTCTGTAGAAAACAAATGTGCATAAATCACTCAAAAAGTTGTCAAATGTAAATCTACAAATCTAGAAGGAATATTTTATTATCCGACAATTTCCTTCAGAATATTTTAGTCAAAGATGAAATGAAAATGCTGGGTGTTATTTTGTACAGTAAGATGAAATGGTCCTCACATGTGAATTCTATAGTTAAAAGAGCAACATCTCGTATCAATGTATTGCGACGGATGCAACGCATGAATTTCTGATTTGAATGTATAATGGCTGTATTCGATCTATCTTAGCATACTGCGCGCCGATTTTTGTAAATTTGAATGCCGGATTGTCTGATCAATAGAGAGAGTGCAAAATCGATGCCATCGTGTAATTTGTGGACCACACTGTGAATGTCAAATGTTCACACTTTTAGACTACAGATGCATGATTTTGGATTTTAAGTAATTTCTTCGCATAGCAAATGAAACTCACCTTCATCATCTTGTGCCCCCAGTGGTGTCTCGCTCACAAAAGTACAAACTCCCATTGTCTCAGACAATTGCATTCTACAAAACATTTATGGCATCTATGGCTAAATTATCAAATAGCGGTTTCAGTTTAAAGTAACTTTGTAAACTAATTTGTTGTTTATCACTTTTGCTGTTGACTTTCTATTTACTTTTGTCGTATAATGAAAAGTGTTCTTACTTTCAGATGTTGTATAGTCCTCACGCTTCTCATTATTGAGGAAATTCGAAAAATAAACGTCATTCTATTTTATTTTTAAAAAGAGCCTTTCTCTTGTCCAAGCATGTACACCGGATGTAAGGGACTGTCTCAAGTCTACTTTTGTTCTAAATGGTGGCCTTCTATTTGCCGCTTGTTCGGCAAAAAGTTTATTGGTCTGTTAGACAAGATGCTAAGTTCCCGTGAATTATTCAGATCATCATAAACTTGAAGGATGCTTGAATTTGTTCGCATTGACTGACTTTTCACTTTATTAACACTCCAGTATCAGTCTACAAACAGCTCTTATAGTACCTTGATGATATCGGGCACAATTCATCGCCAGAATGTCTAAAAACAAATCAACCTGGCTCAAGGGATTCCTATAGTCGCGTTGAGTTGAGTTATGGCGCTAGGAGTGTCGCTGAATTGCTTCTTGTAATCTTATTCATGCAATCATCAACTCAAATTCAAGCTTGATTGTTTTAATGCAATAAGTGTGAGAGTTGCAAATTTTGGAATACAATTACATTGTGATACTTATCAACTGACTAGTTGAGTCAATTAGCGCGAAACAATTGAATATTAGTTGTAGTGGCTGTAAAACAGAATGTTAGTTTTGAAACTTAATGGAGAATTTTCCCAATAGAATTGATTAAAGTCATACAAGTCAATTACTGTCCTCTGTGAAGTACAAATGAGCTGTATTAATGATACCTTTCAGGGTGAATACACCACAGGATGACCACAAGGAAGAATGGTTGTAGTGTGAGGTTAATATGTACTTTCATGGGCATGAGTTAGTAGCATTTCCATTGTGAACACGAACATCAAATTGGCAGCGTGTTCTTCTGCTACAATATCTGACAGCACTCATTGGTTTTTAACCGCCGGATGTCAAAAGAAACATCGTTTCTCTAAGCAATAGAGAAAAATACTTATTAATCCTCTGAAGCTCGAACTTCTTTGTCCTAAAAGACCTGAATTGACCTGAAGGTGCTCCGCAGTGGTCCGCTTTAACATCCATAGCAGGGAATTCGATCTAAATTTCGATCATGCTTCATTTTTCACCAATCAACATATCGTCCTTGATTATGGATGGGATCGTTCAGACAAAAACACATCGATCATCGATCGATCTCATCAATTAGCCGGATTTAGAACGTTGAACAAAATTCTCGCTATTCTTAATAAATTTAACACTAATATTGCTTTTCTGCATATTAAGATTCTGACCCGAAGTTTTATCCACAACATCGCACATCAATACTGTCTCAAACGCGCAATAATTTGCAGCTAAAAGAAAAAACAAATCAACACGATTCTAGTGGCGCTATTCCCAACCTCGTAAAGATGCCCAGAACGCCCACAAATTGCGTTTGAAAAAGCTAAATTAGAGATAGTTTCTGAAAACAGTTGGGTCTGTATGGGTATCCGTTCATAATCTTGAAAACGGCTTAAAAGCAGACAGATGTCTAGCTGACTAGTTCTATTTAATTGCTTTCTAACTCAGATTTCTAAGTTCAGTTCTGTACCTATGTAAAAATGTCCATACTGAAGGAATTGTAGTTCTCGTTTGGCCTCCCAATTCTTTAAATTGTGAAAATTGATATCCAAAATTAACATTTTTTAAAAAAATCGGAAATTCCAGAAATTTACAATTCATGCATCAAAATTATGTTTCCATACACGCACTCTTTTAGTGTGAACGGCAAAAAGAAGTTTCTGCCGTTTCAACGAAAGGGGGCAGTTTGGCCAGTGTATAGTAACATCATTTTGACACATGAATTTTCTCATTTTCAAATTATCCTACAAATTTGTGATCACAAAAAGAAAATTTACGATTTTCGAATGCAAAATTTTCTGAATTGCTCGCGAAAAACCATTGACCTAGACCAACATCGGAAGGAGTGCACGCTAATTATGGGTCACATCTATCTAGGAGCATCGAAATCTGAGAGGGGAGTTCTAAGATCCCCGGGTTCTCTAAGCCCCGGGTAAAATATTGTCAAATCCCTAGATTTGGTTTGCTGTTGCATTGCAAACCATCTTCATCACACAGTTCTTGCTATAAAGTAAGAAATCAGAGAAACTTCAGGAAAGTAAGAAATTTAATAAAATTACCTAGTAGTAGACAGTAGGCCTACAATATAGCAATGTTATTACTAAGGTTCGGAAAATATTTAGTCAAAGCATCAAAATATCTAAATTTCTATTTATTTCAAAAGCTCGGAATATGTAAAAATATCGTCAAAATATTTCAACTCTGTAGAAATCAAATTATACTGCCAATTGAAGTAATGAATCCACAGGGTTCAGGAAAAAGTTAAGCTCATCCCATTAGATGCTCATTTAAGCGAAAAATTCTAGACAATAAAGACATTAAAAATATAGGTATCTAATTTCATCTATTGGTAAAAACAGTTGCACACTGGAGTAACTCGCCGGCGAATGTCAAATAAAATCGCTTTGTATGTCAAAAACGTGCGCTCGACGTCGGCGCTCGTGATCGGCGCAAAGTTATAGATGGCAACCTATTGAGAAGACATGTTGCCCTCCAGTGAGCTCTCGCCGCCCCAACAACACTAATTCATTAAAGTGCACGACTTGAATATCCGGATTTTTTGATAATTTTGTCATATTTTTTCTTGATCGCCTCACCCTTGATTCATTTGGCTCTCCACTTATTTGATCAGGTCAGGTAGAAAGTGCAAGTTGTCTGCGATATATGCTAGTCCTGATTTTAAGTCCGTGTCACCGATGATCGCCTCACATTGTCTGATCGATGCTGCATCCTTAGAGTCAAATGAATCAAAAAGGGTTTCTACGGAGCCCAAATTTTATGGTGCCGCGTTTACCCACGTTCAAAATCGGGTAATGATGGGGTCAGGTGGTACGGAATTGTAGGATCTGCCTTTTTCAACGAAGCTGTTCTTGACGGAGCATTAGAAAATTTCAATTTTTGATATAAAATGGTCAAGGACAGTGAAAGATGCACAATCTCTTGAATATGGTGACTGCCGATGTATCCCAATTTTCAATATTTTGCTTTTGACATATGATTAAAATAAGGGTTATTTTGGGGGAATGCAAAGTATTTCAGTTCACAAACTTTAAAAATATTTTTAAAATGTTTGAGAAAATCAAATTATTTAAAATACACTATGTGAGATTGTGGTTGAATGTGGACAAAGTTGTTCAAAATGTTTGCATTTGCCGACCTTAAGAGTCTCGCAATTCAACAATTCAAACATGTATTAGAAAAAAATATTTTACCGAGCCCTAGTTATTACGATGTCTATGCGACATTGAAAAAGTAGAACGAGAGAAGCGAATTCTACATTTCCATTATCATAAGCGAGTATTAACATTGCTATTATTGAATATAGACATCATGATTAACCATGGAAATCATATTTAAAAAACAAATCATATCAATGAATAGGGCCATAGATTTACATAGATATGTAGCCAAGAATGAATATCTTTAACATAGAAGGCATTACTCATCGGCGATGTTTATTTGAAAGTTTTTAAAGTGATTTAAAAGGTGATGTCAAATATCTAATGTTAAACGGTTTCAATACATTCAGTGCTAAAATCTATGTCAATAAATTAACATAGAAAATGTCAAATTTTTATTCAGCAATAGGCCCTACTTTTCTTTGCCTAGTTTTTCTACCCTACAAACTTTTCTCACATTTGTTTTCATAGGACAATTCGTACGTTTGGTCCTCTTGAACAATGTAATTGTACACGGACACCATGCCTTCTGCAGTGCTCTGTGTTGCTGCACCTTTATTATTCAAGTTTCTCATAATCCATGACAGATTCCATTAATACAGAATACTGATGCAGTTTTCTCTGTTCCATTGTTTTGACATTGGTGGACCAAATCTCTCATTCGAATATTTCTTTTCCCTTCTGACTTGGTTCGCTGGATACGGTCTGATCCGGCCACTGCCTTGCCGGAGCCGAACTCATTTGCGCCCGCCAATCTTCACTCACTCCTGCCACGCACCTGTGCGCCGTTTGCGAAGCACATCTCGGCTCACTGATGCGTTGTCGGATGGGAATAGGCGCCATGGTCGACGCCAAGGCTGGCAATGAAGCTGTGACCGAGCGTAAAGACGAGCAGGCGACTGAGAGAGGCCTATAATCGAGGCGTGTGCAATTCGACGTACATCCGTCGGCGGCAGACTTCAATCGCTTATTTCACGCCAGACTGGAGTGAGCGAGTTTCACTTTGCTTTCTGTGTGACGCACCGCTTGTTGGTGACGTCATTTCGAGGTAATGCTCGACTAGAGAACATCTACAAGAGATTGTCTTGTGTCGGCCAAATTAAAATTAGCTGAAAAGGTCAAAATGAGGGTAAGATTGAAATTAAGTTCTGTCGGAGGTTCTTAGAACCTTATTGAAGTGTTAAACTCTAATTTCACTGTGGTACTGATTGATTCTTGGATGATGAGCCTTCTGATAAATTGGCAGCAATGAGGTTGAATAGAAACTAATAACTCCCACTATCAATATCTTGTCAGCGCACTTCATTCATCGAGTTGCATGTGGACCCAAGTTCGGTCATATTTGCGAGAAAACAGCATTAATGTCACGGATGGAACCAGGCTGCACACAGATGGAAGGTGGAGACTAGAAATGTGTCTAGCCGAACATAGAGCCACTGTCTAATGCGCAGCATAGTTTCAATTCGAAAATCGGCTAGGCTAAAATTTGAAACATTTCTGCCAGCATTGGAAAATTCACCCAACTCTGCACAACTACTCATGTTTTATCTGAGCTGTCTTACGACATCTACTTGTGTGGACGCGACACACTTGCACACCATATTCCAGTGGTTTTGTTTGTGATGTGACTCGATCAGTTCGTACTCGCAGCTCATGGAATGTGATGTCATGTACGAGCTACACTAAGAAACCCGTCGATTCTTTGCAATCTGACTGTCTTACTCCGCTACCCTGTACAGAACCCGACAAAGCGTGCCTGGACCCACAACCGAACTGCTTTTATTCTACATGTAAATTCTTAGGCGAACAGCTTCTAAGTTTGATTCAAGCCTGAAATATAACTTTCGAATTAGTAAAAAACATCGAATTTCATGGAAATTCATTCTTTTCAACTTGACAGTTGATTGAGACAGACAGACAGACAAATAGCATGTGAGCTTACATCTGAATTCGTCTTTCTTTGAAAGAAAGATTAGAAAGTCGGGAAATCACACAGTTAAAGAAAATTAATTTTCAAGCTCGAATAAAAACATAATTCTGATAAACTCTGATTCGATCTGCCCACAACTCGATTGAGCATAGAATTAGATTGTCTTTCAACTTACTAGAAATGAGGACTAATTCAAAACTACGGCACATTCTGGAACTCTGTAAGTGGGCAAAAAGGAATTCCTAATATCTTACAGAAATAGGAAAAATAGTCGTGCGTCGCTTGTGGATTGCTGTGAATTCCTTCAAAGTGCTACAATCGCTACGATTCCTTCAGGCTAGAAGAATTCAGATTATTGAGCACAAGTTATCTCCATAATGTTGGTCCTTCCGATCATAAGTAAAGAAGATGGCATGCGCACGAAAATTGCTTCACCTGATGATCTCACCACTTTCTTTGCATCACTCCTCCATTCATAGCTAGACAATGATGTGTGACCGTGTGTGACCAGAATGATATTACAACACGCACGCACTAGCTGGTGTCCAAATGCCGGCTGACAGCGTGTTGTTTTAGAGAGTGTGTGCCATTTCAAATAGTATTCGATATACGACCCATCCCTTCTAGGGACGAATTGAGCGAGCAAGTTGTCTAATCCTGTGAGTTTAAGTCACACTGTCATCGTTAAATGTTGGTACGGAGCTCCTACCCATTCAAAATTCTCGGCGGTCGTCAATACATTGTTAACTTGCATGCACATCCAAGGATTGAGTTTGCTCAGTCAGTCGTTGAAAAACTTTGGACAATTTTTAGACAAATTTGAGTTTCCAAGAAAGTTCTGTACAATATTTGTAAAAAAATTGGTAAGATACTTGCAAAGAAACGAGAAAACCTTGGGAAGTCCAGGCTTCCTGATGCTAAGATCGTAATGCGGAAAATGAAAGAAGCGTAGAGACTCCAAGTTTCCTTGAAAGATCTTCCCGAGAAACGCAAGACTAATAAGAAATAAAAGTTTCCTTATGTAAATTGCCAAGATTCGTTTAAGGTTTCCAACTGGGATAGCCTCATGACCAGCAGGACACGAGGTATAAAAACAGCTTGTAACTTCTGCATATGGATGACTTTCTTCAATGACCTTGGCAACTCGTTCATGACAATTCAATCAGCATCTCCCCAGTGGACTGAATTTGTCAACATTTCGATATCATTTAGTCCATGTTTCTTTGCAGTATAGATGTGTTGGTAAGAAATTTAATTGGTAAGATATTGACCGTTTATAACATACATCGAGAATGTTTAAGATTTTGCACTGAAAACGGTCTTAGGATCAAATTCATAAATTGTTCGGAAAACACTTCTCGGCACTAATTGATTCGGGACTGTTTTCCGACTTGGAACGCTTCCAAGCCCTAGTACAGATGACTTCATTGTCTCATCACTCTTTCATCGCTATTAATGTACAGCACTCGCACTCAACTGTAGCTGCTGAAGAGGCGAATATCATTATTAACATTATTGACATGATAAATGTGATTGTAACTGCAGATAATGGCATTCCATAAGGCCAGAGGTGAGCACTTTGATAGGGATTAAGTACATGTTGGAGACGATAACATGTAGTTTGTGAAATCTGTCGAGATCGGCATTAGAGATAGGATCTTCACATCGCATCAATCGATAAGTATACTTGTAATTCACACGTTCCCTATAGATGTCATAAGCAGGCATGATTGGTTTAGTCGTGACAAAACTGTGATTATTGCGAGAATTTTGCAATATACTTCGCGATTGAGCTGTTAAATACAAAAAACATTTCAAGTGGAATGCTCTCAGCTGAAGTAAAGGTGTGATTGTTATCATGACTTTTCATTGCTAGTTTATTCGGCTTGGAATTCAAGCGTTTGGCGGATTGTTGCTGTTGTAAAGTGAAATTGTGAATCTTGTAGCGCACGAATAAACTGTCATTTCTAAGTATGTAAACAAGGCGTAAAGGAGGTGTAATGTCGGTGGTTGTTAAACTCCTCTTGTAATGCAGGACATGTCCTACATCGTGAATAACGGCCTCTTACTTTGCACTGGTGAAGGTAGAAAAATGCGCAAATTTCAAATAGGTAGATGCTGACATAGAGTAAGTGTATGTAGATAGAGTGTCGAGTCAAAAAAGCATCTGTATACAGTAAAAATTTTCATATGAAAAAATTCAGTTTTTTGCGGAGATTGCGTTCCGGTGGTTCAAAAAATTATTTGAGCAGTTTTAAACAAGTCAAAATTTTGCCAATTTAAGTACTACCGACATGACGTCCCATTATAAGTCGTATGAAACACGCTGGATATCAAAAGAAATGAACATTCGCTAACAAGCATCGCAACTAAGCGGAAATTATGCTGATGATCAAGGATATCTAATGAACGGCGTTATAATGGAAGTCTTCATGAAAAAGTTGAGATCTTATTGGGGTGTCGTAGCTAAAATTTCACATTTTTAATTCAATTTTTATCGTCATGAATTTACGATTCACTTCTTGAATCTGAATAGCAGTGTGGATCCATTTACATCTTTCAAAGTTAATTGAAATCATTGTCTTTGATTCTGTTATTTTGCTCTACCAGTGGTAGGTTGCTTATGATATGATCACGCTTCAGAAGATTCTCTTGAGGTTCAGCATGAAAGCAATAGCAGGTCATCGAGTTGCTAATTTAACTAACATCACCTCTCCAAGGCTGGCATGACACGGAAGATCTGCAAAGTAGTATAATTTCCTTCTGCATTATACTATCATGATCAGTCAATTCCGTTGTATTTTCTTCAAAACTGCATAAATGTGCATATCTCACATTTTGAAACAATTCCAACTATACAGGTATTACCTCGAGTTCATTTAATAAAATCGAAACTGTATACACATTGGGGATTTAATAAATGCTGAGTTACCACTCTACCTAATATACCTACTCTATGGATGCTGACTGTGGATTACTGATATCTCGGTATTAATAGTTTGACTTGACGGTTAGTGCTTTGTTGTCTTGGGGGATGACGCTATCTGATTAGATCACGCAGTTTCTTCAATTGTGTTATAATGCTATACTATCGCTCGTTGATAGCTCAGTTGGCTGATCGTTGGCCTATAATACCAGACGCCGGTGGCTCAAATTCATCAAAACGCACATTTATTTTCAGTCCTGAAGCTCTCTGTTCCTGATGTGTAAAGTTAGTTGTTAACTGTGAGGGTGTAAATCAGGTATCAAAATATTCTTTCTATGTCTGCCTCAATTTTATTCCCTCTTTCACATATCACACGATTGGAGTTCCATCTGTCAGTAGCAGTTTTGCATAAGAGGCGGACTGCGCGTCATCGCGAGCCAAATACAAATCTGGTACCCACAAACACAATATTCAATCCTTCGATGTGGCCTTGTGATGGATTGCTCTCTCTCTCTGCGCCCGTGAGACCTTGATTCAATTCTTGGTTGGGTCAAACCTAAAGCTTTTAAAGTAGGCACACTCTACATTTCTGCTAAACATTCAGCATAAGAAGAATGAGCGGGGGATAAATAGCAACTCGGTCACATGGAAGAAACTATTATTTCCCCCAGTTTTTATTCATCTTTATTCAATTAGAAAACATGAGACACATGAAACCCGACGCTTCATCTTATACTAGAACTTGCTCACAGGTATGGATTTTGATTCATTTGAAACCCTCAGCAGGGCGGTGTCAAAATCGTACTTGTGAACAAGTCCTGGCAGGACGAATCGTCGGGTTTCTTGTACCTCGTTATTTTTTAGCTGAATGAAGGCGAATAAAAAACGGATTGCTCTCACTTTTGCAACTATGAAGATTGTGCAACACAATTAGGGATTGTCGAACAAAGCATTTTCGAGCACAAAAATTTAAAGACGCATAATAATAATCGCGAATTTTTACAAAGTACTAGGATGGAGATTGGCTTCCTAACCATTATGGATTGTCAAGCCGCCGGCGATTTGCTACCGTGTCATGACGCTCGTCCACGACGTGGCATTTCTTTCAATATACATGTCCGTTTCAGTCCTTTATTGTAATAGAGAGTCGGATTTCTGTGGTTGCACCTTAACAGATATACTAGGTGTGTTTTGTAGCATTTGCGAGACTAGTTTGAAGCTGCTATTAGGAATATCGTGTTATTCCAAGAATTTGCCATATCGTAAAGTTCACGATCGTTCCACAATAGTTTGTCAAGCATGATCTACTACGGCTTGTTTCTTGTCTATTACAAGAAAATGTAGGATGAACAGGAAATGAAGGACAATTCAAAGCAAAAATTTTTCTGCCTTTACACTTCACGTTTCCCATTTCCAGTCAATTCAAAATTAGTCAAAATAGGTTTAGGAAGGTATAAAGTCTACAATTACAATTAGCAAGTTAGAGAAATTTCGACGGGCATCTGTTAAATATTACTTTCAACACACTACTGGCAAATCGTCTAAGTTAGTGCGCCTGTAATTATCAATAAATGCTGCTTTTTGTAAACACAATGTAAATAGAATAATTAAATATTGAGTTGCATCCTCAGTTCAAAAATGAGAACAGACATAAAAATGACATAAAAATGAGACCATTTCTTCCAATATCGGGAATCAGTGGCAGGCCTAGTTCACATCTCTGAACATCGACACAACCTCCTACTTTAAGCTGATTTTTGCCTGATATTCGATGAAATGGCAGCTATTCAGGTCTGTTCTTATTTTTCAAATGTGGATGCAATCTCAATATTTAATTATTGTATTTACATGAAGTCTACAGTATAGATTCGTGTACTTAATCTCTTTTTACACCTTTAGAAATTACGTTACAATCAGTGATTGAGTACAGTTGTTGAAAGCAAAAAACGTCGAGTGGAATGCTCTTTATTGTAGGAGTAGAGGTGTGACTGTTATCACGACTATTCACGGTTCAGTATGGATTTCAAGCATCGAAAGATCGTTTGGCGGTTTGTTGCAGTCATAAAATGAAAGAGGAACTGAATGGTCGGTGGTTTTGAATTCTAGATGCAGAATGAACAAACGCTGATATTCGTATTGACACGTCAATGAGACAAAACAAACAATTTTAAAAGCTCATTGTTTTAAAATGTCTTACATCGACATGTCGAGTTTATCTTCATGTTTTGAGCGATTTGAATAATTTAAAAATGTCAATTGTCTGGAAAATTATTAAATTAACTTCTGCATCACGTTTATGTGAGATAACATGAAAATGATAATGATATAAAATTGTTCCTTGGATTATTGATGATTTGAAGCAAATTCCATAGCGGTGCACTTAGATATGGGCAACATGCTCAATTCAATTACATTTATCTGCGCGTACTGTACTTGAGGAAGAATGAATGTGCATGGAATAGGATTTGATCGTGCGCATGTTCGTGTGTCGCTCCATTATGCAATGAATCTTCATTTCTTTCATATATTGACTGCACAAATCATGTGAAGATTACTATGATACTTTTCTGATGGCTATGACCATGATACTGATGTGTTTGATAATTGTGACATTGTGTATTCGATTGTAACACTGATACTTATGCAACACGATTGCAAATAGCCTTTCTGACTTCTGAATAAGTCTGACGCATTTATAAACTTAGAAAATGAATCCTTGTTCTTCTAATATTTATGCATTTTGATGTAGAAGCACATTCCATTTCGCAAAGATTTGTGCATGCTGATAAAAGAATTTGATTAGCCTATTTTACAAAGGAATACATGTACAGCGAAATGCTTGCAACTTATAGCAAACTTGCAACAAATAGTTACCACCATTATGAACGATGCATCTTTAGCCATCAGTAAATGTTGGTCATCAGTCGTTTCGCGCGTAATAATTTCTACATAGGATCAGCAATAGGTGGTGCACCTTTCCGTAAAGCTATCACATATTGAAGGCTGATGTCAGGAAGTAGCCTATGAATGCAAGGTACATTTCTTTTCTAATTTGGTAGTCAATTTTGCGTTTCTAAGATATATCCTGAATAATTCGTCATAACTGTCACTTACACTCAAATTAAATTTGAATTTTCCACATAGGAAAAAAAGCGGCTAGAACTAAACTGTACTTTTTCCATCAATGATTTAACACAAAACTAAATAAAATTTAGAATCAAAAGATTAATTCAAAATAGATTGAAAATAAATTTAAAGTAGATTCAAAAATAAATCTAATATTTTTCATTGCATATCTTGGATAATTCGTCATAATTTTTAAGCCCAATTCAAATTTCAATATTTTTATTCACATTCTGAAAAGTATGTTTAAAAAGAGAGAAAATAAATTATGCATTTTTCCATCAATGAAAATCAATTAGTATTATGGCAATGCCACAAAATGATGCAATTATGGAAAATGGGATAATGCTTACAAAATGCAAGATATTTTGTCCGTTCATATACTTTGTAGCAAAAGGGGGAAGTGCTTTTTGGAAAAAAACAAAATTTTGCAATGGTACTTCAAAATGGTAGCCTCTGTGGAGCTGAATGATGCATTTCTTTCCACACGTTTCTAAAGTTTCATGGACGCAAGCTTTCTTCTTTCATCTGTGGAGTCGTCGGTGCAGAATTTATCAGAGTTCTACTTTTCGATTTTCGATTATCTGCAGAACACCTTTGACTCACATGTTCCAATCGAAGAAAAGTGGATGAGATGCATACTGCATTCTTCAGATAGAACAAACAACACACACCCACTCCTTTGCTAGACTGAGCACCAAAATTTATGAATAAGATGTTTTTAGAGTTTCACCAGGAAATCGTAGAACTGCAAACTTATGAGGAAAGTGCAAGTAACAATATACATCCATCATTGGTGTGTCTGGTGCTTTTACATGGTCTAAATGAGCTAACAATAGCTGTTTATGATAATTATTGATCAACAACTGGTCTAACATTTCTCTTCATTTTGATAAATTCAACATGAATCATGGCCCCCACATTGCCTTCCATCATAAAAATTGCTTGCTTGTGAAGTATATTTTCATTGCCATATTTAGTATGAATTACAATTCTTATCAAACTGATGTGAGCAGAATCAATAGTACCCCAGCTAATACTCATAAAAAATCGATATAAAATATCTATGAAAGCAAAATGGTCAATATCACATCGTCATTCAATCAGCGCTTCAAGTTTGTCTTGCAAATCAGGTGCTTCGAATTCGTCGTTACTTCCGGTGACTTCATTTCTTCTCTTTAGTAATCCGCCTCATCATCAGTTTTTACCACTGATATGCCTGTGTATATATACATTTCATCATCACAAAATCGAGACAGTTGAATCACAAAATAGAAAATTATTTACGCCATCCGCCGTGAAATATCACCCACCTTCAAATAGAACCCGTTGTCAAATATAGCCGTACATGCGATTTGTAGGCAAGAAATCACTATCATTGCGATGCATTAAAAACAATAACTAAGCTCAACTTGCGTAGCATTTTAAATTTGAACAATTTGCAGCATCAATGAGTGTATATAAAAACTCAAAAAGTTGCATAGATATGGAAGTTAGATATCATAGAATTAGAATAAAAAATGACAAAGAATGCTTGAATAACATTCAACACCGTCATCAAATAGAGTCGAGTGATGAAAAAAAAAGTGATGAAAACTTTAAAGGTACGGTCAGACATGAGAGCTAGAAGCTGAGAGTGAGGCAGTCAACCAATCAGCAGTCAGAATTAGTGATTCCAAGGCGGATTTCTAATGTCAATCAAAATGTTACTGCGAGTAACTAAACGTAGTCTGACACCCTCCTGCGAGCTACTAACTTTGTTGGCAGTCATTAATGAGGGGCGACCGGAGCGGGGCGCTCGGTTAGTTGAGAGATAGTGTGACAGCGTCTTGATAGAGACTTCTGCTACAGACTGCTAGAATGCCTGCTAGTTCAACTCCATCAAGTTTCTCTCTAGTGTGTACTACCTTGATAGCTCTGAATGAGATTGCCACGATCTATCAGCAAAAGTAGAACGCGGTTCAACTTTTCTGAGAGTTCCGACTCCCGATCGTGTTCTCAGAGCAAAATGGTAGGCCTACTGCTGCTCCCCTCCTCCACATACATCAAAGTCGTATTAATGACCCGGCTTGCCCCAACCTTGACAACACGTTCATAAAAATTTTAAGTATTTATCAAATGTATCAAAAGTATTTATCACTTCGCTTGCTAACGCTCTAAATCTGTGGCTGGACAGCACTTCTGATTGATATGCACTTTTGAGTGTTGATTGAATACAGCGGAATCCTTGTTTATATAATTATGAGAACAGCACACGACAGTTTTTACTGCTGTCGTGTTATTAATGGATGTAAGACGGCATGCTGTACCGATGATTAGCAATAAAGGTGCATTATCCTCCTCCCGAATTTACTCTATGTCCGATTTAAAAATAGCACCACTTTTATTCGTTATTTCATAACCGTTAGGCCCCTATTAGGAAAAGACGGTATTATGAAAACCATGATAATTTGTTATTTCTTCGACGTAACGGATAATGTTTTTAAAGATGTGGCAAAATAATGCCTTACAATGCAAGATAACGGCTCAGTTATTTTATATTAGTGTCAGATTATTTAGTGTGATACAGAATCATTAGGCCTATCATCTAAATTCTTCATCTATTTACTATTATTAGTATTTACTAATTTTGATTAAAGTAATTATGAAGTCAAGCAAATGCAGCATTTGTATGTTTTAATATTTTTTTTCAAGAATTTAACAAACATTTCTTACGACTAGCAGTGCATACAAAAAATATAACAAATTTAGCAATTGTAGCAAGTAGAAAAAACAAGAAACTTTTTAACAATAATACCTAGTTTTTTCAACCCGGGGACATCAACGATAATTTGTGAAGCTCGGCAAATGTTCGCAGAGCTGCGCGAGGATGTTTCTCTCTACTATATCTATGTTATTTCGAGTGGAAACTACATTAATTAATACCAAAAATTACATCAACTCGACGAGCTACATGTAGGGGTCTTTATGAATTGTACGGCTATATAGATTGTCTGCAAACCTCATCTAATCATCAAGTTTGCTCATGTTTCTTTTCCTTCACATGAACTCATACATATATCGCGCTCTGATTGTAGTCCAAAACTACAATGTACCCTATATTGCAAAACAAATCACGCGCAGCGTAACAGCCAACCTTTCTTTAGTTGGGATGGACTCGCGAAGGTGTGTATCCATTTTACTAATGTTGGGTCCAATCAAACATATCAATTCTTCAAATTCTGTGCTGCTCATTCGAAAGAAATTTCTAAAACCATTTTTGTCAGTCAGCTTCAATTCAGGCACTAGAGAGTGAAAAGCACCGTATTTAGTCCGTTCCGAAATCCATTCACGAACCCAGCAACTTCTCCGTTTTGTCGATGATCTTTTTCGCAGAATGGTGATAATAGCCGCAGCTTGCTGCCGTCTATCCTTCATGAAATGGCTGAAGGGAGCTACTATCAGCTAACTCTCGCACAGTCTGACCGCAACACAACTTGCTAGTTGTGCTTGAAGCTAATTATAGAAGCGTTCTTCGAAATATCCGCTACCTCATAGGTACAGTGTGACAAGGCTTGCGAGTGAGCTCTCAGGTACATTTCTAGTCACTCGCAAAGTCAGAAATAAGTCGAGGGGCGACGCGTGAGAATGAGGGGTAGCACTTTTCATGAGAGCCCTCTCTCCAGTCTGACCGGCCTCTCGCAGCTAACACTGGTAATTCGAGGTCAACTATCAGGTTCTTCTCTCATGTCTGACCTTACCTTAAGAAGCTCTGGAGCTTCAATCTTGCAGTTTATTACTTGACATCTCCATCCCCAAATAACCAATCCAGATTGCACGCTGTTCAGACACTTGTAACTTTAATGAACGAGCAATTGACAATACAAATGGATCCATATATGTCATGACGGAATTAGATATTCATTCTTACTTAGTACTAGTCAGTCACAATCAAAAGTTTTCATTAAATACATGCAAAAAAGAAAGATTGTATTATATTTCCCTTCTGATTAGCTGCGGTTGTAATTCCGTCGTGTTTTTCCTTGTGAAGAATTAACTCAAAGACATAGACGCAAATGTGTTGAGAGGAACAGCATTTCTGTTAACAAGACAAAACAGTGTGCAGGGAGTAAAAGTTCCTGACAACTTTCCAGGTACGAACTTCACCTTTGTCTGTATTTCGCCATTTACAGTTAAATGCCGACAATTCACTTTCCAATCGCTGCTTTCATCCGAATTCATCGATGAAAGGAGGAATACAGGAAAAACGAACAACTTCCTTCCTTATCTTCTTCAAAACTTTAATAACTTTGCTGTTTTAGGACTTTTAAGTTTATCAAGCACCGCCGTAGGAGGAGACGTAGGAAACTTCTTCATCCCAGCGCTTTCTCTTACAAATTTATAGATCAGACACCTCTTTGTTTTAATTTAGAAAAGTTGGCGTGACAGCAACATTGGCGGCAATGATGGCGCTGTTTAACAAAACATCGCTCTAGTCTGACCGGAGCGTTTTGATCTTTCGAGCAGTCTGTATAGTGAAAGCGGGCTCGTTTCTTCATGTGCCTCCAAAGACGAGGCATGTTGAAGTCTATGCGGTTGATACTGCGTCAAGTAATCTCATCTCTTTCATCTTTTGAGAAAAATGGTGGAAAATTGTCTCCAAATATGTTAACTTTCACAGCTAGTGACATGAGAGATAATCTTTTGAATTTTCTTGACGAGAGAATTTGGGATTTTTTCTGGGGCGGAATTCAGTGTGTATGCGGTTGAGGCTGCGGTTTCTCGTATATATAATTCATTCAAATTCGGTCAAGCAATCAATGTTTTGCAATTGTTTCAATCTGTATTTCGGTATTTGCAAGTAAGGAATACACGCATTTTACGCGACAATTTACTTTTATTTTATTTTATTATATTACGTACAGTATCATTTAATATTATATTATATATTTTATACATTTCTATATTTTATTTTATCCGATAATTGTATCTTAATTCAACACAATATAGCTTTTGATGAACGGAAAAGTGAGTAGACACATTTCACAAAATGGTAGCAGCTGTAGTTATAAAAATATTAATGTTATGGTGAGTAAGCATTGTGTCATCAGGTTTACCGACTGGTCCCTCAAAGAAACAGACTTGGTGACCCGCATCAATTTGCTTATCGGCCCAAGCAATCAACTGTAGATTGTCTTATCACTGTACAGTTTATTACACAGTATATCATCACTGCTTGATCAAAGACATATTGATGGTGTCCATGCCATTACTGTTGATTTTGTGAAGGCTGTTGACAGATTGGACATTCTCCAACATACTGCTTCTAAAAATTATGATTATTTTTTAGAATCATCCATGTTACATCAGTAGCTCTTTGACTTCAGTATTCACCGTTCTCAAGAACTCTTATTCAACGGTAAACATCATCCCCAAATTTCAATTGACACTGACTGCTCTCAAGGTACAGCTGGATGTCCGAATATAGTTTCAATATTCACTGATGACTGTCGAGCTGCTCATGATCAATGCATGTTGAGCAAAAACTTGAGCAAAACCCAAAACCCAACCCCAAGTTTCAATAAATGAGTAGAATCAAGTAAACGACGTGCATTCTTTGTATTCTGTGCAGACATGAGGACTATTCCATAGGTCAAAATTCCTCTTGGGCCCATGAGAAGTGTGGTATTAGTGGGAAACGATTTTTTATTGCAATAACTGCAATTAGTATCCTAGGAACACGTTATAAAGCTTTCCTTTAATTTAGCCTACACTGATACACTGACTAATTACTGACTTTGATTTAATTATGATTGAATTGCATATTGCTCATAACAAAGCAATTGTTTTCATTTTATGATTCAGAAATGTAAACAGACTTAATAAATATAATAGCTGCGCAATAAGTGCACCGCACGGTAAGACATATTTTATGATACGAAATTGGAATGATTTCATTTTTGGATTAATGTCGGCTATGGCAGACTGTTTAGGTGTGCGAAGATATAAATTATATGAAATATATAAAAAATTAAATGTGCACAAATGCCACAGAATACATGTAGGCTTGCAGAAAATGCAATAAGTACGAACTTTCAATGCGCGGTTTTGTCGAGCCCAAAATGAAACAGCCAACAAGCACAGGTATTTCATTTTTGAAATAGAAGTTTGATAGAAGATCAGAACTTCATGCTCTTATCATGTAGTTCTCCAAAATTTCAAATCAAAATATTAATTTTTACAGCTTTATTCAGCTCAATTTGTATATATGCAGCATTAATAGAAGACCCATGTTTTGTATCATTCACCCAAGGTCGACCAGAAACGCGAGTATTGTAATACTGTCAAATATTCGGATTCCTTTCTCGAATTATATCTTAATTCCTTGCTTCAATGAGCCAACTAACCTCCAACAGTGAATTGAAAAATATAGAAATTCAAAACATTTATCAGTGAACGAAGAATAATTTCGATAAATAACAGCAAAACTAAGTTTATCCGATTCTGTCTTAAGACCAATGTGCAAATGCATAAATGACGAAAATCCTTTCGAAAATTTTGAAGATTAAAAATTCTTGGCATTTATTTTCAAAATGACTGTTCGTTGACTATTTCATTGTAAGAGATTGATTGCACAACTCCATTCAACATTTTAAATAATACGAGTTCTGTCGCTAAATTACAGAACTCAGAGCGAAATTGATCTAGTATTTCAGTCGTTGATAATGTCCAAGATACGTTGCGGCACATCCACTTATAGCAGCAACATGCAAGCGATGAATAAATTTCTCGACCAATGTTTCCACAAGGGTTATTTATTACAAGCAAAAATGTTACGCTTTCGATAAACTTGTAAATGAAGACAGATGCTTGGACAATCGCAAACATCCTCTATACATTTAACTCAATCAACATAGCAAAAAGCGTGTGGCAAAACATGGGGCTTTTCTAAAATCAAACCAAAGACAAACACTTTAGCTTTTCAGAGATCATTTGTGAATCGAATGCTAGCCTTTGAAAGTGGAATTAATTTAGTATTCTTTACTACCTTTTATATTCAGCACTTGTCCCTTTTGCTCATGATTTATGCTACATTTCCTGTTTGTAGTGTTTATTTGTTGTGGAAACCTTGTAATTGGAGTTACGAGTAAAATATGAAACTCATGGTTCACAGTTCTCCCTCTCATTCTCCATCAGCATGAAAAAGAACATATCACAATAAATAGTCTTCCTAATATAAAATTAATGCGATCACTTGTGACTCAATCATTAGGCCTATCATTTTGACCCTTGCAATTGGAGCTTTTGCACATTTAAATTAATTTTTGTATCCTGCACATTCGACAGCTACCGGCAAATTAGACTTTGTATAATTCCCTTTATAAACATTATATTTGTAAAGTAGATTTAGGCCAATTGTAGGTCTATCTGTTTTTGTAAATCCTATTAATGGAGCTACAATACAAAACTCAGTTCATATTCATACCTTGCTTTTCTCTTTCTCTCTCGCTCTCTCTCTCTCTCTCTCTCCGAAAGTCTAATAGCAGCAGCTGTTAATTTTAATCAATTTCGCCTTTAGAATTAGCTGTTTGTCTGCTTATGGTGGTGTGTTCACGGCATTGATCGGAATATATCCTAAACTAATTTTACTTTTGATTGACAAGAAAATTGCCCTGGGTCTTCCAAGCGTCAAAATTAACTATGTCCGGATATAGAAGCTGCAGAAGTCCAAATAAAAACCTCGTTAATATCATCATCGATAACATTCCTTCCGAAGTTTCTTGTGGAAGACTTTATTTATTTCATATTACAAATGCATCGAACATTTTCTAAATTTCTTTCAATTCTGCACAATAGAACCGTTCTGAAAGTAAGTTCGCGTGATTCTTTTGTACGCTGAAAGATGACATTATTTTCTTTAGCGTCTTTGAAAATAGTATCGCGTACATTATTCAAACAATTTCATTACTTCTTAAGTCTTATATGTAAGCAGTTATCGTGCAATTTCTGTTAGTTCTCGTACATTGTTGAATTACATCGAATGATTATGAAAGGAAAGCATTCTACTACATGTCTTAGTTGAATCTGAATACTTTTGTTCGAAGGAACCTGAATAGCATTGAATTTCTCCAATTTCTGAATAAATGAATTGTCTAAATTCCTCGCATCTTATCTTATTATAAGTTTCGTTTCGTAAAAGATTCTCTATTTTAAGATCAATTCATCATTTTTGAGAATCATGAAACGCGAATGTTTATGGCGATTATGTGTGGTCTGAAACTTCATAATGACAATGTCGACTATTTTTAAGTTGTGTAATTTCTGAATTTTAGAATGGTTGTAATTTAAGGAAAGTTAATTCCATGGAAATCAGACCTTTCGCTAAGTCAATGCTGATGAAACATCCAGTACTAATTATAAATCCCTATCTTAAAGTGGTGCTTTATAAACTATTTCATCAAAATAATTTTACACCCAAAGAGAAATGATAACAATTTTTGAATCTTTACACAGCATCAAACTTTGAAGCTTTCACTGTATGATTAAGATTCTATTACGAAAAGGATTGTCAGTAATGCACGGGGAGCTGCCATTCAGTTACCGTTGTCATGACAATGTGTGCGCACCAGGGCAGGGTTGGAACCGGCCGGGGCCGGACCGTCGGCCGGCGTGATCAAAACCGACCGAAACTAAGCCGGCGTCTCTGTAGCCTACTAATTAAGGTTGGCAGACGCTCACCATAGACCGTTAGACATCATTCGATTTCTTGTTTTCTATGTAGCATACGGTAGGCTTACCGGTACTCTGAATAAGCAAGAGTTCCCGATGAAGCGCAACGCAGCTAATGTTCGTCAATCTCTTTCCGAATCATCATCCTCTATCAGGTAATCAGACAAGCATCCGTACTTTGATAATATATTTTGTACGCGTATGAAAAATATTGAGCGGGAATGCGCGTGATAACTCATCCATATCACCAACTTTCAATGATATTGTACAATGCAAAGTTCTATCAGCCGCTTTGAATAATTATGTTGTTGATTATTAGCCACTAAGGCAGTGGGAAAGTGTGGGTGCCTTAGCTTTGATGGTATTTACTCCATCCCCACCACTATCCTTCCACTGCCCTCCCCAGACTCTGGGGTTAGCCAGGTTAGTTGACCGCCGCCCAGCACTCGGAGTTGACGGGACATTTGTGCCGATGACCAGTCGGATGCCAGAGGGTGCCTGATGGGATCGAGAAGGAGGTCAGGAGGCTCCAACCCTTTCCATCGGAGGCTGTCCGTCAACCCCCCAATTAATTATGTTAACCCATTTGGAGAAAAACCCTTGTTCAAAATTCGACCTAAACCTTGCTTGGAAGGAGAGTTGGCAGAGCAGCAATGTACACAACAAATTCCTAATCGACGACCCAACAATGCGAATCCCTTGTTTTGATCTTCAACGAGCCCAGTGGACTCTGCTGAGCCGTTTCAGAACAAGTGCTGGCCCTTGCAAGGATTCTCTACATCGCTGGGGATCTCGGGAATCCCCTTTATGCACCTGTGGAGAGGTGCAGACGATGTTGCACATCGTGGAGAACTGTCATATCAAATCCTTCCGTGGCGGACTGAAAGATCTACACCAGACCTCCAATGATGCTATCCTATGACTGAAGAACTTCAAATTTTGACTTGTTGCATTTCTGCTTTTCCTTTGTACTATCTTCTGGCATACGATATATATGTATATATATAATAATTGTGTTGAGTTGGGAAGAACCAAGTTTTGTTCGATATTCAAAATAGAATCTCTTTTTTATATACTTTGTGATATATTTCGATCAGCACCTGCTGATCATCTTCAGGCAAGTGAATCTCTTCCGCATAATTCAAAGTAACTCAAAAATTACAAACATGGTAATGTACAAACAGAAATGAAAGGTAGAGGCGACAGATAGTACTGGGCTACCTTGTACAGGGACATCTATGATATAAGATATCTAAGGGACGCTCAACTCCCATACCATGTACTGGACTGGAGTCCACTGACTTTGGTAGACTTGATTAATAATGATAGTTTGCATCTGGATAAAACCTTGGAGCAAGTGGCAAACAATTCACTTCATTATTGTAAAATGCATCAGAATCCAGCTGAATTGATTGCTGTACATACAAATTAGCACGCCCGGCCCAGTCTTGCAGAGAAATTGTCGGAAGAATCTGCACAGTGCTCATGTACAGTACACATACAAGCACAATCATCGATGGTCAATTTCAAATAAATTGTGACTTTATTTATTATCTGATTTTCCCATTATCTTATCTAAAACCCCATCTTGTATAATAATTTGAACCACTAGTGGACTTTATTCGAGAATTTAAGAGCAATGAAGCGATATAACGTGTGATCTATTTCCGGCCTTGAATTACTCAACTTTCACTAAGCGAAAATTGATGGCTATTTTTATCACAGTGATGCGCAAATGTCTTCATATTCACCGACGAAATTTATACTGATTTCGTAATCAACTTAGATCCATATCAGTGCTGTTCCTGAATTGCCTAATATGGTAGGACCTTAAAATCGTGGAAAGTCACCAATCACCACCGCTTGGTTTGCTTTTTATTCAATATGATATTTGCATTTCATGAATCACTGACATGATAATCACATTATTTTTGTTCGTCGGAGTCTTGATTATAATTTGAAGGTCTCACAGGTGATGGTCTATAATCACGAGATGTCTAATAAGAGATAAAATATATTGATATCGGCAACCAGTCACTACGGGGAGACGCACTTGGAAAGACAGACTTGTTTCATCCAGATGTGCAGAAACTGCCGTTATTAATCAAGCCTACTAAAGTCACTGTTCTCCAGTCCAGTACATGGTATGGGAGTTGAACGTCCCTTAAGTAATAGATAATGGATGATTTTGAGATCATTGTGGAACTTATTAACCGAAGGCCGCTAGGCCTGAGGTTAATAAATTCCATATGACCGAAATAAATCATCCATTATCTGTTATACTGCATGATGTAGATATGTGTTTCAGATGAGGTTAAAAATTTCCATAATTACCTCTAAACACGGATATCTTAGAAAATTTATCTTAATGTATACTGCCTGACATAAAAAATGCTCCACTCAAATATATGAACTTTATTCCACTCACACTCATGAATTATAAGATAGCATTTTATATAAAACATTATATTTGAATAAATGGGAGACATTAGTACCGAGTATGACCTCCCCGCACTGAAATGCAGCTTTGAAGTCTCATCGGCATCGAGTCGCAAAGATGATCAAGCCGTTCCTGATGCAGCAATGACCATTGATCGATGAGTCTCTCTGAAAGAGCTGTCAGTGTTGTTCACGCGCTTTGCATTGATAATCCATGAAATACATGTTTGAAATTCAAAGATTTTATGGACAGTCCTAGATTTTGTGGATTGCTAGTTTATTGCAATTTTTCAGTGCGCATTTACTAATGGAAAATCAGACACAGTGGCCCATTTTAGACTTCAATGCCTTCCCAAATGGCATGATTTCGGGACTGAGTCTGAGTGAAATAAATGAATATATATCGTTTGATAACATCTCATCATCATCCTAACAAGACATTGGTGGAATTTCCAGTGAAAATTGAGCTGCCATGTCTGGTGTAAGCCATGAGCAGCTTGCCGCTGCAATAAAAGAAACCATCCCTAGTGGCACGATGCAAAGAAACAATGGTCAATCGCCATGTATATCAAGTGGTGTAGACAGCGAAATGTCTCACCAGAGGAAAAATTTCCCATACCATCGAAAAATGAATTGCTAATTGCATTCAACGAATGCATTGACCACTGGTTAGCCAAATTCATATTTGAACTGAGAAAGGATAATGGCACCAGATATCCTCGAAGTAGTCTGATTTCAATCACTGCTGGTTTGAAGAGTTATTTCAAAGCTCATGGCAAATATGTAAATTTATTCAATGATGAATGCTTCGCACATTTCAGAGACATATTAGATGTGGCATGCAAAAATTCTTCGCGCGTGATTCCTAACACTCCTAGACGACAAGCCGAAGTATTATCATTTGACGAAGGAGAAAAAATGTGGAACGTTGGTGTTTTGGGAAGTGATACCCCAGAAAAACTGATAAACACGATTTTTTCTTGAATGGTCTACATTTTGCTCTGCGTAGTGGGCAAGAACATTGTACTTTGAAAGTCAACCAAATAAATTATCAAACCAACCGCAGAATGTCAGTATTACTCCATTGAATATGTAGAATGTGTTTCGAAGACGAATAACGGAGGCTTGAAATCAAGAAAAGTGGAACCGAAGAGAGTTAAACATGCTGACTACAACAGCATCAACAATCCGCAACGATCTCACGCACTGCTTTTGCAGAAATATTTAGAGCGTCTATCCAGTGATCTCAGGGATGAGAACGCCGTGTCACAAAAAATCCTGAGTATCTCTTCCAGGGGAGCCCACTTTCAGCTTTGATATCATAACACGTAATCAAAGAGTCAATTTTAAATAGCTATGAATCTTTATGCGCCTACACACTATAGACCCTTTAGCTGCGACTAAAAAACATTGATTGTACTAAGGCCACAGACAATAATAAATTGTAGCTCAACCTTATTGAGGCAAAGTACCGGGACAAAATCTCTCTTTTGGGAGTGTAACTAGTAGACTTTGATGCTTTATAAAGCGCCTCAGCATCTAGTAGAATTTTGATGTTTTGTAAAGCGCCGCAGCTATTACAATTTTGATGCTTTGCAAAGTGCCGCTGTAGCTAGTACAATTTTGATGCTTTACAAAGCGCCGCAGCATCTAGTAGAATTTTGGTGTTTTGTAATGCGCCGCAGGCGAAACCTCCACCTTTTAGGAGTGTAACTAGTAGAAGTTTGATGTTTTTTCATGCGACGCAGGCAAAAACTCCAGCACTATGGGTGTGCAACCAGCAGAATTCAAGCTTTTTAAAGCGCCTAGAATGTAGAAAGCATTTTCTCTGCAATTATATGACGCAGGAATTACAACTTTTCGGAGCTCAATGTTATTTCAAAATATGAGGGAGGTTTTCTGAAATAAAATTTCTTGGCGTGTGTGATGAGTTTCACAATGTGCGAGTAGTAATATATCCCGTACACAGTAGAACAAATGGAATTGTTTACTTCAAAATGTACGGTGTCGGAGAGGGGACCTGCTTAAGAGTCAAAAAACGTACCAAGGAAACATAAATCACGTAGCGGGTAAACAACATAATAAGTAACCCACTGATCACTAGAGGGGCCACTCATCGTCAGAGGGGCCCCATTGATCGTCATAGGGGCCCACTGATCACTAGAGGGGGCCCACTGATCATCAGCTCAAAGGGGCCCATTGATCAACAGAGGGGGCACACTGATCGTCAGAGGGGGCATACCGATCGTCAGAAGGGACCCACTGAACACTAGAGGGGCCACTCATCGTCAGAGGGGCCCCATTGATCGTCATAGGGGCCCACTGATCACTAGAGGGGGCCCACTGATCATCAGCTCAAAGGGGCCCATTGATCAACAGAGGGGGCACACTGATCGTCAGAGGGGGCATACCGATCGTCAGAAGGGACCCACTGAACACTAGAGGGGGCCCACTGATCGTCAGAAGGGGAAATATGGATAATCTAAATTGTAATAACTTGTGATCAGGGGGTCTTATATGCAACGCATTATGAAGATGCTGTCTTAAGAAGGGATCATGCGTTGCTTCATGAAGATGTCATTCCATCTTAGGGGCCCACGTACCTTACCCCATGCCCCTCCAATTTCACTGCATTTTCTGGTGAATCTCAGAAATGACCCAGATGGCCGTAAAAAATCTGGAATTCCGGATAAATCCGGAAGATTCTCTTCCGTGTGATCTGGATGATTTTTGCCTCACACCAAAGAAGTTATTCAATGATGACAATCCATGGTATAAGGTGAGTTATATTTCTCCGAATGTGCATTATAGGATGCAAACTTCAAAGTAGTAGTAGTAGTAGTAATTTCATCAGTAAATAATTAATTTAGCATGACTTATTTTTACAGTTTTGAATGATACTGAAATGGTGACTACGCAAGCGAATGAAAAGTATTAGATGGATTCTGCAGTAGTAACATATTGTAAAGTAATGAAATAAAATACATATTTGAATAATAAGTGCATTTTATTTTTAAACTCATTGAGCATTCATTTGTTTTTATATCTTACAGTTAATTTCATTTATATATGTCATATACAGAATACAGCAGGCAAAAATTAAAAAGTATCTCGCAACTATCATATACGATAAAAATGATGAAATAACGAATTAAATAAATGAAATCATATGAAAATAATATTCATCTTTATTTTTAGGCCGTACCGATGGGTCACAACACCTTGCGAAATATGATGAAAAAGTTGTGCACTTTAGCTGGTATCGAAGGCTACAAAACAAATCACAGTCTTCGGGCAACCTGTGCAACACGCCTCTTCCATCAAAATATTGATGAGCAGCTTATAATGAGCAGAACTGGACACCGTTCCACTAAAGTTGTCCTGTCATACAAGAGACCATCGGACACTGATTTTCATCACACAAGCGTTGTCATAGACTGGAAATCAGTAAGAAACATGGTCAATGTTCCAAATTCTGAAAGTAAAGCTCCAGAAAGGAATTTCCATTTCTATCAGGGGTGTTATGTTACTCTCCACAACAAGTAGGCCAACTTTATAGCGTGCTGTTAATGTTAACGACTTTCCATGATATTTTCAAAATGCTATGTTATTTGATCATGCAAATATATCGAGGTAATTATTGCCTCTACATACCACGCAAGGAGGTCTAAATATCTATAATTGTACAGGATACAGAATGACGCTTTCTGTGAGAGAGCTTCGAAGGCCTGTTACAGAGATATAGGAGCATGTCACAACACTGAATGAATTTGCAATATTTTGCAAGTTTTGTCGAATTTTTGTGCAACCTCTGAATTTTCTGCTCTCTTTCATTGTCATTGAATCGAATGTGAAGATCGGGAGATATTTCATTCAAAACTTTCCTCATTTGAAAAATATGGAACCAGTGAATTCCGCAGCATTTGTCTTGCTGTTCAAAATAAGTGTAGCGACTACTTTTTTACTGTAGATACGTTGGGAACCAAAGGTAAATTTTTTCGTTGTATGCTCAATGGAAAACATGTAATAGATAATAGATGATTTTGAGGTCATTATAGAACTTATTAGCCGAAATAAATCATCCATTACCTGCTATAATGCATGCTATAGATATGTTTCAGAAGAGGTTAATAATTTCCATAATTACCTCTGTAAACAGATATCTCTCATAATTACCTCTAAACACGGATATCTTGAAGTCTGTATCTTGCTATTTCACAAGTTTTTGATTAACATTTTTCCATTATGAAACATGACAGGTCACCATGCTATGGTAAATTTTACATGATTATTGAGATTCAAATTTCTAGAGATAGAAAGCATACAGTTTCTATTATAGCAGCTTGAGATAAGGATGTGTCAGCTTGCAGGCTGCATAATAGCAACAATCGGTCGGTGAACAAAAAAAATGGAAGATTTTATTTATCTCATGGAAAATTAACAAAAGCAAATGGTAGCCTAATTGAATGCGCATGTAGTGAATAGCTTAATTTTGCAAACCTGTTCCTATTATGCGTTGCATCAAACGCAGTTATCTGCAAAATACTATATTTCAGCATCTCGCATTTGAAGTTGAAGGTCAATAGTCTATATCGACAAGATTGCTATTTTGATGCCCTTTTAAATGGCATGATTTTTGGACCTTGATATGTTTTGGAATAGTGAATGGTTGTCTCGACATAACGCATTGTCTAATTTTCACAAAATTCTGATCAACATTGCAGAAGGTTAATGCATTTTTACACAACCAAAATGATGTTTGACGGATTATGATAGAATATATAAACAATGGAAAGGTTGCAGTAAAAAAAGAGGCTGAATATTCAGTGAAATTTTGTGAAGAAATGCAATGTTTTTGGTTGATCACACTCAACGTAATAATGACGGTAGCAACAAGAGGAAGAGTTCTGTTTATCATCCAAAGAAACGCTCTAGCTCAACACCGATAGTGACTTGGACATGGTATGTTGATATCATATCACTACAAAATATATGTTGGGCCGTCACATTGCGCAGTCAAAACGTTCTTTTTGCAAAGATCATCCACAGTAGAACTACAGCTGCACCTGGTAGAATGACCACTATCAAAGCTGGGATCGTTCAACAAAATGGCTTCTCTCAATGAGCGCACTAACAGACATTGCCGCAGCAAAAGCAAAGTGAGCGATTGCAAGTCCATTAGAAAACTCTTCAAACCTGAAGGCAAAATCCGAAGATGCTTTTTCTAAGTCTATTATGCCTAGTCACCGTCACCTATATCGTTGCAAAGTAGGTAAATCTAGGTACTATAATATCTAGGTAATTATGGTGCTATATAACGACTTGATTGTGGAAATTATTAACCTGTATACATAGAAAGCTGCACAATAACATGCATTATGTATAATTATAGATATCTAGACTTCCTTGTAACACGACTTTTGTGGAAATTATTAACCTGTGGTCATAGAAAACCTTACAATATCATGCATTATATATCCTACATTAATCATAGATGTTCCTGCCTTGTACCAGCAGCCAGAGCAATTTGATAGCTTTGATCTGACTGATATAGAACAATATTTGAAGCAGGTAGTGCATGGTATGCAATGAATGGTCGATTGCAATGAAAAACTGACAGTTATCGGACGATTGCAATTAAAAACTGTCAGGTATCGGGAGATTGCACTTTAAAACTGACAGTTATTGGACGATTGCAATTGAAAACTGACAGGTATCGTACGATTGCAATTTAATACTGACAGCCATCGGACGATTACAATTTGAAACTGACAGATAACGGACGATTGTATTTAACACTGTCAGTTATCGGACGATTGCAATTTGAAACTGACAGATAGCGGACGATAGTAATAAAATGGTTATGAGCCAGACAATCTTTTAAACCCCATTGTAAAATTTTGAGGAGATTGATCTGACATTGAATTTGAAATGAGTGTTCTGTATGATGAGGACTTGAAAAGGGTCGCTATCCATCTTGGATTGAATTTCCTTCCGCCTGGCATCCATAATGCTATCTTGCTAATTGTAATCACTTAGGTGGCAGCTGACGAGAATATTTTGAATGTTTTAAATATGATATTTTGAAATTAAGGAAATTTCATTTCGATAAAGGTGAGAAGATATAACTATCGTATGAGTGTGAAAGCGAAAGGGTGGGAGTCGATGAGGGAGGTAAATTGCAAATTCATCACTTTTCAATTGTAACAAATATGCTACAAGAATACATGCAAAGGAAAACTCTGACAGCCATAGAACGAGTCTGCCGAGTTCTACTTGGTTCCTCTTCTTGTCATGCAGAATCAAAGAAAGGCACGTACAATAGGCAGCAGATTGACTTTTTAGGTAAAAATGACATCTTCTATGTCTTCTCTGATTGAGGGAAACATGCCTATTAAGAAGTTAAGAGACATTATTTTTGGCATGGAATGTTTTCATGTCATTTCCTAACATGTGTATGTGTTATTATCATACTTCTGATGCATGCGAGAATGTGGTCATTTTAGGTTAAAATTGTCCAAGATGTTTGGTTTGCCACTAGTAGGATGCTTAGTACGGAGTCTGAATCAGGGATGCGGAGTCCTCCGACTGCGGGGGTTGATAGGACTCGGGCTTTTAATAGGACTCCGACTACGGGTGGCCAGTATATTTGGTCTAGTCTTCGTAAAAAACTGGTAATCTGCATCATAGATCATTATAGGCTTATCTGAACCTATCTTTAGTGATCATTTCTGTATCCATTATTAATCTTTTCGATAAAAACTTATCAAATGTCGCTTTAAGTTGGATGCATGCGACTCGGCTCCTCCCATCTTGCTGATGTGTACTTCACACGGCTTTTCTCCAGCCTCTACCAGGCAGGAAAATCCCCATCCTTCTTCAAAAAATATGAGTACACTTTCGATTTTAATATGTGCTTTGGAGGAGCCATGACACACGATTAACGTGAGGGTAAGAAGTAGACCTAATGTTCTCAAACAAACCACTATTTCATTTTTGTCTCTGATGTGACCTCTTGTGCGTAGGTGTGATCGAGGCTAGGAAGGCTTGTCTCATAGAGTAGGTATATTACCTGTATATCCCTACTCTATGGCTTGTCTTCTCCTTTAAATCACCGAGTGAAAAGACAATCCTTTTTTTACTATCACGCTCCATTCCCACAACTACAAGCTATTCATGCACTGCTGTCTCTGTACTTTGTTTGACCGGAAAAGGTTGACTTCAAGACACTGACAGCTATGCACGAGAATAAATAATTTGCATTATAATTCGGGTCTAGTTACAGGTCGGAGTCCTATCATTTGATGGGACTCCGACCCCAGCAAAAATGATAGGACTCCAGGACTCTGACTCCGACTCCGCATCCCTGGTCTGAATGTGTTTGTCATGATAGACGCAGGATGAAACGACTATAATGAAATGAATATCATTATATGTCAAAAATTGTGGTTCTAGACTTTCTATTTTTCACTTAATCAGAGAAAACATAGAAGATCTCACGTTTGCCAAAAACTGCAATCTGCGTCACATTGGATTAACATGTGCTTTTCTTTGATCTTGTCTGACAAGAAGAGGAGCCAGGTAGAACCCGGCAGGCGTGCAGATTCGTAATAAGATTACAGTGTGCATCATCATAAGAAAGTTTCATTTTTGGCCACCTTCCCTGCAGAAACTCGTTCTGGCTGCCGGACTTATACCCACTCTGGCTTCAAGTAGGAGGTCAATCCAAGTAAGCCTATCCGATTTTAAATACACAAAACATCGTCGTTATTTTGATGGAATTTTATTTTGTTGACTCTTGAGCGCTTTCGCGGCCTCTCTTCATGAGGAGTACGGCCATAATGACAATGACAGAACAGAGATTCAAAGAATGTCACAAACAACGAATAATCAATAAAGACACAGAGATCTACAAGCCACTGACATGATGTCATGCAGGTAGAAGCGAAGCAATCATAAATAAAGTTGCTAATGGTAGAGGGCACGTAACTTACATCACAAAATAAGATACAGAAAATGAAGTGTAAATAATATAAAAAGGGACGGAAAATCATAATGACAAAAAAATTATCACCAAGGCAAAGACAAAACGTGTTTGGGTTCCTTTTGAACACAAAGTAATGGACGATTTTAGTGGTAAAAATTGATAGACTTTCATTTGATCATGGATTGCCAATTTGAAAGGTTTTGAGCTCAATAATGTGAGTCTTTCATCAATAGAACCGATCATGCAGAAGCTAAGACAGAACCTATCACATTGCAATGATATCATTGACGTTGATTAAACGCATATCATCATTGCCCATAACAGAGAAAAAATAAATGCCGCGACCCGGAATCGAACCAGGGACCTTTAGATCTTCAGTCTAACTCTCTCCCAGCTGAGCTATCATGGCACATCACGCACTGTTACTCATGAAATAGTAGCAGCGGTAACAGTGACAAAAGCGTGGATCAAGATCCAAGCTAGTGGTGTTTACACCACGAAGGTCTACCATGAGTTCAGCTTTCCAGTGGTGCTATACACTGACCTGAATATTTTTGCTGCCGAACTCATCAGTTTCGCTAGAATTTCTTCGGATACGTCCGCCTTCATATCGAGAGCTAATGCATTTTTAATATCTTCAAGGACAGAGGTTAGGTCTATGAGGTCAATCCACTAGTAATTTCTTGTAAATGATCCTTCTCGAGAGATAGGCTGCTTGATTTTAAGTTTGGTTGTTTTTCACCTCGCCAAATAGGCTACCTTCCATCATTGAAATATTTGGCTAATCGCTATTATCCTTATGTTCTCATGTATCCAAATTTCATTTGCAATTCAGTTTTGGCTATGCTTCCTTAGGTTTGGAGAGACCTTCCTTAATCATTCGAAATGGTTGGTCTGGCCTTGCTTCCATCTTGCTTTCACCTTAGGCCGAAATCTTGCTTTATGCAGTCACATGGTTCCTCTCTGATGACTCTTACTTGATGATCTTATTTTGGTTCCTTCGATTTCTTGGTTTTCTTCATTCAAAATTTTTTGTTAACTTCTCGTCATGTTTTATGCCGCTTTATGCTTTTTTTTTGGGGGGGGGCTATATTTTAAGCATTGAATTACTCAATGGACTTTCAGTAGTTTGATTTATTTCACGATCTTCCACCACGGTGGTTGCTTTAATTTTGTTTTCTTCTGCATCCTGGATTCTTCGAATTTTTTTAGTCGTGCAGTGATTCAATTTAGTCATTGGATGCACATCATACTGTGGAAGTCTTAATTTCAGTCTTGATCCCCAGAAGCTCGTTTTGGCGGCTGTAATAATATCCACACACAACTAGCTTACCATCCTAAGATGAACTATCGTTCATTCGATCAATAATTCAATATCGCCTAAATCAAAATTGAAAGAATCGATTCACCACCTTTCGATTTTTCATTATGAATATCAATTCACATGTGACCATTAGGACGCATACTCCCCGCCTATTGGTAGCTGATCAGAGTCAGTGCAGACTCACTATAGCCCTTTTTAACGAACATTCATCTATAACGAACATCATTCATGGATCCCATTTTTTCTTGATATCAATCAGAATCGAGAGGGAAAATAAATTGTTGAGACTCGCATTGCTATCAAGATTTTAAAACTTGCTTGGTCACGATCATTTATTTTGAATAATGTTGAATAATGTATTCCAGATAAAAGGCTATTTCAAATGATATGTAAAATTGTAAAATATATACAAATATTTAAAGAATTTTATAGAAATTAAGCTGGTCCATAAGATGACTGATGAGAGTTCCTACAGTCAAACCAGTCAAACTCATTTTTTTCTATCAAAACACATAAATTAGAAGTAATCATAAAACAATTGGCGATCGAAAATTGCAAATTGTAACAAAAAAGCTTGACACTTGTAAGTCACGTTTTAGGTTTGTCAGCAGGAAAACCAACCAGCTTTGGATTTCGGGTCCTTTAATTTCCTGTATGTCCTAGTTGTCGGAGCCCGCTGTGGAACAGCGGACCCTGCGATGGACACAACGATCGAAGCACTTGTTGCCAGGGGTTTCTCAAAAATAATGAGAATTTTGCTACAACTTATTTTGATCGAATACTGCAAATTAATTGAAATCTCCAAACCGTTCATCTTGTGGGACAACGCTCACCCTCACACCGCCGCTGCCACCGTGAAAAAAGTGTAGGAGCTTGGATTTCGCCTGCTCAACCATCCGACGTATTCGCCGGACCTCGCAATTGCTGACTTCCACCTGTTCGGATCAATGAAAAAGCAAATGCGAGGTCGTGTCTTCAGCAGTCGTGACGAGGTAATCGCTGCCGCCAACGATTCGCTCTGCACTTTTCCGGGGAAGTTTTGGGAGGAAGGGGTGAACAAAATGCTGCAGCATTACGAAAACTGTATCGAGATGAAAAGCGAATGCGTGGAGAGCGCCAAAAAGGAGGTCGACAGTTTGTCGAACGAGTCGTATGATTAAATGATTCACAAGCATGTTAAGTCATTTGTCGCTATTTTTGAAATCAAAAAAACAACCGTGCTGAAAATCGTATTTTGAAATCGAATTTCAGCATTTCAAAATGGCCATAACTTACGCGCATATGCACCGATTGCGCTGAAAGTTTCACCACAAATCAGATTGATTGTAAAGATAAATTTGTAAAAATTTCAATTCACTTGCATTATTCGTTCTAAAGTACATGAAAAATACCAAATTTCTGCAACAAGTTCATATGCTTACACACGATATGTATGGTACCACAACGGAGGTCTTTAACCAAATAACCTCTGTTAACAAAATAATATTAGTAATCCTTTGTGCCCTTTCAACAACATACTGAAAATCCAGCAAATGCGTTAAATTATGTTTGGCTCGCGGATACATGAATACTCATTTTTCGGGGAGAAGCTATCTGGAAGATTTTCTAATGGAATTATGAGCGAAGCTGTTGATGATAGTCTCTTAATATAAAACCTTTCACCGATGAAACGGCCTATTTACTTTAAAAAGGATGATATCATGCAAGTTACGTACAATATAAAATATAGAAATTTACAATAATTGTAAATTTCTATATTTTATATTGTACGTAACTTGCATGATATCATCCTTTTTAAACTCATTGTTTAACTGCAATGTTAATTATTACAATGTCCAATCAATTATATTTTATATCAGACGTTGAAATAAGTTTTCTTTAATCAATCATATTCTAGTATAGAATAAAGATATTGCGATTGTTAGCATCAGACAAAATCTGTGATCCAACTATGAAAATCTACGGTCCGTAGATGCCCTGGAAACAAACAGTAGTTATGTGGTCAGTTGATGGATTTCATTCAAATGTGCATGACATATGCTCCACTGACTTGCACAACATTCTCTCTGATAAAGTTGTCATTGTAATAACCTTCAAAGTCGATGAGAAATATAGCATTTAATAATAGTGAAAAGCCTCTCTGGTTTGCTTAAGTCAATAAAATGTTAATTTGTCGCCAAATGTGAAATAGAGATTTGTTGATAAAAAATGTGGAAGAATTTAATTAATTTTCTGTCACGGTAATCTGTAAACACCTAGAAAGTCATAACCACATATTAATGCATGATATGTACATTATATCAGTTTTCAATTATGATTCTCTGATTTCTCCACAGCAATCACAAATTTGGAGACATGAGCAGAGATATGAAAATTCTTTTCTAACGGCTGTGACGCATACAAGTGTAAAAAAGGAGGTAAATTCTTTCGCCAAGCCTATTGACGTCCCTTGTTTGTTCACAAGAAAGGCGTTGCGAAACACGTCAACCGATCTTTGATCTCACCGCCGTTTAACTTGCGTTGCCGATTAGTGTACACCATGTGCAGGCTACAGGAGAAAACGTAAGAACCCAAGTGAAGCGATTATTTCTGTATCATGGAACAAGTACCATCAAAATTACTCCAATGATATCGCTTTTGTCTATTTAAAGATTCAACGAGACGGGATTGCTATTACTATACAAGGACTTTCGAAGTGTGAAAATCACGCTGTTTGCTTCAATGGATATTTGCCGACAGAAACTGCTGTTAGTTTTTTAATTTTCTACTTTAATCTTATTGATTCATTTCCTGTGCTCAGACAATCAGATCAGTTTTTCGGCCTGAAAACTCTGCATTAAAAGTTTTCATCGACTCTAGTTTTGGCGACGGATTGTGTGAGCGATGTGACAATGGTCGAAAGATCATTGACCTGGGTTTCAGAGTTTCAGAAGTATGACTCTCTCTCTCTCTCTATTTCTTCATCTTCTCTATTTCTCCTCTCTCTCTCTATTTCTTCTTCTTCTCTCTTTCTCTCTCTCAAAGTTCAGAATTCTGGGGGTTTAGCCAGGGATTGCAAATACCGGGGGGGGGGGGGTTGCAACCACCCGGATCCTAGACACGGGCGGATCCCAGATTCTATGATCAAAAGTGATAACACTGCATGTAATTCGCTTTCATTATCATGAAACATTGAATAGTCTGGTTCCTGAGATTAAGTTTAAATTATGCGTTTCATAATACACAAAAACATACTAGTGAAGTGATATTGAAATCATCCTAGGATTTTGCTATGCAGTTGTCACTCTGGTTCTGAGTTATTATTTCCTTTTTTACAGAATATCATCACTGAATATCACGGGATGATTGCAGGTATCTAAAATATCGGTAATACAATCTGAGACTGATCATAGATTAATACGCACTCTTTCTTAAGACACGATAACTGTATTAATTATGAATTTCTGCATTAATTAAGTTTACAATTGCCACGATTGTCAATTAAAAAAACAATTTCAACAACGATAAATAAGTATATTTAATCAAAAGAAAGGAAAGACAGTAAATTTGCTTTTATTTGTGTTTATTTAACTAATATAAGCATATCCAACTATTATAGACTTATTAGCAATTACAGCTATTGTTCATTGTGAGTGTAATGCAGTCGGATCAATATCATATGTTTGGAGAAGCACAATGGATCTTTTTTATATTATAAGCTTTAAAGTCATGGATGTCCATTCATTCCTCGGTGTGGGTTAGTAAAGCGGGTGCAGTGGTCACAAGACTACAACGGTAACATGACAATTAGAATGAACAAAGCATGAAAAAGTTACTGCATCTTTTTTGCACATTAATAGATGGTCATTCAATGCCGAGCTACAGATATTCCTGGATAAAACATTTCTATTAAGATTTACATTCGCATTCTTGGCTGCCACTCCCAACTCTAAGTGAGTTTGAGGTTCTATCGTAAAATAGGATTTTTCACAGCATTAATGACCATCAACATCTCATTATACACGCTCTTCGCTGGGTCCTCGATCCGGATCTTGACCCGGTGCAATCCCTGGGTTTAACATGAAATACCCGTTAATACGTTAATATAGTCTCTCTCCCTTACTCTTTCTCTAAATTCAAATTCAAATTCAAAATGTTCATTGTCCAATAACTGGGTGCAAACAGAACTTAAATACAATTATGTGATACTGTTATCGATGCGGCATGCATAATGTATGAAGAAATGACTGGAAGATGACAATGGATGATATGAAAAGTAAAATCACACTTCACCAATGGCTCCTCATTTCTTCCCTCTTTCTCCCTCCCTCTCTCCACTGATCTTGATTTCATGGAAATTGAAGTTGAATCAGTCCGACTTCGGCTCTGAAACTATTGAATTTATCGCCTAGAATCAATGGGATAATCATGCTCAATCTTAGCATAGAACGGCATGTTGTACGTCATAGATGTTCCGTTTGACATTTGTGCATATCTCACTTCTATATATGTCGATCATTAATTGCCCTGGTCTTAGCATTGTAATAAGTGCTACAATGGGTAAACAAAGTGGAGCGGAACATAATCCTATCCCAGCTATTGTATGCGATGGTAGCAAGAGTCATTGCTATACGTGCAAGTTTCGTGCTTCTGTTTTGCATTCAATTTTTAGCGTTATCCAAATGCTTCATATTAAAACGTTCCTTAATTTATCTCACACGCATCATTTCATTGTTGTACATTTTTTTGTAATTAGTGATGATCCAACAATGCACAGGCTGGTCAGATAATAAAAAGGATGCAGCAAATCACTATACAAAAGCTTATTACATACAGTGCAATTTTTATGCCATTAAATTGATAGCAGTGTATTGGCAACTTCATATCAGTAAATTGCAAACTACAACTTTAAAAACACAACCAAAGCAATCCTACTACTTCTGACACATTTAATAATAAAGTGTCAAGAGTTTCGATCCTTGAATTTACCAGTAAGAGCGTCACATTAATTATTTACTTTCAGAAAAGCATTGAAACTATACAATTTAAACATTTTAAACATATTCAGAAGATATCTTGTGGCATTGATGACAACTTTACGTTAGATTAATGACTGGCTATTAAAGAAAATGCATTAAAATGTGATCAATGTTATGCAGGAAGTACAGTCCGAGGAGTACATGCAAGAATAAAGATTCACACACAAACATTCAAGCATTTCCTAACACAAGCAAACTTGCTTACCGTCAACCCTCGTTCCTTTCTCCATCAGGATTTTAGCAACAGGCACTAACAATTTACGTTTCAGAGAAGCCATTTTCATCAAAGATTGACGTCCTCCATTGAATAACAAGGAAGTGCGTTAAAGTTGTCAAATTCTAATTTGCTAATTTCTGCTCTACATATCTTAAATATATGTGTAAATTTCTATTTTTCGAATTATATAGGCGGCTTAATTGCTTGATATCATCCTTTTGCAAATGATCATTTTGCAAGTTTTATCGGTCAAAGAATTATAATAAATAATGTCATCAGTAGTTTGGCTTACAATGTCTGTCTTAACTAAAAGCCTAGGAAATATAATCAAATTACATCAAAAATATTGAAAAACACTAGCAAGTTGGGTCAGATCTTAGTTTTGGGTATACCCAAGTTTCAATCATGTAGTATCTCCCAAAAATCAGATCCGCCAAGAGTTACCAATTTTACTGAAGTAGGCTATGCATTTCCTAGGCAATATTTGTGTGAAAATTAAGATTCAAGTGCCAGTTGTGAATTGTCGCACATGTGTACACTTAAATATATACAAAACAATAAGCTTGGATTGCGCACGCTGGTAAACAAAGCAGCACATGCTATTGAAAGTGCATGCATGTATTGTACACGTCATATTTGCGCCTCATTACAAACAAACTTTTATTTATTTTATTTACTGCAAAGAGTTAAGAATTTAATGAGCTTTTGATGATAATTTGAATGGAGCGCATGTAATGCATTCTGTTTTCTAATTCCCTTTTTTCTTTCATCTGTATGGGTAATATCAATGTGTTTTGAGTTATTATCATAGTTTCTGCTTGTCATAGATTTAGATTTTCCATAGAATAGCTTTATAATTTTGAAAATCTTATGTAGAAATTTGTATGCATGTATTTCTCAGTTACTAGATTATTTCCCTGATGCCGGTAGGATGCTCCTACATACCTTGGGCATGAATTTACTATAAGTTAATTATGAAAAGTGGTTGTTTTGTTTAGAAGAGTATGAGAGAAAGTTTGAAAACCATCTAGTTTTACTGAAAACCCTTAGCTTCAATCGCAAAGTTCTGAAATTGCTATATTTGAATTCATGAAATGATGATGTTGTATTCAACTACAGCAGAATTCTAGTTGGATTTGGTTTCAACTTTCGACTTGTGTCAGTGAACGATTGGCGCCTCCAAGAACATGATCTTCTGGGCGTGTATTGCCAGATGTAAGCACACCTGCAAGGTGATGTTATACAAAGAATCCTTCTGTAACGGTTTCATGTCAATCAAGCTACTTGGACAATGTGTCTGATAAATCCCATTGTCGATACTTGATAATTCGTTACGGCTCGCGAAAGCTCCGGTGTGCATACGCTTTCACCCAACGTCTTTTTATAACAACTAATATTTTACTTTGGCAGCTGATACTTTTACTGGGCAGAAGGCGCGACTAAGACATGAAAATTTCTGATGAATCCGAAGCCAAAAACTATTTTTAGATCTAAATCGACCTACTTAAGAGAACCAGGCTGCTTTCTGTGTAGGCATAAAAAAGAGGAAAATACATCTACGGTCCAGCACTCAATCGATGAGAACATAAGTATTCTGATTTTTGAAGCGCTGAACGATTTCGATGGCCGGATAGTTCATTTGGTCAAGGCTCTGAGTTCGCGTCTCTCTGCCTGGTGCGGTGCTGGTCTATCGCATTCACCATACGCATTCATAAACCTCACTTGAGGGTTGAGAATAAGCAACGGATGGAATTTGCCTTGTCAGTTCATAATAAAAATTATGTTTGGAAAAGTCACGTATTGGATCATAAAATAAACAAAGAAATTAAGCAATGCTTTCAGCAATTCAGATCAGATCCATTGGTTTAATAACTGATAAACTGTTCTTTATATTTTATGATACAATGCTTCAGTTCTCAAGACACATTTTAGAATGAGCAATGTTCAAGCCATATCTTCCCTTAGCTACTCTGGCTTCCTACCTTAAATGAGATGCATCTATAAAGCTAGAAAATATAAGGACCTCTATTCCATCCAACTGTCATGATAATTTCATAAGAATACACTAGCATATATTTCGAAATCAAATCAAAAAATATTTTCTTTGAAGCGTGTCAATATTAAAATGCTCGCCTTATTGTTTAAGTTTCATGTTTTGTTAAGACATGTTTGGTGCACCGAATACAACAGGAGCTAGCACGAAGTTGTGTAAGGAACGATGTCCTATACCTGAAAATAGCATAGTACACCTCTTGACTACTTAAGAACTGAGCGTCTGACAGATCATATCGCTTATCTTTCACATATCACTTGGATTTAAAAAGCACTGTGTATAAATTAAGGTTAAAAGCATAACTTGTTTTTTCAATGTATTGAAACACGACTTTAAACATGCTTTTTGAGAATTTCTCATTTTAATGGTTTCTTAAGGCATTTGATCAACTTCTGATTATAGAAGATATTGATGAAAGTTGGTTTGATGACAGAGACAGCTGACATCTACAGAGATCGAGATGAACATCCTACGTCATTGAAAGGCAACAAGGCCGAACGGCGGATACACCTCTGAGAAAAGTTTTAGGCAATACAATAGGATGACTGTGGTTTTTGATCGTTTGCGGGTAGATGAGGGTGCGTCTATTCAACATTCCTTGAATTTTTAGAAAACTATCTATAAGAAACGTCAGCACGGCAGCAAAAGGCAAGGAGACAATGAAATTTGATACGTGTAGACCATAGAGGTCGGATTGATAGATATCTATGTTATCTAGAGCGGATATGAATATCTCCAACATGTACTATTCATGACGGAGACAAAATGAATTGAAAGTAGAGTCATTTGTGAATGTGTCATTTGTATTTATAACTTGCAATTCTGACTGTGGAACCATCAGAAAGAAAACTGTTAATACTTTGAATAATTACTTACATTGGGCGCATGTAACAAGTAACAACAATATGCAATATCTCTCTTTGACGTAATATCATCGCATCAATGAATTGTATCTGAAATGATTGTAACTACAGTGATAATTGTGGACGATAAGTCACGAAAATCTACCGAATAGAGCAGAAAATTCTTGATCACCTGGTAAACAAGTGGATGTTTTATATAGAATGAGACTGGTGTATTGACAACATGAAAGATAATTCATTTGAAGCGATTATCAATTTATCAAAATCAGTGACATGGCCGACCAATAAAGATGAAATCACAAAATGGCCTGTAGAATCGTCTGGAAGCATGCTGGAATAGCACTCTGCTCAGGATTGCTTGCAATAGATTGTGATGATCATGTAATTGTGAATCATGTAAAAAATGGAAACATTCATCATAAGTTTGTGGGAACAAAATCAATTTTTATAATTTTCTTTCATGTCGTTTACAGGCTTTGTTAATGGTCCAATTTTATTCATATTCAAGTAGGTGACATCTCTCACTTGGATCTTATTCTGCATGAAAAATGTAGGTTATACAGCATTTACATCAGAAGTTATCTCAAATTAAAGACAGAGAGGCCCTGAACTAGACCCACTGTCAGAGTCCAGACCGGTGCCACTTTAGTCATTTATTGTCCTCTCTAGACACATACAGGAGCTTACTAAGTGGGCAAAAAAAATTTTTAATACCTTGCAGATATAGGAAAAATAGTCGTGCGACGCTTGCGGATCGGTGTGAATTCCTTCAAAATGCTCCGATCGCTACCATTCCTTCAGATTCGAAGAATTCAGATCATTGCGCAAAAGTTTTCTCGATAGTGTTCGGCCCTTCGATCACTATGAAAAAATTAACAGGCGCACGAAAAAACGTTCACAAACTTCTCTGTAGAACTTGACGTCGTCTGCGTCTCTTTGATGTGTGATCCGGTTGACAACAGTCAATGAAACTTCGCACAATTTTGCCTGTTTAATGATGAACTGGCTGCTGATTGTTCGATTGCCATGGTATTGTGTCAGCAGATTGTGCCATTTCATAGGCATTACATGTTTCAATGCTTCCTTTCTAGTCAAACAGAAGAAGAGACGACCTGTCTAATTCTCCGTGATGATGTTGACCGACCGATGCCACGTCCCATGAGAGCAAATGTAACTCATTGATGTGGTATATTTAGTTTCTGAACAGCAGAATTTCATCCCAGGATTCTTTATTATATTTTTAAAACCATTCATAACGTTGACAACTCATTCAATAAGTTGGACATTTTAAAAGACGATAAAAAAGGTGACATATAAAAACAACATTGTAAATACCACAAAAAGTGTATTTTGGGCACAGTACAAGATGGGCCACCCTGGCCACCCTTTTCGTGACATATTCAGTTCCTACATAGTCCGGCAGCCAGAACGAGTTTCTGTAGGGAACTAGGTCGAAAACAAGACTTTTGCAGAATAATTTATCTTTTTCCTACTACGATTTTGCACGTCTGTATAGCTCTAGTGAGTTCCTCTTCTTGTCAGACACGAGCAAAGAAAGACACACGTTAATCCAATGGGACACAGATTGCAGTTTTCAGTTGAAATGAATTTTTCTATGTTTTCTCTGATCAAACGACAAGTACTGAGTCTACAGCCATAATTTTTGACATGGAGTGTCTTCAATTAAGAACAGGAAGCTATCTAAAGTAATTGAAATGTATTGAATTGAAGAAAAATGGAGCAATTTGTAATTACAATTCATCAGTAATTGACGTAAGTATCTTGCATTCATGACATATAGATAAGCCTAAGAAAAATTAAAAGAACTGCAATTGCTCTAGGATTTAATTCTATTGGTCATGATACCCGGTATTTACCAGTAGACTGACTTATTTTACAAAGATAAGTAGGCCTAATAATCGCTCAGGCGGATGTAGCTACCACATTACAATAGCCTGCATGTAATATGTCTATAGCAGCCTATTTTTTGTACATGCGTTTCTTATTCAAGGGCGTCTCATATTCAAAGAAATACGGTATGCAGTTACTACAATGAATGCAAATATACTAGAATATAGACCACAGATTACCTGACATTTTGGCATTACCGTCTTCGTTCATTGCTATAAAGGCTTGAGCTCATTGATAAAGACAGAAATTTATGACATCCATGAGGTGTTAGGGAATGCATCGTGAGTATTTCCACGATATGGGGCTGTAAAAATTCAATCCCTAGACTTTTGGATTTACAAAATTTGTCATCCCGGGATGTCGAAACCATGCCAATAACTATACTATTTTTTAAGCATAGAAAGTTATTTTCTCTTGGTGCAAATTTGCTATTTCACGTAATATGATGAATTAGCGTGGGCAAATTCAATATTGCAAGATTGCAATATCTTTGCTCGTACACATGAGGCCTACCTGTAAATATTCCAGATTCACAAAGCATTTGCAATTTACTCCATTCTTGCTACCACAAAGTGCCATATTGCTAACCCTTTAATTAATCTCCGAAATCATTACAGGAGAGAGCTATGATGTCAGTAATTTTATATCACTGATTTCAGATGAAATAAACTTCCACAATAAAACATGACTGCGTTATTGAATTGGCATCAATATTTAGCAGAGAAGTTTATCTGAAATAATTCAACGCCTGTCACGCGTCAAGCAGGTTTCGTGCTCTCGAGTCCGCTCAACCTCAGTCCAGGTCCAGATTAAAGAAATAGCTTATTAATTCACATGATCGGATGCTTTTTCAATGTATAAACGTCTAATTCAGTCAGAAATTGGTAGATAGGCACACTGTCCCTTATTCACGCGGTATAAGTGCCTCGGAAAGAATCGAAGTCGGAGAATTCATATGGAGCAGGAGAAAGAACTCCGCTCTCTCCCTCTGCGGCGGCCCTAACACTATCTTCTCCACTCTCTCCCTCGTGCGGCGGCCCTGTCACTGTCTTCTCCTCTCTCTCCCTCCTGCGGAGCCCCTGTCACTGTCTTCTCCGCTCTCTCCCTCCTGCGGCGGCCCTGACACTGTCTTCTCCGTTCAGAACGACAGCTCTTCCTTCTCACCCGGCCAAGGTCGAATCACGTATTCCAACAGGTGTCGACGAGGCGATGAGAAACGCGCTGGAATCCTTTATCGACAACAAACGGCCCGACACTCGGCGCGTAAGAAGCGGCAGGAGAGGGAATTTGTCGGCAACGTCTGCCGAAGAGGCGCAGAGGGATAGTGCTACCGCCTTGAGTGGCGGCGTCGAGGATGAGGGAAGAAGGATGGAAAGCCGCCTCAGAGGGAGGAGAGGGCGGTGAGGATTTGGTTGGATTTTCTGCCCCGCCGAGGAGAAGTGGACCGATGGCACTCGAGGACGAGCACAACAGGTGGAGCGGATGATGAAGAAGCAAGCAAGACAGCTGTCGCGGCCCACCTGAGTTATCCGCGGCCATTCCGAACTCAAATCTCTTTCTTCTCGACTGTTTGACAGAAATACGCGCACAGTTCTTGTTATTGATTCTGAAAATGAGAAAATTGTAACCTTTCAGGGTCTTCTATCAATTCGGTAAAATATGGAATGCAGCGGGATGTCAAACAAAATACTGCCTATAATCACTTTTATTGATCTTTCGGTTAAGGATTCTATTCGATAATTTATTTAGAGAATTTTCTAATGCAATCCAAAGATGAATTGTTTGTTTATGCAAGCTAATTATAATTCAAAAGCTTTTGTTTTACTGATGGCCTCCTTCTTTTTAATGAAAAATGAATTTTGAATTTGAGGTTTGAGTTTTGAAAAAAATGTCTTGAATGGGGTGCGCTTAGGTTTCGAGCGTTATGAAAGGAGAATAGCGCTATATTCAATCGAACGGCCAAATTGTTTTACATCAACTTTGCACTTTTCAAAACATGAAGATTAGGTGGCTATTTTTGTTGCTTGACTTCATACAGTTAGTGAGAGGTTTCAGTTTGGTAGTATTCTATCACAGACAGCAACTAAAAAACTAGGATTATTAACTAGGATTTAAGATATCCTTGATGCTACACAAATCCAGCTTTTTATTGAATCTTGATACCTTGATAAATATGCAATTAAACAATGAAAACGAGAATACAGGCAAAAAACAGGGTCAATTTCATTTACGCAATTGACCAAACTTTTGCTCCACACGAAGAGAGGTTGGCCAATTTTCCACACGCGTTCAAAATCAGAAGAGAAGATAGCTTCTCTGTCGATAATTTTGTACTGGTCCAAAAAGCACCTACAGACCGTTAAAATGCCTGTCATTTACAAACTACATAAATATCTAAAAAAGAATGACAGCTATTAAGTCAATACAAGACACCGACAGCCTTGATTCCCCGACCTAGGAATCGAACCGAAGTCCGCGGTGGAGACGAGCTCGCACCTTCTTCACTAGGCCACGCTGACGGTTCAAAAGGAATGCAGGTGAAGGCAGAAGTCATCTCTAAGTGATATCGACAGCATATTGTCCTAGGTCGGGCGAGTGCGGTCGGGGAATCAAGGATGTTGGTGTCTTGTATTGACTTAATAGCTGTCATTCTATTTAGATATTCAATTAACTACGACAGATCTTTGTTGTCAAAACTACATAAAGTCTGTTTTTCGATCCAGCAAAACTTTACTGAAAGTGAACTTATCTCTTGTTCCTACTTCATTTGAGTTCATTTTACTGCATGGTGCCCTCTTTGCATTAAAAAATATGTTTAGGTAAAATCATATTCAGATTATATTTCGGATCAATTGCTTGATTCGGGTTCGGAACACTGATCGTGGTCATTGGTTGAAAATCCAATCATAAATTAGTACCCGTTTAACAGCTTGCCATCATTCTAGCTGCATGCATGGCATCAATAAATTAAGAGAGAAAGAACCTCTATATTGAGTGCAATTGCTGATGAAAAGATGATCGTGTATGTCTAATGTAAATGAAGGAATAGATGGAATCATTGCTTCACGAACAATCTACTATGATGTTCGTGAAAGTCGAAAATGTTTATTTCCAAGAAGACTGGAAAACAGGACCATGTGCGCTCACATAATATGCACAAAAACATACATGTAGCTTGATGGCAGAAAACAGCGTGCAGTCGGTGCTGTTGGAAAAACATATTCTCAAAAGGAAGTAGAGGAGAATTGACAAAAATAAATTTCCAGATTTCATACTTATTGATTGGTGATTTCTTCAGTCATCGTTCGCAAATTGCTTGCTTTTTTGAGAAACTTCACGATGGATTTTATACCAGTTTTGGAGTTAAAATATTCATCAATTTATTGAATTCTGTTGTATTGCTACAGCTGCATAACAAAGGCGTTGTTTTTTTTTGTCGTAAATTTTGATATAGTGAGCATTCTATCATGAAATGATAGAGAATCTCCACTTTCGAATTATCACATAGCTCACATAAACGCTTTCATATTGCAATCGAGTTCCGCAACTGCCAGTTACTAAATCTAATTTGTGATTTTTTTTGTTCGAAATTTTAATAATATATTGATGTATTCAATATCAAAATTCAGATATGATTTCATAGTATTCTCAAAACCACATAATTCTAAATAATTCAGGCCAGAATGGTGTAGATATCCATTTTTCTCTAACGTAATGGGTCACTCGATTCTTTGCAGTTCTCAAGTATTTTCCTTTATAAGCCGTTACCTGCTCGTCCCATAGATTTGGCAGGCTGAGTTTTGTAAGTAACTGCCTTATTCGCCAGCACCATGTATATCTACTATCATGACCATCTGGTCATATTGAGATATACAGGTTGTCTCAAAACGAAGGAAAAAAGTTTTTCGTAATAATGACGCACTTAAAATTACGCTATTTCGAAGACAATTACAGTTTTCGAATCTTCAGAAAATGAGGTTTTTTGTGATACACGATTTATTACTTAACAAAACAAAAATCGCTTGATTTGAATGACTTTTAAAAAAGTAAGGTTTTAAGTCACAAAACGTCCTCAGAATGCCTTCCATCGGCTTGTAGCATCAAATCCACACGTCGTGGAAAAGAAGCAATGGCGCTTCTCAATTCTGCAACGGATATTCGTGAACATTCTTCTTGAATGCGATGTCGCAGATGCTCCAGACTTCTCGGACTTTGATAGTGAAAGACTCTAGCCTTCAGGGTTCCCCAAAACCAGTAATCCACTGGTGTGAGGTCTGGTGACCGTGATGGCCAAGTTCGTTCGCACCCTCTGGAGATCACGTGGTCAGCACCAAATGTCGCCTCCAAGTATCGCCGGACTTCAGTTGCACAATCAGCCGGAGCCCCGTCTTGCATGAAAATTGTTGATTGTATCCTTCTTCTTCTACCCAACTCGGGACGAACGTGGTTCCGCAACATTTCGAGATAATTTGCTGAATTCACCGTTTGATCAAAGAAAAAAGGTTCGATGATGAATGAAGCATTGAATCCGATCCACACGCATAACTTTTCGGGATGAAGGGGCTTGGTTAGAAATTCTCTAGGCTTTTCCTCATTCCAGATCCGGCAATGATGCCGACTGATAGCTCCATCCAGATGGAAGTAGGCTTCATCACTCCGGAAGATGTTAGGTAGGAGATCCTGGTTTCTCAAAAACCACTGTCCAAATTCAACTCGTTGATCAAAATCAGCTGGTTGTAAGTCATGAAGCAGCTGAAGTCGATAAGGTTGCATGCTCATGTGCATCAGAATTCGATGAACTGATGCAGCTGGAATGCCGGTCTCATTTGATAGTCTTCTGACAGACGTCTTACCATCAGCACCACGAAATGCGCCTTCGACAGTCTCCTAGTAGTAACCCCGTGGCAGGCGCAAGTCCAAAATGTGAAATGCTGACTAACCCCCCCTCTGGAAGGAAGGTGAAGGAAAGCGCCAAGGATGTGCTGGGAGGAATGGGTCCGAGAGGAGGAAACGGGTCCCTACCCCCCTCTGGAAGGAAGGAAGGAGTTTTCCGGTAAGGGATGGGAAGGAAGGTGATAGGAATGTGGGCAGGATAGAGTTGGAAAAGGGTGGGTGTTGGTGGTTTTGGGATGAGAAAAGTCGTTTTTCGTCATGAAGGAGGGTTCGGATGGGAAAACGGAGGCCAGATTCGGAATCTACGTGACATTTTGGGTTAGGAAGGATGTTTCCAGCAAAATCGTAGAGAAAGAATTTCGAGGACGTCCCCCCCCCTCCTGTCAGACTTCCAACTTTGGTGTTAGAGATCGTAGAAAGTCGTGCAATAGCTCATTTGAAAACTAAGAGTGAGAAAAATGCAGTGGAAAGCTCAGTTTGGTCTAATTTTCTTGGGTTGAGGGAGGAAAATGGCAGGATAACGTCAGAGTTGGAAAAGTCCGGTGTTGGATGTTTTGGGATGAGAAAAGTCGTTTTTCGACATGAAGGAGTGCTCGGATGGGAAAATGGAGTGCAAATTCGGACGTTTTGGCCAAAGTTGGGGTCTATGAACTTCTTTCCAACTCAATCAGAGAGAAAAAGTTCTAACCCCCCTCCTGTCAGACTTCCAACTTTGGTGTTAGAGATCGTAGAAAGTCGTGCAATAGCTCATTTGAAAACTAAGAGTGAGAAAAATGCAGTGGAAAGCTCAGTTTGGTCTAATTTTCTTGGGTTGAGGGAGGAAAATGGCAGGATAACGTCAGAGTTGGAAAAGTCCGGTGTTGGATGTTTTGGGATGAGAAAAGTCGTTTTTCGACATGAAGGAGTGCTCGGATGGGAAAATGGAGTGCAAATTCGGACGTTTTGGCCAAAGTTGGGTCTATGAACTTCTTTCCAACTCAATCGGAGAGAAAAAGTTCTAACCCCCCTCCTGTCAGACTTCCAACTTTGGTTGTAGGGATCGTAGAAGGTCGTGCAATAGCTCATTTGAAAGCTAAGAATGAGACAAAATCAGTGGAAAACACGGCTTGTTCCTATCTGCCTTCGTTTAGAGGTGAGACGTCATTGAAAATTTGGGACATTGGCGAAAAAACGAGAGTTAGAATTTTTACGAAAATCGCTCTAGCGGGTGAACGACGCCTCGGACGGGAAGACAGAGACCAGATTTGGAATCAGCGTCAAATTCTGCATCGGCATGGTAAATTTGAAAGCCATCGGAGAGAAAAAATTTTTCAGCATTTTTCAGAAAAACGAGTTAGAATTTTACGATGGCTGTGGGCTGTAGAGCCAAAACGAAGCATCGGATGGGAAAACCGAGGGCAGATTCGGATTCAACGTCAAATTCTATAATGAATTGGTGAATTTCCAGCTCAATCGGAGCGCTAGAACCGGAGATAGACGGGTTTCAAGTTTTGCATGATGGATATTACGTCATCATCTGATCGCCACAAACTATATAAGTGGTGTATAAGCTTGTAACTTTGCTTCTACAAGTCCGTTTGACTTGATTCAAAGAAGGTTCCGTCGCTATTGACCTGCCCTAGGTGACAGACTATTTATAAAATTTCATAAGTAGTGCTAAAAATTGAAAAATTTAAATTCACTAGTTTTGGAGGTTTTCTGGGGTTTTCGACCCTGCTGAAGTCATTGAAAGGATTTTTAATGATGTCTGAGCCAGTCTTCTCATGATACAAGCAGCTTTTCACTGAAAGCGAGCAAGACACGGAGAGTTTTGCTGTAATATTCCACTGACAGGGTGTTCCTTCGGGACGGCGGATGATGCCGTAGTGATAAGTGTGGCAAGGGAGTGTGTCATATTCTAGACCGAAACCGCTGGGGCGACCCATGTTGGGCATTTGACACAGTTCTCAACGTAGCACTTTGAACGCCAATCGGTTGAGTCTTAGCTATCTTGTCATGGGTGGCCTCTAAACATCCCCATTGCAAAACGCTGGTGAATCACGGCTTGTTATCCCTCTCTACGGCTTGCTATCAAGCTGATCAAAGCAACGACTTGCTTCCTCCTACCAACTCCACCGGTTTTCATGTCTGGCTATCAAGTCATGGACGTTGCAAGTCACGGAGATTTTCGGTGTCATACTTCTTTCGAGACAGCGGTGAAGTCCGTAGCGATGAGTACTGCACGGGACGTGGGCAATGGTAGTCCTTGTGAAACCTCTCTGCGTCATGTTTCCAAGTGGTTGCCTTTCGTCTCAACGTTGTGCTCTGACCGCCAGGGCGACATTTAGCTATCTGCCACAGGTTACCTCACAAAATCTCCATTGCACTTGTCTCCCGATAGTTGGCCAACCATGTGAGAATGAACCATCAGTTCTTTTAAGAACTGTCTCTATCACGGAGACGAAGTGATGAAGGGATGAAACGGGAGGCCACCCTTGCACAACATGCAACACATCACAGACTTCTCTCTTCGCTAGTGAACAAGCTCTTGTCAGTGTCGTCAGAAAGTGTATCATGGTTTGTAAAAGCAATGTTTAGTCAGATAGTTTACCGTGACACCCGTTTGAGAAAGTAAAGTTTGATCATGACGTTTTATGAAACACAAGTGTCATAAAATGTAAGCGTCAGTGTAGTCAAATAGTTTTTTCTGCGTTCGTGTAGAATACGTGAAGCACATGTTCGCTTAAAAGTCTAAACGCAAATGTTGAAATAAGTTTTGTAAGAAGTCATTGACAGGTTGTTGTGAAACTTAGCGAACGTTGAAAAAAGTTTTATGAAATGTTTCTGCAGTCACACTCGTTAGCGTAGCAGCTTTACTAAATGTGTTGTTTGCCTTTATCAAATTGAATGCGTGTGTTTTGTAAATAAAGACAGACAGTGTTTTTGCACTCTGCATCGACAGCATACAAGTATACACATAACAACCTGTAACGTTGTTAGTCGAATGCATATGAGTTAGAAAACACTCAAAGCATGCGTGAGTTAAAAATCAACCTGCTAGATGAAGTGAAACACAAAAGTGTCACAACTAGTTTACGGGAAATGAAGGAGAACTGTGACAACGTTTACACTCATCATAGACAGATGAACATATAGTCTAACTTTCTGACATTCAAATGAAATTCGTAAACATGAACCGTGGTGTAAGAAACTTTATGACAAGAGCTTTATGTTGGCAAAACTTTCATAGATTGCAGTCGTGTTTAAAGCTGATATAAAGACCTGTAGAAACGCATAAGTCTTAGTTCAACGACTCGACCATTTAACTCACAAAATGAACACGTCTGTGTAGAAAACTCATCAGTAGGAAACAGCAAAGCATGTCATTGAATGATCAAGTCTGTGTCAGTGGAATTATTTCATGAGTATGAAACAGCGAACATTAGGACTGTCCATGAGCATGAAAGGTTAGAATCAAAGTTTGCTTTTCATGTACATAACAAATGAAACCGTTTCTCATTTCTAAACGAATCGACCATTGATCATAGAATCAACATGGAAACCTGCATCAAGTGATTTTCTGTGAGAATGCAGACAATGTAAAAATGACATACGGATTGACATTTAACATTGCTTGCAATAGTCAACACGCTGCCATCCAAAATGTTTATCATAAAACCTATCAGTGAAAGAGATGTTCCCCTCCTGTACACACAAAGAATCATGAGTGCACTCTGACGCCTGTTTATCGCGCTAGCCCCTCAGAAGATAGAGTAAAACACAAAGATGAATGACAGCGCAGCCGGTTGGCGAGCGTCTGTCGCGCTAGCTCCTCAGCAGATAGAGTAGAACACAAAGATGTATGCGCTCTCTCTCTCTGGCGCCCGTCTGTCACATTAAACAGAGATCTATCGCATCTGTCCCACGAGCAAGGATGTAGGAACGTATCGTCATCTCAGACCTCCCACCTAGCTGATTCCCACACAGCTCATTGCTATCGCACCGGAAGGGAGATTCACGCGATAAATGCATCTAAGTTTGTTGAGTGGCTGAGGATGGCAGTCAATGAAAATATGTCTACCCTTTTCTTCCTCCAACCATAAGTTTAGAGCAATATGATTGCACGAACCAGACATTTGAAAGGCTGTATCATTCTCATATAAAGCAGAGTCTCGTGCATTTTACTATCATAATCATGTCCGAGAAGCCGACTGCACAAGTTACCCCATATAGGATTACTTATATGGGCGAAAATTTTCTCTCCGATGAGTGTGAGGATATAGTATTTCAGTTTATGAAATAGTATTCCTTGTTCGATGAATCGAACGTTATACCTCCACCCGAATCCCCGATGATGGATCCGCAGGAATCTCCGAGTGAGGCCGAGATGGTAACGAGCGAGAGCGAGACGGTCAAAAGAGAGGACTCGGAAAGTGAGGACTCGGAAAGTGATAACATGGAAAGTGATATCGGATGATGATATCATTGTGATATCGGATGATGAAGTAAGAGTTTTACACATGGATACGAATGGCTGTCATCTCAACTCGTTCATGTTTTCTTTCAGTGATGGAGTGAGTGATGGGCGTTCTTTAGTTCATAAAATCATCATGCACACATACAGCACACTGTTTCACCACATTTCCTCGTGAATGCATCATGAGTTCTTTTAAGAACTTCTATCTAATACAGCTAAAGCGGTTCCAAGCCCGTCACATATCTTCGGATATGGAATGCAGAGGGGAAGGATAAATGATGAAATGGGAGGACACCCTTGCACCACATGCAGCCACAAACACATTTCCATCTTCATTAAGATGACATTCAATCACTTGAATTCTAATGTGACCATCACATCCTTAGATCTCAGTACAGTCAAATCTCTAACGTGCTTGTTAAACCTATTATCTCTAACTTTACAAACTCTGAAAGGATTCTAACATGATTTCAAACTTTACAAACATCAACTTTATTTCTAACGTTACAAACAGTGAAATGCTTGTGACACTATTTTATACTTTACCTATCTTGCAAACACTGAAATGATTCTGACAAAATTCCTAACTTTACAAACAATGAGATGGTCTTGACTTTATTTTATACTTCGCCTATCTTACAAACGCTGAAAGGATTGTAACATGATTTCAAACTTTACAAACGTCAACTTTATTTCTAACGTTACAAACAATGAAATGTTTGTGACACTATTTTATACTTTACTGATCTTAGTAACACTGAAATGATTCTGACGAAATTCCTAACAATACAAACAGTGACATGGTCTTGACTTTATTTTATACTTCGCCTATCTTACAAACACTGAAATTATTCTGATATTATTCCTAACTTTACAAACAGTAAAATGGTTGTAACTTTATTTCCTTAGTCAATCCACTCTGTTGAAACGACAAGAAAGCGACACAGCATGTACATGATATGTTATTGAAACCCACACAGCTTGTTTGTTACACTACCAATTCATTTCATGTGTTCTATCCTATACACTCAAAACCTGCAACGACATTTATTCTATTACACCTGAAATCTATTGACATGTGATACATTACAATAAATCTTCGAAATCAAATACTATCATGAAACAACTAGCAGTACCTGACTCTAAACATGCACTGATTTCCACATTTATGTAATTAGTAATTTTCTATCATGTGTTACTACATGCTCATCAATATGAAAGGCTTGCAGTGACTTAACTCTTAATGTGTCCATGTCAAGCTTTTGGAAATAGCTTTTCATGTACAGTTGACATACAATCAATTTCAACGGATGCTCCAGTCATAGCATGTTATTCCTACTTTCACAATCATGGTGTCATGCAGCATCAACAAGTTGCTTCTATTTAACCTTTACATGAATAAACCAAACGTCCTGATGCTATATGATTATGTCTCGATATGCTATTGTTGTTTCTATTAACTATGTTACTGATTCAAGCAGTTAATTACACTACCTATTCATTAAACTTTGCAATCTCAATCTTTGCTTTCATCGAATATGATACTCTAATTTACATACAACAACTATGTTATGTGTTCTATCTCATACACTCAACCAGTAGAAACATTCATTCTGTTATATCCATGAACATGATGTGATAAAATTCACATCATCTCAAAACCTTTTAACAGCGCTTGTCTTCAAACATATGCTGAATTCCATACAGCTTGTTTGTTACACTACCAAGTCATTTCAATGTGAGCTAATCATGCATCACTCATTTCATGTAACACAACTTTTCACTTTAAATATTCCTACAATGTTACTGTAGTGGTCTCAACACAATCCCTATCATGTATTCTAACACTCTAATCACTGTGCAATGACTGTTGTGAATTGTATCGCATTCATGTACATGATCCAGGCTTGTAAATTCCTGTTACTCAGGTGTGAGAAGGTTATGAGAACCCAAGATGCATCAGGTGTTCATTTCAATTTACACGAGTAACATTTGATGCTTTCATGTCTAGTAACATGTATGAGTTACTTCATAACTCTAGTTTGATGGAGACTTTGATTATTCATTCTTAGCTCGCTGAAGATTAGTCTTTTTAAAATCATCACACTGAAGAGAGATTGCAAACTAATGAAGATAGAAATTTGATTTCTGTATACGTTTGGCGTGTGAGTGACCATCCTTTCATCCCTTTCATCAATTTTCAACCCATCCTCTGAGTTCAACGGGCTTGGAACCGTCAGAAAGTGAAAACACTTTCTGGCCTCATTTTGGGTAGCCTCATGAAGGCTGTTTGGGACATTCACTAGCCTCATGAAGGCTGTTTGTGGCGTTCTCCGACTCCTCTCTACTTTCGCTCGAAGATCTCTGTAAGAAAGAAAAAATAGTGTTAGAGTTGATTGAGAGGCAATGACGTTCGAGTAACTTAATAGGAATCTTCCTCTTCACTTTTTTCACTGAAAAATCACACAGTCGACCGTCTACCTCCATACTGATATGAATGCGGGTGACTCCACCTCCCTTGTAGCACTCCTGCGTGGTGTTTAAATCATCTGTAACAGTAGGAACGTCACATACTTGGTTACTGTAGACTGGTAGGTGTACCTCTACATGTCTTCTCTTCATTTCCTTGTTGATGTCTTCAGCCTGACTAAGTCTCCTCTTCAGGTCATGATTTTCTTCTCTCATCCCTTGACAGTTCCTCTCTATCACACCAAGTCTGGTAACCTCCTGCCTCTGATGATTCAACTCGGATACTACCTCCTCATAAGCCATCTCCTTCTCCCTCCATTCCCGCCTCTCTTTCATTAATGTTTCCTCTCTCTTCTGCAGCTGTAATACTTCCTTCTGTAAGACTTTCACCGTTCCCACCTGAATTTCTAGTTTGTCTATGTCCTGCACCATCTCTCTATTTTGTCTATTCACGGCCTCATAACGATCTTTGAGCAGCATGTAATGGGCTTGCTGTGATGCCTTCGCCTTCAACTCATCTCTATCTAGAGCTCTTGTTTGTTTGTGTATACCGCCTTTCTTTGACTTAGAAGTGTTAAGTGGCTCCTCTACATGTTCAGATGCGTGCTCAGATACATGTTCAGATTCCTGTTTACCACTCATAAAACGGATCTCACCACCTGTACTTCCCCTTCCTCACTGCTGCTTGTATCGCTGAGGAAATGATCGCTCCCATCATCATCCAAGTCGACAATGTGTCTTACAGCCGCCCTCTCCTCCTGCCTTCGTCTATACAAGTCATCAAACCACTTTTTGAAGTGGCAGTTAGAAATAGACGCACTAGGACACTGGTCATGTATTTTCCTAAATTCCACAAAGTCAGAGTCTGTTTCCACAGCATGATAGACACAGGTCTTTATTTCAAAGACCTTCTTATGCTCCCCAATGTGTTCCACCTGTATCAAGTGCTTTTTGTATTCGGTCTCTCTGTGTACTTTATCACATGAACATCTTGTGACGCTGTAGCGCGAAGACTTTGATAAAACCATGTTGAAACTGCAAGATAAAAGTCAGTTATTTACTACAGTTCTCACAAGAAAGCACTGTTTATCAGAAACATGCTTGTGATAAATGGCATAGGACAGACAATGAATATCCTAACCTTAAGACCCTAATGCTAGAAAGTGTATCAATGACTTATAATCTCTAACTTAGAACGTTTGATAGCAAACGTCAGACGACTCACCGTTGAAAGGAGGAAACAGGAGTGACATTGGGTGAGGAGGAGCGCCTTACATACTTCTCTCTCACAAAGACAGAATATGCCAATGTCCAAATTTGGTCATGTCTCCTTCAAACGATTTCATCTCACCATATTTGGAATCTCAACCGCTGATTTTCCTGACTGACGCAGGGAGTCACGATTACCATAAATGGACATTCTCGCTTCGTTGTGACGGAAGGGGAATGACGCTCGGCTCACGCTTTGTGACAGCGGTCTCTTTATTCTGAGTGGCAAGTTTGTATGACCCTCAAGTGAACTGAATGTATACGAAGATGAAAAGATGAAAAGATTGAATAGTTCCTAGCGTGTGATAAAATACATGGAATGACAAACGTACAGATGCTCACAATGATACTTAGGGGCTTCAAACCATTTGAATGTTTTCTTATATCATTATCATGCCCACTTTCGAAGAGGCTTGATTCACTGGTTCATTCGAAGGATGCTTGTAAAGTTCAATACTGCTTTCCCATGACATTTCAATTTTATGTGTTTATACAAGTGTATAAGCTTTCACTGGACTACCATCGTTTTATAAAGTGTTCGCTTACGCAGCGCATGAAGTTATATCTCTCAATAATGTTTAACTCAATCTGTCACACACACACATTATAACTTTAACCATGACTGGAATACAGTTCTCCCACATCGACTTTATTTCTTACTTTATGAATGCTGAAAGGATTCTAACATTATTTTATACGTCCCCTATCTTACAAATACTGAAAGGATTCTAGCATGATTTCAAACTTTACAAACATCAACTTCATTTCTAACGTTACAAACAGTAAACTGCTTGTGACTGTATTCTATACTTTACCTATCTTACTAACACTGAAATGATTCTGACAAAATTCCTAACTTACAAACAGTGACATGGTTGTAACTTTATTACTAAGTCAATCCACTCTGTTTGAAGTCCAACTTTATGTGAAAAGAAAACGATACAGTATGTACATGATATGTTATTGAAACCCATACAGCTTTTTGTTACACTAACAATTCAGTTCAATGTGAGCTAGTCTTGTATCACTCATTTCATACGACATAACTTTCACTTTACTTATTCCTACAATGTTACTACTATGTGTTCTAAACTTTATGAGATCGCTTTCACTTCTATCTCACACTTTCTTCATCATCTAACCAAGTGAATGAAATTGATGATACATTATCTGACTATACGCATTGAGTCACATTCTACACGAACAGGTATTACTAACATGGATCATATAAAATGCTAGGTCTTGTCATAGGGTTGACTATGCTATGGACTTGGTGATTTATCTATGTTACACTTTTAAAACGCTAAATCCTTAAATCTCTACACAGGGACACCTATACTATGGATTTAGGAGTTTTGCTGTATAATTTAGTAAACTTATGTCTCTGTCAGCATACGACTTTTAAAATACAACACTGACTGATGAATGATGTTCATATATTCCTAGCTTGGATAACAAGAAACTTTCCTGCGTTGACTATTATATATTTTCCTCATCAACTCTTTACACACTTATGATTCCAATCACTAAGTTACATACAACTCTTCTATTGAGCATACATCAATCACCTTTCAGCTGACCATATCAAATGTAAAGTGTATGACATAATGAGTATGTGGCTATCTCTCATCAACGATATGAAATCTGTCTTTTCACCATGAAAATTAAGTCTTGCCTTCAAAGTCATTTTATAAAGCAGACATATGCATCACGCATTCTACACTAAAAGAGACCGTTCATTTGTGTTATCCAAATCCCTAAGTCCCTAAATCCAACGGTAGGTAACCCTACCCCTCAGATGATGGACTTTAGCAATTTAGCTATGTCATTCACCAATGGCTAAGTTAGTAAATGCATGTATACACTCTACAACAACAGTTATCATTGATGTATGTTATATAAAACGCTAAATCTCTAAGTCCAACAGTGACTGTCATTGCCTGCATTACTATAGAACATGTTGCTCTGATGATTCTTCCAACACCCTTACTATTTCCATTTGAGGGGTAGTGAAGAAATAAATTCATGACTTCAGGTCAAAACCTCGATCTACACACGTTTATATTTCACACAATGTAAAAGATCCTTGCTACTTATCATAGGGGCTTTAAAACTTTAAACATGATGATTTCATGGCAGTTAGACCTTTGGAGGTGTGTGTTGGACAAGTTTAACATTTGGCATGAAGTTGCTTTCTCATCAGATGAATTTAATAAGAGCTTCTTCATTTTCTAAGAAAGATAGAGATCCTTGAATCTAGTGTTTGTATGTGTGGCACAGTCTGTAACTTTTCTTTGTTAATAGGGTGTCCTCCAACGAATTGGTGACCGGGCCCTCGGAAGGACCGACGGAATACTTCGATTACTCGAAGTATTCTGGACGCTGATTTCTCAGCAACGCCAGATATTCTAGCGCCATATCCCTAAATAAAGGGTTTTCCACAAGCTCATGTGGAATGAGGTGGACGGGGCAGCGAATTGCTTCGCCTTCCTCTGCCTGCAAAACAGCCAGGAGAAAGACTTTCCCCATCTTCACTCTGCATCCACAGCGGAGCTCAAGGGTTCGGCTCATGTCAAAGAATGCGATGTCGAACGACATTGCATCAAATGACTTGTATTTGATGAATGAGTGTGAACGTCTCCCTTATATTTCTCCCAGATTTTTGTAACTGGCTAGCAAGGCATTGAAGCCTTGAACAAATCGACAGTGTCCATGCTTTAGCAGCAAATGGTTACTTGCGCGCGCGCGGAGTGTACAGTAACGAATTGTCAACATGAGAATCCTTTCAGTCGCCCACGATAATCTCTCCGGCGCGATAGCAATGAGCTGTGTGGGAATCATCTAGGTGGGAGGTCTGAGATGACGATACGTTCCTGCATCCTTACTCGTGGGACAGATGCGATAGATCTCTGTTTAATGTGACAGACGGGTGCCAGATAGAGAGCGCGTACATCTTTGTGTTCTACTCTATCTGCTGAGGAGCTAGCGCAACAAACAGGCGTCAGAGTGCACTCGTGATTCTTTGTGTGTACAGGAGGGGAACATCTCTTCCACTGATAGGTTTTATGATAAACATTTTGGATGGCAGCGTGTTGACTATTGCAAGCAATGTTAAATGCCAATCCGTGTGTCATTTTCACATCGTCTGCATTCTCACAGAAAATCACTTGATGCAGGTTTCCATGTTGATTCTATGATCAATGGTCGATTCGTTTAGAAATGAGACACGGTTTCATTTGTTATGTACATGAAAAGCAAACTTTGATTCTAACCTTTCATGCTCATGGACAGTCCTAATGTTCGCTGTTTCATACTCATGAAATAATTCCACTGACACAGACTTGATCATTCAATGACATGCTTTGCTGTTTCCTACTGATGAGTTTTCTACACAGACGTGTTCATTTTGTGAGTTAAATGGTCGAGTCGTTGAACTAAGACTTATGCGTTTCTACAGGTCTTTATATCAGCTTTAAACACGACTGCAATCTATGAAAGTTTTGCCAACATAAAGCTCTTGTCATAAAGTTTCTTACACCACGGTTTATGTTTACGAATTTCATTTGAATGTCAGAAAGTTAGACTATATGTTCATCTGTCTATGATGAGTGTAAACGTTGTCACAGTTCTCCTTCATTTCCCGTAAACTAGTTGTGACACTTTTGTGTTTCACTTCATCTAGCAGGTTGATTTTTAACTCACGCATGCTTTGAGTGTTTTCTAACTCATATGCATTCGACTAACATCGTTACAGGTTGTTATGTGTATACTTGTATGCTGTCGATGCAGAGTGCAAAAACACTGTCTGTCTTTATTTACAAAACACACGCATTCAATTTGATAAAGGCAAACAACACATTTAGTAAAGCTGGTACGCTAACGAGTGTGACTGCAGAAACATTTCATAAAACTTTTTTCAACGTTCGCTAAGTTTCACAACAACCTGTCAATGACTTCTTACAAAACTTATTTCAACATTTGCGTTTAGACTTTTAAGCGAACATGTGCTTCACGTATTCTACACGAACGAATAACGCATGCGAAATAAAACCCTAAATCCAACCGTAGAGGAGCCTAGCCTTGGATTATGGACTTTTACGACCCACGCGATTCAATATCATGGAACTAGCTCTCACACACTCAACGTTTGTGACAACATCTGGTTTTATAAAACATTCAATGCTGACTATAAGACTTTGTGTGAAACAATCTACACAGTGCAGTAAAACTTTCTAGCGCTGTGGTGAACATTGTTTTCATAATATATCATCTTTATTGAATCACAACTTTGTACAAAGATTCGGTGATAGCTACATAAATACTATGACAATATCCAATAGAAGAAAAAGGAGCTCAATGGTTACTTCAAAGGTAACTTAAAAAGAAATACTAAGAGAACTAAGAAAATACGTACACTGGAACTTAAAAGAAAGGCAATAAAATCAAGTACAAAATTTAATAAAGGAGTTGCCAAAACGAACGGTTCTTGCAAAAGGTCGACGCAGAGTCGACACGCTACGGGTGGTGACACCGGAAACTGAGGCAGGACGCAAGCAGAACAGTTCTCGAAGTGGATGAGAATCACACCTTACAACAGAGTCAAAAAGGTTGGCACATGCACGATTGACTGAAGCAATAACAGAGTTGTGAAGATCATGGGGCACGCCGATTATACGAAAAACTCTACGCTCGACTTTAAGAAACTCATTGAGCAAATACTTAGAAGCATTACAGAAAGATGGAAACGCGTATAACAATAACGAACGAATGAAAGCAATGCAACAGCGGATCATGAGATACTTTGCACAGTCAGAGCGACGAAGGTTACGGATGATGTAAATTCTTCTTGATGCCTTCTTAACCACAGCAGAAAAATGTTCGTTCCACTTCAAAGTGTGAGACACGGTCACTCCTAAATAACAGAACGACTCAACAGCTTCAACAAAGCAGCCATCAGAAATGCACAAACGTGAAGTAACGATGTTTCTTCTTCGTAGCAATATCCATTACATGACACTTAGCAGCATTAATAGGTAACTTGACAGATGAAGTCCAAGAAACAACATGATCCCACTCATCCTGCAAGAAATCATCACTAGAATTTCGCATATAATGTAAAAACAGAAAGTCATCAGCATACATAAACAAAGAAGTATTGAGATGTACTGGAGCAAACTCATCAATTGCCAACACAAATAGAATTGGCCCCAGGACGCTTCCCTGAGGAACGACACTGGTAACCACATGCCAGTCAGAAAAATGTGCAACCAAGACACGCTGGGATCGCTGGGACAAAAAACTTATAATACAGTTTAACACAAAGCTGGGTAATTGAAATCTTTTGCAAGCATTGACAATAACAGCATGAGATAGTTTGTCAAATGCTTAGACAAATCAACAGATAAAACACGAACACAACCCGAAGAGGAGTCGAGAAAATTCAAGATCTTATGTTGAACTAAAGTAAGGACACTAGTAGTACCCGATCCAGGCCTCGGGATAAACGCAAACTGCGAATCACTGACTTTATGTTTCACAATAGGCAAAATGACCTTACGAGAAATGATCCTCTCAAACACTTTTGAAATCACCGGGAGGATCGAAATCGGGCGGAAATCCTGGACCGTAGCTGGCTTCGAGACTTTCGGGATAACATATAACATTCTAAACTCTCAGTCTCACTGCAGTAGAAAACTGCTTTTAGTAAACCTGATGAAGCTAATCTAACAGTCATGGAGTTTGAATTTTCTAATAAGGGAACATTTGCCAACTGTCTCCAATAAAACTTTCTAACACTGTGAAAGTAAGTTACAAGACAATCTACACTGTGCAGTAAAACCTTTTCGATAAAGCTTTCTGGTGCTGTGATGAGTTCGGTCACTCATACAACGTCAATGATCAAACCTTATTTTCGCGGAAAAAACTATTTGACTACACTGACGCTTACATTTTATGACACTTGTGTTTCATAAAACGTCTTGATCAAACTTTATTTTTCTGAAACGTGTGTCACAGTAAAACTATTTGACTACACTAACTTTGCAAACCATGATACACTTTCTGACTAGACTTACGAATACAACTTCAATGATCAAACTTTCTAACTATATATCAACCTGTGTTGCAGTAAAACCTTTGTACAACATGATAAAGTTTCTGACTAGACTTACGAATAAACGTCATGATCAAACTTTCTAACTATACATCAACCTCTGCTGCAGTAAAACTTTTGCAAACCATGATACACTTTCTGACTAGACATACGAATAAAACTTCAATGATCAAACTTTACTTTTACAAACGTGTGTCACGGTAAACTATCTGACTAAACGTTGCTTTTGCAAACCATGATACACTTTCTGACGACACTGACAAGAGCTTGTTCACTAGCGAAGAGAGAAGTCTGTGATGTGTTGCATGTTGTGCAAGGGTGGCCTCCCGTTTCATCCCTTCATCACTTCGTCTCCGTGATAGAGACAGTTCTTAAAAGAACTGATGGTTCATTCTCACATGGTTGGCCAACTATCGGGAGACAAGTGCAATGGAGATTTTGTGAGGTAACCTGTGGCAGATAGCTAAATGTCGCCCTGGCGGTCAGAGCACAACGTTGAGACGAAAGGCAACCACTTGGAAACATGACGCAGAGAGGTTTCACAAGGACTACCATTGCCCACGTCCCGTGCAGTACTCATCGCTACGGACTTCACCGCTGTCTCGAAAGAAGTATGACACCGAAAATCTCCGTGACTTGCAACGTCCATGACTTGATAGCCAGACATGAAAACCGGTGGAGTTGGTAGGAGGAAGCAAGTCGTTGCTTTGATCAGCTTGATAGCAAGCCGTAGAGAGGGATAACAAGCCGTGATTCACCAGCGTTTTGCAATGGGGATGTTTAGAGGCCACCCATGACAAGATAGCTAAGACTCAACCGATTGGCGTTCAAAGTGCTACGTTGAGAACTGTGTCAAATGCCCAACATGGGTCGCCCCAGCGGTTTCGGTCTAGAATATGACACACTCCCTTGCCACACTTATCACTACGGCATCATCCGCCGTCCCGAAGGAACACCCTGTCAGTGAAATATTACAGCAAAACTCTCCGTGTCTTGCTCGCTTTCAGTGAAGAGCCGCTTGTATCATGAGAAGACTGGCTCAGACATCATTAAAAATCCTTTCATTGACTTCAGCAGGGTCGAAAACCCCAGAAAACCTCCAAAACTGGTGAATTTAAATTTTTCAACTTTTCAGCACTACTTATGAAATTTTATAAGTAGTCTATCACTTAGGACAGGTCAATAACGACGGAACCTTCTTTGAATCAAGTCAAACGGACTTGTAGAAGCAAAGTTACAAGCTTATACACCACTTATATAGTTTGTGGCGATCAGATGATGACGTAATATCCATCATGCAAAACTTGAAACCCGTCTATCTCCGGTTCTAGCGCTCCGATTGAGCTGGAAATTCACCAATTCATTGTAGAATTTGACGTTGAATCCGAATCTGCCCTCGGTTTTCCCATCCGATGCTTCGTTTTGGCTCTACAGCCCACAGCCATCGTAAAATTCTAACTCGTTTTTCGGAAAAATGCTGAAAATTTTTTTCTCTCCGATGGCTTTCAAATTTACCATGCCGATGCAGAATTTGACGCCGATTCCAAATCTGGTCTCTGTTTTCCCGTCCGAGGCGTCGTTCACCCGCTAGAGCGATTTTCGTAAAAATTCTAACTCTCGTTTTTTCGCCAATGTCCCAAATTTTCAATGACGTCTCACCTCTAAACGAAGGCAGATAGGAACAAGCCGTGTTTTCCACTGATTTTGTCTCATTCTTAGCTTTCAAATGAGCTATTGCACGACCTTCTACGATCCCTACAACCAAAGTTGGCAGTCTGACAAGAGGGGGGTTAGAACTTTTTCTCTCCGATTGAGTTGGAAAGAAGTTCATAGACCCAACTTTGGCCAAAACGTCCGAATTTGCACTCCATTTTCCCATCCGAGCACTCCTTCATGTCGAAAAACGACTTTTCTCATCCCAAAACATCCAACACCGGACTTTTCCAACTCTGACGTTATCCTGCCATTTTCCTCCCTCAACCCAAGAAAATTAGACCAAACTGAGCTTTCCACTGCATTTTTCTCACTCTTAGTTTTCAAATGAGCTATTGCACGACTTTCTACGATCTCTAACACCAAAGTTGGAAGTCTGAACAGGAGGGGGGTTAGAACTTTTTCTCTCTGATTGAGTTGGAAAGAAGTTCATAGACCCCAACTTTGGCCAAAACGTCCGAATTTGCACTCCATTTTCCCATCCGAGCACTCCTTCATGTCGAAAAACGACTTTTCTCATCCCAAAACATCCAACACCGGACTTTTCCAACTCTGACGTTATCCTGCCATTTTCCTCCCTCAACTCAAGAAAATTAGACCAAACTGAGCTTTCCACTGCATTTTTCCCATCCGAACCCTCCTTCATGTCGAAAACGACTTTTCTCATCCCAAAACCACCAACACCCACCCTTTTCCAACTCTATCCTGCCCACATTCCTATCACCTTCCTTCCCATCCCTTACCGGAAAACTCCTTCCTTCCTTCCAGAGGGGGGGTAGGGACCCGTTTCCTCCTCTCGGACCCATTCCTCCCAGCACAGCCTTGGCGCTCTCCCTCACCTTCCTTCCAGAGGGGTGTGAGTCAGCATTTCACATTTTGGACTTGCGCCTGCCACGGGGTTACTACTTCTGACGTTCTTCCTCTAAAGACGACCTCCCATGACGCTGATTCAAGACACTTCCAGTTTCTTCGAATTTCGAAACCAACTTTGATACCGTAGAACAAGTGCAGGGATCCCTGATCAAATTCCTCTCGCGTTTCAATTGTCTAATCGCGTTTGTCGGTTAATTCCCGTTGGCATAGTAGCAGCGAATAAGATCAATTTTCATCTTGAGATCCATGGCAAAGAGAAAAATTCTTCATTCAAATCAAGCGATTTTTGTTATGTTAAGTAATAAGTCGTATATCACAAAAAACCTCATTTTCTGAAGATTCGAAAACTGTAATTGTCTTCGAAATAGCGTAATTTTAAGTGCGTCATTTTTGCGAAAAACTTTTTCCTTCGTTTTGAGACAATGACATAGGCTACTTCTTTTATCAAACTTCTTTCATTTCTCGTAATTACTTTTATCCAATAACATATAGCTGCTTTCGAGAAATGAGCATCCGAAGGACATACTCCAAATTCACCAATGAGATAATAATTAGGTGTATAGTCTGCCTTAAAAGGTAATATCTTTTATATAATTGATATTGAATTTGATCTATACTGTGCATTTTTTCATCAAGAACGATGTCAATTCTGTCTTTTTTAGTATCTATATTGTGAGTCAAGATTTCAGTCTTATCATAATTTATGTTAAGGCCATTATCTGTACAATATTTGTGAAGAAATTTGAATTGACTTTTCAAGCCATGCATGCTTTCGCTATTGAGCAATATGTCATCCGCATATATGAGTGATGACATTTCAGAATCAGATAGTCTTACTGAATCAATCGTGTCTTTGTTATCATTTAAGATATCAATAAAGTCATTTAAGTAAATACTGAATAAAGTTGGTGACAGAACATCTCCTCGTGGAATACCATTTTCAAGCTTAAAGGATTGTGTTTCTTTGACGCAATGTAAAATTTTGTATTCTTTATTGATAATGGTGCTGCATCTATGTATGTCATGCATCATGGAAGAACATGGTTGGGCAAAATCAAGTATTGGGTACACACAATACAAGGCTTGGCCAAAAATTGGAGTAAAACCCAAAAACCAAAGCCCAAGCTTCAATAAATGAGTAGAATCAAGTAAACGAAGTGTATTCTTTGTATTTTGTGCTGACATAAAAATTCTTTTATTGGCCAAAATTCCTAGTGGGCCAAGGAGAAGTGTGGTATCAGTGGGAAACTTTCTTTCATTTCAATAACTGTAATTGAAATAACTGCAACTGCCTAGTACATGTATTAGGTCATAAAGCTTTCCTAAAATAATTTAACCTACACTGATAGACTGACTAATTGAAGATCCTTGATTTACATGATTGAATTACACATTGCTCATGACAAAGCAATTGTTTTCATTTTGTGATTCAGAAATATAAGCAGACGTAATAAATATTATAGCTGCATAGTTAGTGCATGGTTAAACATATTTAGAATACGAAATTGGAATGAATTAATTTTTGGAATGTCGTTTATCGCAGACAGCGTAGGGGTGAAACTTCGAAGATATAAAATATTTGAAATATATTAAAATTCAACATGCATAAATGCAACAAAATACATGTAAGCTTGCAACAAATACAGTATGTACCAAGCTTAAATGCGCGGTATTGTCAAGCCTAGAATGAAATAGCTAATGATCACAGGCATTTCATTTTTGAAATATTCTGTGAATTGAGTGGAATTTTGATTAAAAATCAGAGATTTATGTTCTTATAATGTACATGTAGCTCCCCTAAGCTTCAAATGAAAATATTAATTTTTGTAACTTGATTTGCATGCATGCAGCATTAATAGAAGACCCAAGTTTTGTATAGAAAACCCAAGTTTTGCATCACTTACCCAATGTCGACCAAAAACCCAAGTTTTGCCCAAGACCCAAGGACCAAGGACCAAGGACCAACTCTGGGAAGAATATGCGAAGAACTGGCACAATTTTTCAAATCTACATGCTATTTTCTTAAAATACTCAGAGCTCCGGTATGGTAGACGAAAATAAATGTGAGTTTTTGTAAAATACAAAAGCGTCGGAGATCACTTCCAACGCTTTCGGACCCAGTAGCTCTGTGTGACTTGATCATGTTAGATGCATTAAATGCGGAAACATATCATTCGGATTCAGAGCTACCAACAGAAGTGAACCACAAAACTTGGAGCAGGAAATCCCTATTTCTTTTTGCAACATTAAAGAGCATCTAGTTGATCGGTAGCGAAAACTCTACATTAAAACTGAAAAAGGTACTCATCATATAAGGATCAGCACGGGTAACAGAGGTGACCCGTTGACAAGCGGATCCGCTTCAGCTCATTGCACATCTGAAAGCAACCAAAAGCGACCTGCTGACAAAGAAGGTAAAAGAAGGTGATATACAGGATAAATCTGATTCGCATAATGCTGATGTGCATTATGAAAAACTACAAAATTATGTCAGAATAACTCCTTATAGCTATGTAAACCTTTCAATGGCGACTCCTGATAATATGAAATACCCCATTAAACATCGAATCTAGAATTCTGGAGCAGAAAATTCGATTCTGCTTTGAGTTGTCCTCATGAGAGCTATAGAAGTCCGCCTTTGGCGTGAGAAACATATGAATATATTGAAATAGGCGGTAAGTTGGAGAGAATTTAAAACTATTTGAAACAATATAATTGCGAATGTTTGATGCAATGAGTAAATTACAGTTGTATTCAAGTTTGTTCTTAAACTCACCCTGTGGAATCAAATAACATCAGAGACAACTTTTGTTGAATTCGCATTAATTTGAAGCTGAATAAATCGTGGGATTCCGTGTTAATTTCCGATGAATTTCAGTCACGATAATCCGCTTTATTCTATCGAAATTCACTTATAAAAGGTAATCATTCCCCTGGGAGTCATGCTTCCTTGTTATGACTCTTTCAGACAAAGGTGTATCAAATGTTTTATTCAAATTTGAGGTATCTTGGGAGAGTGAAATTTAAGAAGAACAATTGTTTTAGCTTGAATGGTTAAATAATAGCGGTTGAAATACTGAGAATATTACTGACTAAAAGTGCCGCTATTACCGCCCCTTGAAATTCATGACAAGCGAGGGCACTGCCGCATCTGAAGAATGCGACAGATTATATTTTGCAGTTTTTGTCAAATGTCTTTGACGTACTGAAATTATCGTGTAAGAAAGTGATCCAAGGGAAAAAGCCAACGCTGTGTTTGGTGCCTCGTAAATATAGGAAGTGGAACACAAATTCCCAGCACTTTTTGAAATGGAAAATGATAAGATTAAGAATGAGATTAAGCAAATTCCATGTTTTCTACTGCACTTTAATACATTCAAAGCGTGACAAATTAGAATTATGGTCGAAGTTTTGAAAATCCATTGGTGTATTTCACTTGGTTTGCTTAAAATGGCCGATTTATCACTGCACAATATTTTAATCAAATGTCGGCATGGTTTTGTGAATTTGATCGTTCGAACACGGTTATATTCAGAAGAAGTGGCAAAATTGCGAGAATCTTTAAAACGGCATAATAGTGATTAGATCAGAAGATGGATGGGGAACTCAGATGTTCAAATCAGCGCACTGTCATTACGTCAAAGATGCATGTACTAATGCGGGTGGACAAGCAATAAAAATATTTAGAAAAACCTCTTTTCTTTTTCCAGATATTTATGAAGTCAGTGATGCCACTTAGGATGATAGTGAGCAAAAAGTCTGTCAATGGATCTTTTCTATCAGAATGTGCAAAAACTTTTATCAAGCTCCCCCATAAGTCAGAACTTGTGTACAGTCAAACCTCGATAGAGCGACCGCGTTCGGCTCCGCTAGAAACGGTCGCATTAGCGCGACGGTTGCTATATCAGGAGACAATCATTACCGCTAATTAATGAGTAGTATTAAAATTAAATAAGTAGTTTTGGATTGTTTCATGCTGTTAAAATGTTTTTGTCGTGTGAAAATGCATTATTCTTTAGTGAAAAGTATCCATCTTTATCCTTTCTTAACATAGAAATCGAGTATCAAAGTGGGACAGGTGTTGCGGTCAGTGATTGAGTTTCTTATCCACATAATTAATGTCGACTTATGCTGTCAATTAAGTTAAAAGAAATGCTGCTTTACGCTCCAATTGTCAACAATTTAAGGATTAAATTCCATACCTATCGAAATAACATCACTAAATAAGCAGAATAGGGAAATATTTTGACAATTTTTCAATATTTTGGAGTGTCGTGTGGTCGCTCTATCGAGAGAAAATGGTCACTTCGTTCCTGAAAAAATCGGTCGTAAAGCGCGACCTATCTAATCGTTCGGTTCCTAGAAATACCGGTCGTTAAAGCGCGATGGTTTGACTGTATTTATGTTTCACCTCGCATAACCACTTACTCTTTGCAGTACGTTTCAAAAGGACTGCATAAGCCAAAACAATCGGCCTGATCAATTGAAACACCCTGTATTTCATTAGCATCATTAGCACCTGTAGCATCATTATCGAGAAGTGAAGCGGACGTGCGTCTCTGTCTCTCGCAAGATATCGGATTTTTGGCAAATTCCAGGATCCTTTGGTGTGCATTCTTTGTGATTTTGGTATTGGCAGATTTGTTGGGCTTCGTTCTATTTCATCTCGGTATTCGCGAGTGTGGAGATCTCATCGTTTCCTCGAAAGTCAACGTTTTAGTCGAGTTTCTTGCATCGTCGTGGAGTGGTGTTCACCGGTCTGCATTCGACGCTTCGCAACATCTATATCTAAATTTAGATCAGTGCAAATCCATCGAGTGTGTTCTACCTTCGTGTGTCTGTAACGCTGTTGCACGTCCGGTATTGTCGGCGAAGGAATCAGCTGTTATCAGTGCAACGTGTAGAACAACCCCTGTCCGCCAGCCTTGTGATTATCGATTTTTTTTCATCACGTGGTGTATCGTCATTCTTCATTCCTTGTCTTGCTACTATGGCTCCAACACCGTCATCAAAGCGCAATACAAGGTCGAATTCCAGTGACTCCACGGCGGCTGTTACACTGAATGACCTGAAAGCTCTCTTAGAAGAAGCTAAGGGAGAAATCATCGCTTCAGTTAAATCAGAACTCGATAAGCTGAAGGATTCACTTAATTGCCTGAACGACAAAGTTGTCATTCTGGAGCAACGAGTCCACTCTAACTCAAATGATGTGAAGCAAATAAAATCAGAACTAAAAGAATTGGCTGAAAGTACAGCACCTATCTGGGACAGCAGTGGGATGCTAGAAGAGATGGAGCAACGAATGTGGAAAAGTAGAAATGTTATCCTTGTCGGTGTTCCAGAACCGAATGAAGGTGGCGTTTCTGCTAACAAGGACAAAGACGAAAAGTTTGTTCACAGTGTTTGTCAGTTCCTTCAAATCGACAAGCCAAGCTTTAGTGACGCTCGTCGAATTGGGAAGAACATTGCTGGAAAGTCTCGTCTGCTGAGAATCACCTGTAGTGACAATACGAGACAGGAGCTTCTTCAGAGAGCGAAAGGGTTGCGTTGACAAGGGTCGCCATTTACCAATGTCTACGTCAACATTGATCGCACTCGGTTGCAGCAGCAACAATTTCGTGCCTCTCGAGTGAAGCGAAGGCAGACCGAGACTTTGAATGGTGATGGAATAAATGTGAACAATGTTCAAGCCCAGTCTTTTCAGCGTCGTTTTTAAGTCCGTGTTCTCTAGTCTCCTGCCCCATTCCTAATAACATGAAAAGCTCCGTAAAACAAGCATTGCAATTTCTCCCATCGATTCTGTCCTCAAACTGCCGATCAGTTCTGCCTAAACTTGACGAAATCCGCACTACCTTACTTCTACAGAAAGTAGACATTTTTGTGGCAACGGAATCATGGTTGAATGATCTGCATGATGCCATGACTGTATCAATTGAAGGCTTCTCCTGTTTTCGAGCTGATCGTCATAACAGAATTGGTGGAGGAGTGGCAGTTTGGACCAGATACCTGTATCCCGTGTATCGATTGCCATGTAACTACCATCCTGATTTTGAATGTCTGATTCTATGCTTCACAACGCTTCGCATTATTTTGATGGCAATGTACCTACCTCCTGTAATCAGCACTAGATCACGAATGATTGTAAATGAGTACATTACATTACATTTGGATAGTGCTCTACAGACTCATCCCGACTACTCGGTAAATCCTATGTGGAGATTTAAATCGATTCGATGTCAGTGATGTATGCGCTTCTTTCAACCTAGTGAACATCAATAATCGTCCCACGTACGGTGATTCCGAATTGGATTACATATTGATACCAGAGCATTTGACTGCCAAGTACAAGATTATGCTTTGTGATCCGGTTGATAAGTCGAAGATTCCACATGCCTCGCTTCTAGCTGTATCAGCGGATGCAGTATCAAGTACTAATACCACGATCATAAGGAAGGTTTATGATTTGCGTGCTTCTTTCATATGTGATTTCATCAAATGCAATTCGATTGATTGGAGTTTTGTAGAAAATCCCGAGCTGTCCTTGGATAATAAATGCTACATATTCCATTCCTTATTGAATTCAGCCGTTGATGCATGTATCCCTGTATCGTATATCCAATGTACCACAAGGGATAAGCCTTGGATGACCAATATCGTGAAGGACCTTATCAACAAAGATGGGATGCCTATCGAAGGAAGAATTTTTGAATTATACAACCATTTGAAGACAAAGGTCAAAAACGAAATTTTTAAAGCAAAAATGATCTGGACGAAAAAGCAAAGTTCAAGTGACTTATGGAAGGCGGTCAAGACTGTTCGGGGTTCTAACTCTTCCTCTAACCCCTTGATGTCAATCCTGTCACATTACACGACGATGGAGAATGGTGTAAATGGTGTAATATCAATCAATGATCACTTGGCATCCATATTTTTGAATTCATCTTTTGAAGATATTGAATTGCCCGAAGATTCTGATTGGAACATATCTATAACTATGGATGATGTATTCAATTTGATAGAGCAGCTTCCTGTACGGAAATCTTCATCTGACATTCCTGCTATTCTCTACAAAAGTGGCTGTAATGTTTTGTCCTATCCCATTTACATGCTCATCAAGGAATCTGTTATGACGCGCTCTGTGCCCAAAGTCTGGAAAACTGTTTCTGTATCGCCTATTCCGAAAACATCCAATCCAAGTATGCATGACATCCGTCCGATCTCTCTCCTGAAGACACCTGCAAAACTACTCGAGCGCGTTGTTCTGTCTTCAGTAAAGCCAGAATTGTTGCGTTATTATGGCAAGCATCAGTATGGTTTCCGTGAGAGGTCCTCAACTTTGTATGCTCTGGTATCCATGCACAATTATCTCACAACGTGCCTTGACAATCCGGATACAGATGGTGCAGTAATCATTGCGTATGATTATTCAAAAGCCTTCGACACCCTGAAATCGGAGTATATCATAGACCAACTGATACAAAGTAACTTTCCTCCCGGCTTCATTCATTGGGTGAAAGATTATCTTACGGATAGGAAACAGTATGTTCAGGTCGGATCGACTGCAAGCTCATTGGCCAATGTTACTTCGGGGATCCCCTAGGGTTCAATTCTGGGTCCCTTTCTATACTGTGTTGGACTCACTCGTTTGACTTTGATTCAGACAAATGCCACCTGACAAAGTACGCAGATGACACCACATTATGCATGCCAATGTACAAGAATGGAAACAGTCATATCCTGCGTTATCACCAAGCCCTTGTAGATTGGTCAGCGTCAATGAATTTGCGCATCAACCTGGGAAAATGCAAGAGTCTAACCATTCTCAAGAGAAATGCAACATCCGATGTCGTAAAGATTCCTGGTGTACAAGTGACTGACTCTCTTTGTATCCTGGGGGTCTACTTTAATAGTACTGCGACCTGGTCGAATCATATTGATCATGTTGTGAAAAGTGCATCCAGACGCTTCTTTGCGCTCAGAACTCACCGTTCAGTTTTATCAAATGACGATCTTAAAATTGTATATTTTAGTTTTATACGTTCAGTAATCGAATATTGTTCTCCTCTTTTTATCAGTCTATCTGTATCCGATTCGAACCGTCTAATGCGCCTACAAAATCGATTTCATCGCATATTGTGTGGAGTTGAATGCACAGACACGTGTTTGCCTTCTCTTGAAGAACGTCGATCCAGCATGTCAATGCGCTTCTTGACTAACATGATGAACAATGATCATGTCCTTCATGACTTACTTCCCGAACTTTCACACACTGGTCGATTCATCCTGCCCAAGCGACGAACTGAGAAACGAAGCCAGACTTTCTTCCTATTTGCATGTTCTCTCTTCAGCTCACTTTGTAAAAGATAACAACTTGATTTTATGAATTTAATTTTCTGTGTAACTTCATGTACTGGCCAATTCCCATTCTGATTGAAATAAACGCATATTATTATTATTATT